>JACVBY030000664.1:1800000-2253483 GCA_017589505.3 Metroxylon sagu
CAGCTTCCATCCTTCCATTTGTCAACCCAAGTAGAAGCGCCATGAGACCCGGTTCGGGGCCCTTGCGACCGGTTCAGGCCAGCACCACGAACCGGCCCCGGCGGCGGTCCAACCTGACTCTCCCCCTCCCTCGGCGCGACCCTTCCCTCGCCGTCCCCCTCCCCCTTCCGCCGCCCTCCTCCGCCGCCGCGTCCGCCACCCCGCCCACCGCCTCCTCGCACACCCCGGCCCTCTCGGACCTCGAGCGCCTCCGCCGCATCGGCAGCGGCACCGGCGGCACTGTCTGGATGGTCCGCCACCGCCCCACTGGCCGGATCTACGCCCTCAAGGTTATCTACGGTAACCACGAGGACGCCGTCCGTCGCCAGATCTGCCGTGAAATCGAGATTCTCCGCACCGCCGACAACCCTTACGTCGTCCGTTGCCACGGCATGTACGACCACGCCGGCGAGATCCAGATCCTCCTCGAGCACATGGACGGCGGCTCCCTCGATGGCCGCCTTATCTCCTCCGAGCCCTTCCTTGCCGACGTCGCCCGGCAGGTGCTCACCGGATTGGCCTACCTCCACCGCCAGCACATCGTCCACCGCGACATCAAGCCCTCCAACCTCCTCATCAATACCGCCCACCAGGTTAAGATCGCCGACTTCGGCGTCAGCCGGATCCTCGCCCAGACCATGGACCCCTGCAACTCCTCCGTCGGGACCATCGCCTACATGAGCCCCGAGCGCATCAACACCGACCTCAACCACGGCATCTACAACGGCTACGCCGGCGACATCTGGAGTTTCGGCCTCAGCATCCTGGAGTTCTACCTCGGCCGCTTCCCGTTCGGTGAGAAGCTCAGCCGCCAGGGGGACTGGGCCTCTCTCATGTGCGCCATCTGCTACTCCAACCCCCCGGAGGCGCCGCCCACGGCCTCGCCGGAGTTCCGGAGCTTCATCTCCTGCTGCCTCCAGAAGGAGCCCGCCAGGCGGCTCACCCCCCTCCAGCTCCTCCAGCACCCCTTCATCACCCAGTCCCACCATCACTCCTCCTCTTCCTCATCCTCCTCGTTTCACCCATGATGGAGATGCTCGAGCTTTATATTTTGGCAAAAAAAAAAAAGAGAAGAATTTTAGCTGATGCTGCTTCCTTCCGTCCCCAACTGAGTTCTATCATCTATGGAAAAAAAAAAAAAAAAAAAAAAGAGAGAGATTTTAATGGATGATGAAGCAAAAGGTGTGTTTTTCCGTCTTTTTAATTGGAAGTTAGCTTATTTATTTATTTATTTTTCTTTTGATTTTGGTCATAATATATGGAGGTTCCAATTTTTACATTTGTTTTCTTTTTCTTTTTGGATGGTGAAGGAGACGATGAGCTCTAATGGTGATGGTGGTGGAGGGGAAGATGGGCTGTGGCTTTGGTTGTATTCTGTACTTTGTGGAGGGGTTAGATTAAATGCATGTACTTGAACCATCAAATATGTGATGGCAAACCAAAATGAAGGGGTATCAATCCCTATCTTTCTTTCTTTTTTGTTTTTTTGTTTTTTCCATTCAGCGTCTCCTTCTCTCTCTTCTTTTCCCTCGTATCTTCTTTTCTTACTGTTGTCATGTGCTTGGCTTTGGGCTCTGAGGTTGTCTTTATTTTTGTTAAAAAATGTTTTTTTTCCCCCCTTTTACGGCCATCCGTGGATGATTTTGGTGCTGGGAATTCTTAGATTTCGTTGGTAACCAGCTTTTCACAGTAGACAGGGACATGTGCATGGAATTGGATATATTTTACATAAGAAGAGAGAGAGAGAGAGAGAGAGAGAGAGAGAGAGAGAGAGAGCAACCTCCATTAATGGATACATGTGATAGAAAGGAGAACACTACCAGAGCTCATGCCTGCAAGCCTGCTGGAGCTTCTGCTGGCAGGAGCAAGTGGAGGGTGTGATTTGGGAAGAATGGTACAATAAATATGGTGGAGTTGTATGATTTCACTGCGTGTCAGGCATGGGAATTTGAGGGCATGCAAGTGGTCACATAGTGGAAGTATTGGATAGGTCCTTAGGGTAATAGAAATGACAAAAAATCTTTTCAATATGCCTATTATGGAAGTGTTAGACAGGTTTCTTCTTGGTAGTTGAAGTGTTAAGTATGTTGGTGTAGGATGAATCAGGATTTTCTAATAATGAATGGATTTGGCATGCAGTGTATACCTTAAATTATGTAAATTTTAACAGATTCGACTCTTATTTTAGATTTGGTGAATCTAAGAAAAAATAACTCTAGCTAAATTGAAATCCCTTCCTACCTGGATAAGAGGTTGAGATTCGATTTTAGATGAAATCACTCTCAAAATAGAGTGAGATGAAATTAAAAATAGAAAGGTGAAAATTAGTTCCTTCTAGTGAAAAGTTTAAAAAAAAAAAAAAAAAATCACATCTTTCAGAAAAATGTCATAGTCTGTCGGTTTTCAGAGAACATTGCTTTATGTGCCAGCATGAGTGGACTAGGTTATCAAAGGGAAGAAAAAGAAAAAAGAAAAAAAAAAAAAAGAAGTATCAAAGGGAAAGAAAAAAAGAAAAAAAAAAAAGCTAAAGCCAGAATAACAGTTTCTCAACTATGTACCTCCATAAAAATTAATAAACTCGGCTAGGACAGCATTACATGTGCGCCTGCAAGTAACTTGAGATTAGCAAGACACGTGTTCAAGGCAGATTGCAAAACCAAAGTTAATACTAAACAACGAGTTATTTTGCGGTCATGAAGAGTACTTGACCAGTTTTCACATAACCTAGAGTTTATGTGAATATAAACAAGAATCTAAAACCGAGGACCTCTTTCTTGAACACGGAATCCTTTCAAAACCACAAGGCAGACTTTTTCCTCTCGGAAATTTCCTGCATCATAGAAGAGCCATAAGTCCATACAGATTTGTTTGAACAAAAGTGGTTTGTTCAACACGGGACTAGTTCTAGTTGGTTTTTCAGTCACCTGCTTCCCAGAAGCAACAGATGGCTCTTCCCTTTCCGTGACCTCCTCACCGAATCAACATGAAGGACGTACCTTTGTTAAAAAAAAAGAAAAAAAAAAAAAAAAGATGTTGCAGCATCTTCACCGTAGCTGACATAAAAATGATGGCTGGGTTAAAGAAAGAATACCGCGAAATGATCCAAATAATATATATATATATATATATATATATATATATATATAATATTAAAATATTTATTGATGATTGTTGGTGATGATCGGTCACATTAACATGATAGGTGATGGGGAGGGAATATAAAAATAAAGAATTTAGTAAATCTAATAGCAAGAGCTGGCCCACTGAAATATCTTAAAATGATAAAGAAAATTTAGGGATTCTAAAGGTTTCTGCACAATAAGAATCTTTCGATGCTCAAATTAGTGAAGGAAGATGATGAGCATAACTAAGATAGGATTATGTAGCCTTTTTTTAAATTTATAAAATAATGTATAATGGGCAAAAGGAGAGAAAAAAAGAAGTTTAGTCTTGATTCTCAATAGATAAGTTGTAGAGAAGAATCCCTTAGTTGTGATCTATCTGATGATGAGACAAAGTGAATCGTCAAAATTAAAGCCATATGCCTTGTCATAATGCATTTGCTTTTTTGGATGTACCTATATAGAGTATTATAGGTCACATTCTTTATAAGTGGGGCATCCATTCCTATTAGTCCATTAAAATATGTGTATGCTAACTTATTTGGTGTGCATCATCTACCGATCTGTCAAATATGTACCTTCGAATAGTCTTATTGATCATCCTATCAATGGTGCTGTCGGTGGTACTGATACAAGTCAGGTTGCCATGCATTGTCCTATTAGAGGTTAAGAAAATTTGCTTCATGACATATCTCTCACTTTTAAGGTTGAGGTAATTAGCTCAAGTGAGGGAGTCTCTAATCCGATCCATGTTGATTTTTCTATAGCACATGGGCTCTTTTTGACTGAGGTGGGTTCTTTCAAGCTTGTGAGCTTCTCTAGTTCTTTGGTGAATAACGTGGAGCATCGGGGTTGGTACACTCCACGTGTGAAGTTCTTGAGCCCTTCTGAGTTGTTGGCCTCGTTGGCTTCTCATTTTTAGATGAAAAGTTCTTTCAAGTTGTAGGCTTTCTTTTTGCTCAGTGAGGAAGGAGTTCTTTTGAGCTAACATTTCTCTCTCAAGTTGGGGTGCTAGTTGATTTATATTCAAGGTGAAGTAGAGGGGCCTTAGGTTAGGAGCTTTCGAGGTGGGCTAGATCGGATCAAACTTTGCTTGAGTTAAGTCAGCATTTGAGCTAACCTATTGAGCTGGAAGATTGACATCTGGGCTATCCTACTGAGCTAAGAGGTTGGCATTCAAGCCGTTTTGTTGAGCTAGGGGGTCGGCATTTAAGCTGTTCAGCTAAGCTAAGAGAGGCTTCTAAGCTACTATGAGTTGTTCTGTCGAGATAAGAGGTCAGTATTTGAACTATTTGACCAAGTTGGGAGGGTCGGTATCCGAGCTAAAAGAAAGGCTTTTAAGTTTTAATGGATCTTAGAAGTATACCTTAGGGGATGCGTAGAGGCACCAAAGGATAAAATACTAAAATATTTATTTTGATAAAGTTAGATGGTGGCATGGTGGTAAAGTGATCTTTAGCTAAATAAAAAGGTAGGGATTTGATTTTTTTATGAGGCAGAATTCTTTAGCCTTTAGTATGGTGACACATTGCAACCCGTTCAATCCAATATCCCTAACAGTATGATTGATAGCACAATTCAAAGAAAAATGATTGATGGGTCAACAAGTAGCACACACCCAACAAGATAAATGCGCACATCCCTATGCAAATTGGAAAGAATGAATGCCCACTTGTAGAGAATCTAGCCTACAACACCAACTCTCTCTAACACCTCTTCCACACCCATCTCTAACCTCCGGTAAAGTTGCGCTCAGCTCCCTCTCCTTCATTACATTTAATTTTCTTTACAAACCCAAATGCTACAAAGTCCACCCTTAGCTACCATCACTATCTTCCTCTACTGACTTGAGCGTCAGAGGGCCCTCCTTGAAAAACCCTAGTAGGTCTCATACTCTTCCTTTATTGTCATAGGCCACACCAGAGACTCCTTAGCAAACTAGTTCCTGCTATTAGACTTGTTATTAACACCTTTGTTCTTGGATCACTATATTCATAATATATCCTATTGGTGCATGAGGTTCACACTTACTGGAAAAGCCATGTTGCCTAGTCCAATAAGAGAGCCCTTAATAGCAAAAATGGCACCATCCAAATTGGCTCTTGGACCAAGTCCCCCACTCCATCTCCTCCCTTGGTGGTCAAAGCTGCATGGTTCACCTAGCTGCAATAGCAAGTCAAAACTCTTACTACCCTAGTTTGAACCTTAACTTGGAGATAGATCCTTTATTCATGAAAGAGATCATGAGAGAGTTAATCTATTAGGAAGAACTCTTCCTAAGAGAAAGAGCTAATCCCATCATCAGCCTGCTTAGAATAACTCTTCTCATCAGAAAAGAAAAGGTTCAGTCTGCTCCTTCAGAAGAATCGATCCAGCTAAAAGAAATCTCTCCAAAAGAAAGAGAGTTATCCCTAACTTGCTTAGAAGAATTCTATCACCAAGAAAGAAAAAGAGGTTTATTCCATCAAAGAGTCAACCTGCTTGAAAAAACTCTTCTCGAAAAAAAGAGAGAGCAAGTCATATCATTAACCCGCTTAGAAAAATACTCTCACCAAGAAAGAGAAAGAGGTCCGCTTCACCAGAGAGTCAACATGCTAGAAAGAACTTACCTTAAGGAAAAGAGAGAACAAGTCGTATCATCAACCCACTCAAAAGAACTCTCCTTGATAGGAAAGAGAAGGCTCGATCTGTTCCACCGAAGAATCAACTGGCCTGAAAGAACTTTACTTAGGAGAAAAAAGAGTTGGTTTAGAACTACTTAGAAGAGCTCTTCTCACCAAGAAATATAAGAAGGTCTAGTATATTAGAAAGCCAACCTATATAGAAGAACTCTCCTTGAGAAAAAGAATGAGCCGGTTATATCATCGGCTTACTCAAAAAAACTCTCATTGTTGAGAAAGAGAAGGCCTGGTCTACTCAACCAAAAGAGCTGATCCATCTAGAAAAACACTTTCTAAGAGAAAGAGAGAAACAACTTAGACCCACTCGAAAGAACTTTCCTTATTGAGAAAGAGGAAGAGATCTACTTCTCTTAAGAGTTGACATGCCGGAAGAACTCACCTCAAAAGAAAGAGAGAGCCAATCCTATCATTAACCTACTCGAATGAACTCTCCTAATCGAAAACTAGAAGGCCAAATCTACTCTAATAATGATCTGACCCATTTAAAAGAATTCTTTATGAGAGAAAGTGAATGTGGCCTAGACCTACTCAGAAAAACTCTCATCGTTAAGAAAGAGGAGGTCAATTCCACTAAAGAGCCAACTTATCTGAAAGAACTCTATTCGAAAGAGAAAGCTAGTTTCATCATTAGATCACTTAAAAGAACTTTCCTTGTTGAAAAAGAGAAGGCCCGATCTGCTTCATCAAAAAGCCAACCCACTTAGAAGAATTCTCTCTAAAAGAAAAAGCTGATCCAGATTCGCTTAAAAGAACTAAACTTATCGAGCAAGAAGAGGCCTGCTTTGCTAGAGAACTAAGTTATTTAGAAGAACTCTTATTAGGAAAAGAAAGAGTCAATTCTACTATTAGACCACTCAAAAGAACTCTTCTCATCAGAAAAGAAATGGACCAATCCATTCCATTAGAAGAATTGAGCAACCTAGAAGAATTCTTTGAAGAAAAAAAGAGAGTTGGCCTAGATTCACTCAAAAAAACTTTTCTTACTAAAAAAGACAAGAGGATTTGCTCCACTAGAGAACCAATTTATCTAAAAGAAATATCTTTGAAATAAAGAGAGAGCTAATCTCATCATCAATATGCTCGGAAGAACTCTTCTCCCTATGAAAGAGAAAGCTCGATCCGCTTGACTAGAAGAGCCAACCTGCTTGTAAGAACACTCCTTAAAAAAAAGAGAGAGACATCTTAGACCCGCTTGAAAGAACTCTACTCATCAAGGAAAAAGCTATTTCACCAGAAGATCCAACCCACCCAAAAGAATTATCCTTAGAAGAAAGAGATAGTTGGTCCATTCTCTTGACTTCATTCCAGAATACAGAGGATAGGAGATCATCTGCCAATAAGCACAACCCAGACATAAATACCAAAGCATTGGAGTTTGGGCAAACCTATATAAGTATTTCGAAGGGCCTTGGTGAGCTCTAAGGTAAATGTTTAAAAGCTAAGCTGACACTTCGTAAAACTAAAGAAGTTTATCCTTAGCAAAGCCATAGCTCGTCGGAGGTCAAGCAGACAACTAGCAAAAATTTTAAACATTCAGACTTCTACTAGCTAGTCCTTAAGACTGTGCATTAAAGAAATAAAAAGACCACAACACGGAGAAAAGATAATTTTTCATTAATTTTGAAAGAAAATTTTTTACAATTAAGAAAAAAAAGAAAATACATGAAGACACAAAAGCACAAAAGAGGGCTTAGAGAGAGTTGGAGCTAGAGAGCATTCTCAACTTTGACTTCAATGATAATCAGAGGGCTCCTCATTGCCACCTTCATCAGCCACTTGACCGCTAGGAAAGGGATGCTCTCTATTGGTTCGGCCTCTCCAATTGTGGGGTGTTGAGCCTTTACTACTGCAACTAATGACTATAATGCTGTTAATGGCAGTTAGGGCAGCATGCTCGCTTGCCCCTCTCTCCTCAGCCTCCTTAACAGTATCCTTAAAGGAGAGGTCAAGGTCGAGGTCCGAGTACTTGGGCAAGATCTCCTTTATAGCTTCCTTTTGAGAGTTAGAGTAGGCCTTGCTCAAGAAGTCTAACAGGTCGATTCATACTCATCCGATGCCTTGAACTTCTTGACTTCCTTCTTCATGCTTTGTTCAGCATGGACCTACCACTTCTTGATCAGGGCCATGTTCACTATAGCCATGGTTACCATGGCCTTGTGTACCTAAGCTTTAGCCTCTACTCCACTGCCTTTGCCTTGACCCTAGTGACTCTGTTCTAGTTTGGGCAGCACTTACCTCTGCTTTAGCCATTCTCATGTCAGACTTAGCTAGATGCATTAGCCCTACTTCTAGCCTCCTCACTTGGGCCCTGAATTTATTTCTAGTATAATTTTATTCTTTGACATCTAAATTAGGATGAGTGGTCATATCCTATATGCTTCTTATATATTGTATGAAGGTAATTTTTGATATATTGATAAAAGAATTCTCAAAGGGATCTTCCTCCATTGAATAAAGGATTTATCAATGCAGTTCACCTTTAATTGGTGTGCATGATCTCCAAAGTTGGATCCTTAGGAACCGAATTCTCCATTTCCATGTTAAATCACTTATTTACCACTAACATATGAACTTGATTTCTTCTTCTTTTGGACATGTCCAGTGAATTTGCATGTCTTCACCAAAAGGGTCAGCCCTTGTTCCACTTAATGTATACCAAAGGGCATAGCCAAACTTCATCAATCCTTGGTTCAAACACAACGCTCAGCAATAGAAGTTAAATAGCACTCAAAATACATCAGAAAGCATTTGAGATGGTCAACCTTCATCTTCTTTTGTACCATGTAAATAAAAGGTACAGAGAACATTATGCACCCAGAGCCAAAGACCATATGCAACAAGCAGCATGGCCGGACTGAGTTAAAGAAGTAAGAGCAGCTTTTCCCTAGTTTTCATGTTACGTTTTTCATGAAGAAGAACTCTACAAAATAGAAAATTAACTGTAATAAGACGTTAGGACCTCCTAATACGACAAGCTAAGAGATATTTTAATAAAAAAATTGATTTGATGATCTGGAATTGTGTAGGATCTGATTAGATTTCAAACCAATTTTGAATTTGAATTTAAATATTGGAGATCAACAAAGATATAAGATAATCAAAGTTGCGAGCTGTGGCTTGCTATATTTGATACATTGTATATGAATAGAGGCAGGAATCCTGTCTCGTACAATCCTATAGATGGAAAGAATAGTTATGATATACTAAAGAAATAAAAAAGGTATTTATTAGATATCATACAGGTATGAACTATGAACAAAAAATAGCCTTTCATTCACACATCATTTATGACATATGCCAATCCCTGGTAAGCCCAACCAACATTATTCGTATGGCGATAAATGCTTTGAGTCATCCTATGATTTAGCCTTATCTCAACTCAATTAAACTCAATTCTATCCCAATTTAAAGGCTCATAAGTCTAATTGAGTTAAAAATTAGACTCCTAAATTTTGAATCAATTCTGTATCTTATATTTTTCATTTTGACTCGAGTCGACCAATCAATATATAATCCAAATCTAATTTGATCAACATAAAAAAAAGTTAAGCATGACTCAAATCCAATTGAACCAATTTAAAAACTTAAATCATAGAAACTCTTTTTTCTTTTCTCTAAATATCTTTTTCAATTCATTTAATAAACTCTTATTTAAATTAATTCTTTCTTTTTTATCTTAATAATTAGATTTCTTCTTATCTATCTTCACTTAATTATATTTAAATATTTATATTTTTTTTAAAATTTTATTTATAATATTATATATATATATATATATATATATATAATATTATAATTTATAAGCTTAAAAATGATCAATTATATGAAGTTAAAAATTTTGAATAAAAGTTAAAGTTTTAGTTATTTTTTTTTGTATGTTTATAATTAGGTACTTGACTTGAATGGCAAATCCTAAAGAAGTCAGTTTTGATCTGATTCATTTATTGAATTTATTTTATTTTAGTTTATTTTTTATGAAGTTGAAATTCAAAAATCAGGACTTAATATAAAAGCAAGCGGAGCGGGTCAAGAATGTCCGGTCCGGCCCTATCGGTTTGCAGCCCTAACTAAGCTTGAAACAGACGCTGCCTCGTCGGTGCTCTCCTCGCGTTGCTCGGCGCCCGTCGCCTGCTGTATAAAGTTTAAAAACATCGTCCGCAGACACCACAGCTGGTGATATTCCCTCGCCGCCGCCCTCCTCACGAGGTGAAGGTACGCCCTCTCTCCCTCTCTCCCCATCTCACTCTATAAAAATCCTCTCCTTTTGCCCCACTCCTCTCCATCGCTATCGCCTCTCTTCCACCACGGCTTCGTTCTCTCTACCTCACGGAACCCTTAAATTCCTCGCAGCAACCGGAGGAGGTCTCCAGTTTTTGGAACCCTCAAAAGGATCTCGGATTAATGGTGGCTAGAGCTGTAGAACTACTTAAGGTTTGAAGCGAGTGTCGAGGGGGTTGGGTTATTGATTGAAATCGAGAGCAGCGGACTTATGGTAATTCTCAATCATGACTTCTGTTACAATTCTTGATACGGTTAGAAAGGCGGGATGTGTTTTAGATTTGTTAGATGATTGATAAGAGCAGTTCTTTTGCCCTTTTATAGCTAATGGATCGGGTTATTTATATGAGAGTTGGATAGCAGGAAAAGTTCTGATCTTGAGGTTGCCAATGCTGGATCTTCTCTCGTGGATGAAATCTTGTAATCTGGGGTGCGAAACGAATGTGAGCTCTTGTGACGATGATTAGAGTCACTAGGGTTTTGTTGTTTCCAATTGAGGGACTGAACATCAGAAAAAGACTAAGAAAGGAGGATGGAAGTGATTGAAAGGGTGACCCGTGGGGTCTTGGGTGATAAGACCATGCTCCTCCGGCCAAGTGGTGTTCTTTGGTACATCATGAGTACTTCTGTTTGTAGTCGTAATGAATTTATAGGATCTTGTTCATATGAGTTATGCTACAGTCTTAAAGAGTTTGTTGTATTTGATTAGGATATGATGAAAAACATTATATTCTGGATTGACTGCCACTTTGTGAATTATTTTTTATATGATACGTTAATATCTTCAGTCTCAGTTCTAACCCTTTTCTTTGAGCAAACAATTGGTTACTCCCTGCTTATTGTGAGCTTATTTCTTGAAACAGTCTCTCTTTTATTTTTCCCTCTTGTCTTGGATTACTTCAACCACTGTAAAGATCTACACCGACAGTGCCAATCCAGGTTGCCTACTCAGCAACTGGCTTTCTAGGTTTTGTTATATGATTTATGTTGGCTAGGAAGTTGGTTCCACTTTGAAGGGTTGACTTGTGTTTAGAGCTAATCATAAAAAACTCTCACATTTTGTTGAGCCATACATAAAGTCATAATGCAGCTGGGTTATGGCTTCTTAGTCAAAGTTAAGTCCAGCAGTCATCTATGTCAAAGTAATGGCAATATCATAAAAATTTGCTTGAGACTGAACCAATAACTACAAGAGAATGTTTTGAAGATGCCTCTGTCTGTTGCCTGTCTAGATCTTAGCTTCTTTATCTTGGTGCATGGTCCATGTTCCAGTTAGAGCATTTGTTTGTTGTATATTGAGTAGTAATAATTCCTTTGTTAATCTTTGTTAAATTTTCATTTCGTTTTTCTATATGCATGATCTTCATAAAAATTTCCATGCTTGTCCTTCTGATCAAATTCCCTCATGTTGAAGAATAGCTATATTAATGACCCACTGTTGCATGGAGTATACAATTTCAGTTTCTTGCGTGGAAGCGTCAATCTTTTTTTCCCTTTATTTAGCTCTGTTTATTACACTTTAAATTATTATTGACATGTTGTTGTTGATCTGGTATTACAGTAATTTTTATTTCTCGAGTCATATATGAGTGTGAAGGACAATTACTGCTGTGTTGGATAATCTTTTCTAATTCAATGGCTTTCTCTGCTCAACCCTCTTATGCCATCCACAAAGAAAAGCTCTTTTGCAAGCCATCTACCAATTTCTTGACAAAGTATTCCAGGGGATATCATCGGTCATGCTCTTATTCAAAATTTGTTACTAAACAGCAAAGCTTGGTCAACTTATCTTCTGCATCTATTGATAAACAATATAAACAGCTGTCAATTACAGGGCCCTTACAGGTGGGTCATTTGAGAAGACCAATGTGCAAGAGTGGTGGGCAATGCTATTCTCTTGATGTTAAGAAGTCATCTGTCTCAGTGGAAAAGAAGTTTCAACTTGATGATGTAATAGAATCTCAACAATTTGATAGGGAAATCCTGACTGATATATTTGAGGTGGCCTGTGACATGGAAAAGATTGAGAAAAATTCATCTGGGAGTAAAATGCTAGAGGGTTATTTAATGGCTACCTTATTCTATGAGCCTTCCACACGAACAAGACTTTCCTTTGAATCTGCTATGAAAAGATTGGGAGGAGAAGTTTTGACAACAGAAAATGCAAGAGAATTTTCCTCAGCAGCAAAAGGGGAAACTCTTGAAGGTACGCTATTCTATTTGCTTTTATTTTTCATATATCATTTCCCCATTTGATGGGAAAGCAAATGTGATATGCAGACACAATAAGGATCGTTGAAGGATACTCTGATATAATTGTCTTGAGACACTTTGAAAGTGGTGCTGCTAGAAGAGCAGCTTCTACTGCTAATATTCCTATTATTAATGCTGGAGATGGTCCAGGCCAGCATCCAACTCAGGTATATAAAAGGTGTAAATTTACTTTTCTCTGTGAAAAGAACCCCCTTGTCCCCACCCAAGGAAATATGAAGGTGCAGTAATAATGAATTACTTACAAAAGACATAAAACAAGTGATACATATGCTATTTGTTATATTGATTCTGTTACAACTATCACTTTTTTCTGAGAAAACCTAATAGCAGCCTAGTTTAACAGGGTTTATAAAGTGATATAGAGGAAACAAAGACAGTTTTTCTATAGACACAAATGACTTCAAAATATAGTGATTTAACCTTCTTTGAGACATACTCTATGCATACTTGGTCTATGATAGGACTTAAGTAGGGCAATTCTCTGCAACCTGTGTGCGACCTAGGAGCAATCATTTCTTGGGCAAGACTCAATTTGACCATCAAAATGGGTCATCATTTCTGACAAAATTAATATCCACCGTGATACATATTCACGAGCCTAATTTTGGCTAAGGATTGCTTGTTTCTGTGATTTCAGTAACTTGCCTTGATGGAGATATAAGATCTCCTGTAATAAGAGGCTTATGACACAGAAATGATCATGTAATCTATGATATGATCAAGTTTTTTTTTTTTTCCAGATTAGAAATTCTAAATTTTCATAATGTTATTCTATAAAAACATCATTAGGTGGTGATGACTCCTAAAAGCAATATGCATCAAGAACAGCAGAATTGTGATCTTGTTATGCATTGTTGTAGAATTTTAACCTGTTAGGAGGAAACATGATCTTTCTGCTAATGGATTGTTTCTTTTTTTTAAAAAAAAGAAAAAAGAGTTTAAAGCCACTATATGTTAATTTTTAATAGATAAGCTGGCTTAGAAATAGAGGCTATCATATGGCTTAGAATATCTCACTTCAATGGTGTCCTGCAACTAATTACAATGCAATCTGTATTGCTTGTTAGATGCAATTATCATTCCTGAACTCTGATCTTTCCTCTGTGTGTAGGCTCTTTTGGATGTGTATACTATTGAAAGAGAAATAGGCAGATTGGATGGAATCAGACTGGGCTTGGTTGGAGATCTTGCTAATGGGAGGACAGTCAGATCCCTAGCTTATTTAATTTCCAAGTACAAAGACATAAAGATCTACTTTGTCTCTCCAGACGTTGTAAAAATGAAGGTTAAGTTTATGCACAATGTTTTATTGAATTTATACATTTTTATTACAAACTCAACTTGTGTCTACGTAAACATAGGTTATTGTCATTTTTTACATCTTCTCTTTGGGACGGGGTTTAGTATATTCTATCATTAACAAATGTGGCCTGTGCAAATTGCTCTATACAGGATGACATCAAGGATTACTTGACATCTAAGGGTGTGGAATGGGAAGAGAGCACAGATTTATTGGAAGTTGCTTCAAAGTGTGATGTTGTTTATCAGACACGTATCCAGCGAGAACGGTTTGGTGAGAGGATAGATCTTTATGAAGCAGCTCGTGGGAAGTATATAGTGAATAGAAAGGTGCTTGATGTGATGGCAAAGCATGCCATTATCATGCATCCTCTCCCAAGGCTCGATGAGGTAATCAATTGTCTACTTTTCACATTCTTAATTTGAAATGTCTCAAATATCATTCTCTTCCTCCCGTGAGCAGTTAAAATAACATCCATTCGGTTTTTTGTACAGATAACAGTGGATGTTGATGCTGATCCTAGAGCTGCATATTTCAGACAAGCCAAGAATGGTCTCTATATTCGGATGGCTTTGTTAAAGCTTCTTTTACTTGGCTGGTGATGGATATTGAGTCAGTTGTCATAAATGTTTTATCCGATCTTCTAAAGTTTCTTTTTTGCTTATGTTTTGGCTCACCCTTTCTGTTCTTTGTTTTGAACTTTTTTTTCTAGTTCCTTCTCAAAATTTGGATGGCAAATGCCTGCTCCTTCCACCATCAAAACAAAGCATATGATAAATATTCTCTTTTTTTCTTTTTTTTTTTTTTTTTTGGTGAAAACCAGGTTGATCAATGTTAATGGACCAGCCTTTGCTATCATTTACGTTTAATAATGTCCTCTTAGTTGATGTATGTTAACCAGATTTTGTTTATTTCGGTGATTGGGAGGACCATAGGAGATCTTGTCATATTATCAGTGTTGTATTTTTATTTTTTATTTTTTTCTCCTCTCACTAATATCTCACAGACGTTCTGGAAACCATTTATATAAAGCTTTGTCTATCTTGGTATATCACATTGTTGATACAAGCAAATTGGATCGCAAATCCCACCTCTTGAGACATACAAGAATCCTGAGTCACTTCAATATTGAGATGGGCTTCCTGCTGTCTTAAAGAAGGTGACGAAGAACAACATGCTCCATAACTTAGACGTCATGTGGAAGAAAAATGTTGTTGATCATTACAGCATTCTACGCGTGAATATTTACAGTTTGTCCCTATCGTGACACAGATTTGTCTGACTAAAAAAAACCGAGCATTTTGTTTTACCCGTTCCTTTGCAATAGAAAACCTGGTTGCAAGACATAATGTAACCAAAAAAGGGAATATTTTGGTGGCTTATTAAGTCAAGCCTCATGAGTTCATCGACCTTTTGATTATGTTACAAATCAGCATTTTAACATTACGCAAGTAACGACTGGGTCACCTAGTGAGACAAGAACAGAAGATAATTATTAACGCAAGTATTACGCAAGTAACGACTGGGTCACCTAGTGAGACAAGAACAGAAGATAATTATTAACGCAAGTATTACGCAAGTAAGGACTGGGTCATCCTGTGAGAGTCTAGAATAGAAGATAATTATTAACCGCTCGCTAAAAGGTCACGGTTCACTGGGAGTTGCAATTTTATTTTTGGGAGCACCCAAGTACCAGAATGACAGCATACTTCCGTTGCCATATTAATTCTACAGCCAGGCATACGTGAAGATACCAAAGAAGACAAAACAAAATGACTTCCGTCATGGTGCCAAGGGAGCTGTAGGTTTTGTTACAAAGGCAATTCCACCTAAAAAGAAAATTGACAACTCCTAGTCAGCCGATTCCCAAGGTGGAGTATGATGATATAATAAATATTGATGATTATCAAATGCAAATCAGCAGACTTTAAAAATAAAATCAGAAAGGGGCAACTAATGCACAAAGAACAATTACTTGTATGCAAGCTTGAGCTTTTTGAAATTAATGTGCTTGCACTGGTGTTCTCCACACCAAAGTCAGCTTGTATCCTACCAAGTTGAGAACCATAAAATTTGTCAAGGATTAGATAAGAAAATTATCTATTATCTGAATTCAACCAGTATCTCTCCACGTTGATATTTTCAAAATGGATAAAAATCTTATTTAGATCAATCAAAAATCAATAAATGTGAAAGCCGGTAAATGTCGCACTATCACACAAAATACACTTAAGTCAGATGGTGTGACAAACATGAGAATATCAAGGTGGAGATGGCAAGAACGGGATTGACAGACTTATGATTTCATCGCATGTCAGGCAAAATCGAGGATGGACAAAGAAAAAAGATGAGAAAGCTTAGGAATAAATCATTGGGTCTGTAAGAAGGGCCCTGTGTCAAGGTTTTAGGTATTATTGCAGTGTTCATTTACTATTATCAGCAAAATGAGCCAAACTGTATGAAAGAAAAGGGGAAAAAAAATGAGAATATGATCTTCCGCAGAAGTCCTGGTACTCAAAAAAAGAAGGTTCACAAAGAATATGCGAGTTAATTGGTCTCATCAAGCTTCACATCTAACCTATCATGGTTATTGACAAACTGACTGACAAAATCCTAGTGTGCAAGAAGGCTACACAGATGCTTGCAGCTGAGATCAAGAATTGAAAGGGGAAAACAATCATCACACAACAAAATATGAAGCTCTGTATCTCCCTCATAGGAGGATGTCAGGGAGTAAGTGCGCATGCATTTTGTATAATTGTTTTGGTTCAAAAATTAAAATCATAACTATAGATTTATGTATGGATTGACCTTAAATACAGTGTGTTACCTGCATTCCATTTGGTTCTGTCTGACTTTTTCTTTTTCATTGCCACCTCAGCCATCATATAAGTATCAAGTGACGATACAAAGAGAAAACAAAGAGTGAGATAAATACGAAATCGAAGGAACGCAGGTATGTGAGTATACATACTAACCACTAATGCCATGTACCAGCATGGCATTAGCGTGACATATATCTTGCCATAACACCTGTGTTAACTGACGGTTTAATCTATGATCATGATTAAAGGAGTGGTAAAATGGCCATTTAGGTAAATAAATTAATATGCCACAAAAACTCAAAAAGGCATACATTGAGGCAGTGAAGGCAACTATTAAGGCCACAATGGCTTTACGACGGACAGACCGATCATTATCTTAGTGTTGGAGGGAGAAAGATAAAGAGTGTGTAGGAAGGAGCCTGTAAATATCAAACCACACCACCCATGGCTCACCTTGAATCATCTTTGGAGACTTTAAAATTTCATTTTTCACATCCCCCACCATCCACCCCCTCCTCCCCTCCCCCACCTCTCCTTTCGCTCCCTCTCCCCCCGCCTGCCGTCCTCCGACCTTTTTGGCCCTTCGAATCTTTTATCAACAAAGAATCATGAATTGTTGAATTCCAATGATGATCTTGCACTCTTTTCACCAACAATGCAGAAGGTTTAATCTTTTTTTCCCCTCAAATCTTTCATCAACAAGGATGTTCAATTGTTAGGTCTAATGCTTTCGCAATTTTCTTTTCTTTTTTTTTTTTTTTGCCAAAACAGTATCGGAGGAAGACAGGTGATGCATCACGCATAATCAGAAAAACTAATAAAATTTCTCAATACAATTTCCAAGCTTTAACCTATTTTCTTTTGAAAACTTCCCAGCCCTTGTGAACAAATCCAAGTCCAGCCATGCTTTACTATCTTTTTGGCCTCTATTGCTCGCACCATATTATCTCAATCAGTTTATCATCACAGTCAACGTCATTGTTACTTCTATGCTCTTTTGTTTACATATTTCAGATTTATGGACAGGGAATTAGAGGCTATATATGACAGAGAGGAAGAACCAAAGTGGTTCTTGAAAAATTCTAATATTTGA
Organism: Metroxylon sagu; assembly: GCA_017589505.3. Classification (NCBI taxonomy): domain Eukaryota; kingdom Viridiplantae; phylum Streptophyta; class Magnoliopsida; order Arecales; family Arecaceae; genus Metroxylon; species Metroxylon sagu. The sequence continues at coordinate 1,817,613 of JACVBY030000664.1, forward strand.
TGTTAACAGTAGTTCCATTACCTGAGCACACAAAAATAGTCTCAAAGGATTTCTGAGACACTAGGCATTCCAGCAGACTATTCCTTGGACAAGGTCCACTGGCCAAGGTACATTGAACCTATATAGATTTGATATGACTTGTTCTGCATGCTTACATAATTTTGCATATTCTCGACTTAAAACAAACATGTTAGTTCCCAGTGCTGGAATTTTGGCTTTAATTTACCTGATTTTTGCTTGCCATATGAAATTTAAATATCTTTGCAAATGATGAACAAGAGTCCCTTTATGTGGAAGCGAAGCTATTTCCTCTTGGGAGCAAAGGTGAGACTTAAATCAGCCCTTCTTAACTTTCCAAATGCACGGCAAACTAAGATTTTCCAGGAGCATTTTATAAGCAGAATACAAGCATTTCAATTAGGAGAATGCATCAATTATTGGACGACCTGTTGGATTCAAAATTGATAAAAAGGCAGGAATCTGTTCTTTCCTTTTTATTAATAGACATTACTAGAATTATCTTAGACAATGTCAAAAAAACCCAAAACAAAGAAGAAGAAGAAGAAGTCATGCCCGTATACCAAGGTGGAGCTTGAAGCAAGTGTAAACAGTCCAAGGCATGAAAAGGTGTACCTGTAACTCAAACAACACTAAGACCCATGCTTCTGGAAGCCCAAACGCTAAACCTCCAGCCTCTTAAAATCCTCTTAAATTGTTCAATAAAACATCCATTTCCCTCTTCTTGACTAGCTTTATCTAGCAAACGCTGTTTCTTTCCATCCAAGTCACACACAAGTAGCAAGGAAGAACATGTTCTACTTCTCTCTCAAACAGCAACATGCTCATTATTACCATTATAAGTGTCATGGGACTGCATAACCCTCCCCTATCTTCTATAGAATACAAATCAAAAGTGACATACATACCAATCTGTAACACCCCAAGCTCATCCGCTAGCACAATTAACTTCTAGCGGGCTGAAACAACGTGGCTCAAAAACTCGAGTGGAAGTTAATGGATAGCAAGTGGACTTGAGTTATAAGCACATTACCCATTTCTCTCACATCCAATATGGGACTAAATTTGGGATCTCACAATCTCTCACCTTATAATACGACACCTTATAATACGACATCCTCGTCGCACGCCACAACCTATCCAGAATCTACCTGATCCCCATGAGTAGTCCTTTCCTTATGCCCACCAACTTCCGCACAATTAACTTCTAGCCATTTCCTTATGCCCATCAACTTCCACACAATTAACTTCTAGCGGGCTGAAACAACCGCACAATTAACTTCTAGTCCTTTCCTTATGCACACCAACTTCCGCACAATTAACTTCTAGCGGGTTGAAACAACGTGGCCCACAAGTGGACTTGAGTTATAAGCTCACATCCAATATGGAACTAAATTTGGGATCTCATAATCTCCCCACCTTATAATACGACATCCTCGTCGCACGCCATAACCTAACCAGAATTTACCTGAGTCGAATCATTGGTGTTGCAAGGATGGCTCCACCTCATGGCGAGACTCCATCACCGCCCCATGGGTAGCCCTTTCCTTATGTCCACCAACTTCCGCACACTCAGATTGGCTCTGATACCATTTGTAACGCCACAAGCCCAATTAACTTCTAACGGACCGAAAGAACGTGGCCCAAAAACTTGAATAGAAGTTAATGGGTAGCAAGTGGACTTGAGTTATAAGCACATCACCCATTTCTCTACCATTCAATGTGGAAGTAAATTTGTGGTCTCACACAATCCAATATAAAGTGCATACTTTTTTGACATTTTATTACCCACCATCCAGAAAAATTAAAATTGTCTGGGTAAATATACCCCGAGAGGATGCAGTTTGCTGGTTTCCGCACCAAGGCCATGATATCAATCAAAATTACGACTCTGAAATGCTATGCTACCCTCCCAGCACTGGCACCCTAGCTACCAGAATTTAGATGCGTAAGCGACCCAAACATAAATACACAAATGAATTCATATATTATACATCATATGTTTATATACGTTTATATTTGTGTATACACAACAAAGAGGCATAGATCAAGATATATGTCTGGCATATGCGTGTACATAAAATGTAAGTATGCCTACAAAGTATTTTCTTTATCCTTCCTTTTTTTTCATGATAGATGCTGGTCCAAGGAGTAAACCAACTTGCATTAGAAAAGAATAAAAAACTACTTAGAATGTTAAAAGGAAAAGAAACCTTTTGGCTTTATTTAAGACTTAGACATCCCATCTCCAACAAGTAGGACAAAAAGAAAGCTAAGCAATCTCCATCGTTCAAGCTACGCTGACAAATCATATGAAATTACTCATAATTTTTCTTCATATTTTACAAATTACGACATGTTTTTTAAAGCATCATTATTTGTTAATGAGTGTTCGTAATACACATCCACGAATTTATTCCTCGAGATGTGACATAAAGCTAATATATTGATGAAACAAAATCTGAAAATAAAAACGGAATGGTAGAAATCAAAATTGATTGCCATCTCTTAGGCAATGGCTAAAGAACGGCTGTGACTGCTTTGGCAATGAGCTGGTCCCGTTGCTTGAATCTTCTGACAACCATAATAGCTTGTGTTTTAAACCAATGGGACTTCCCTTTTCGCCACCACAGCAAATAAATTGAGCTCAGTCAATTTAAGCAACCTAATTCTCGATCCGAGCCTGAACTTTTTTTTTTTTTTCGGCGGGCTCAATGTCCCTGAGGGCGGAATCGCAGGAGCGCCGACGGAAAACGGGAAGCAGCTCACGGGAGTTACAGGTGCAGCGAGAGAGAGAGAGAGAGGGCGGGGGGAGAACCAGTGAAGTGGTTCGACACCGACACGAGAACACGCTCATGGCGTACGAAATCCCTTTCGATATGATCCACCGGCTCCAGTCCGGCCTACGGGCGGGGGCCGGCGTCCCGTCATATGATCCCGCCGATCCGGCACTGCCGCCCCTCCCCTCAATCGAAGACGCGGCGGCGGGGCTTGACCCTACCCTTCCCTCCTACCTCCGCTGCAACCGATGCCGCGGCGGCCTCCTCCGCGGTCTCCAGTCCACGCTCTGCATCTACTGCGGCGCCGACTGGAGGAGGGAAGGCTCCTCCTGTGAGATCTCCTTCAATTCCACCGTCGGCTGCCGGAAGCTCCTCGAATCCCTCGGTCTCGATGGATCTGTGAGTGGTTCTTTGATTTGATGCCGGATTTCTCTTTTCTTTGGCTTCATGTGGTTGCTAGGGTTTCCCACTGAAGAGTCCGTGATAATAGAATTTGAAATTTTTTTACGTCATTGAAAGCCAATCAAGGAATGAGGATCGAGTCTATAAGTTATTTAGAGTTCATTTCGTGTAATTTCGGGTGGGATTGCAAGTTGGACCTGAATTTTTTTTGGTCCGCTATCAATTTGATGAAATATTAAAGGAGAATAATTGATTATTCCCAAGCAGAAAGTAGAAGATTACGCAGTGGAGAAACAAAAATTAAAATTGAAGGATGCATGCTTCATTCCTGTGTAGGAGAATTGCTGGCATAAACAAAACTGCTTCCACCAGGAAAGATCTAGTAATATGAAGTCTGAGAGTTTCTAAATGTTTGTGGACCTTTTGGAACCACAACCATAATATTAATTCATCACTTTGTGATCTTATTTTATTTTTCAAAAAAAGCAGGAGCGTCTATTGACATAGAACCTTTTTTTTCCCTTCTTTTTTCTTGATGAATGCGGTAGTGATAAAGATTTATACAATTCAAGAAGAAGAGATGATGGGTGATACAATGTAATAAGAGAATAGGCTTCCATTCACTATTAAGAGTTGATAGTGTAGAACAAGAGCAAACTATTTTGGTTACCTACTAACTAAAGAAAAGAAAGAAAGGGAAGAGTTAGTCCAGTGGATACGCATGAGTACTTTGGCATCGTACAGATGCTAGCATCTGCATTGTTGTGCTGTTCCAGTAATGTTTTGAGAATATTTATGCAAGCATCTGCATTGTTGTGCTGTTCCAGTAATGTTTTGAGAATATTTATGCATATCCATGGTGAAGCTTGTCAGAATCTTCCGATAGACATCACAAACACAGGAAGCTATGTTTATGACTGTTTTAAGTTAGGGATAAAATATATTGATTTTTATTCAGATACACTGGTGAAGATGAAAAATTGAAAGTATACATTGTTATCTAAATGCCAATATGCCTGTTGTTAATGTTCTCACTTCAAAAATTTATGGGTCACATTGAAGTGATACCAATTTTGAATTGAATGATGAAGGTTTCATGATGGTGATCCGAGCCACTGATTGTGATTTATTATCTCTAAATTGCTTACAAAATAAAAATTATATGATTTGGAGACTTAAACCAATGAATCCCAGAAATTGTATGGTTAAAATAACATATATTTTTTTGACTACATAATGTATAGGTTAGGGATCGCCAAATTATATGATTTTTGATATGCAAAAGGGTTAGAGATAGTATATCATATCTAATGATTTAAATCATCGATATACAACCTCTATCATCCAATTAAAAAAAGATGTAATTTTCTTAAAGTTACATCAAATGTAACGTGATTCTGTCCAAAAATTTATAATCATGTATTTCTTTGATGAATATTTATATGAGAAATAATGCTGTATTATTTTGCAGGAACGGATTATGTTGGACACTGAATCAAGTGATTCTAAGGGCAAGGATACACCAAAGGATGGTTTGGTTCTATCTGATCTTTTGGATTTGGAACTGAAGTGGCCTTTAAATAAGGAGGAAGTTGATAATACCAGTACAAAATATGAGTCTACTGCCAATGCTTATGCTTTTAACTTGTCAGGAGTTGACCTTGATAACTTTTTTTATGAACCTAAGGTAGAGGCTGCTTCTGCTGCTTCTAGCATACCCAATGAACAGATGATGCCAGAAAAGCAAAGAATAAAAAAAGAAATTCATGACTTTTCTGGTTCAGAGATTATGTTTGAGAACCTTCGCTCTTCAGACACAAAAGCAAGTTCTTTTAAAAGTAAAAGTGGTGAATTTAGTGAGTCATTCACAGTTTGGAAGGCCAAGTTTCAAAGTGCTAGTTCAAATACTTCTGCTGCTGACCCCAAATCAGTCGATCTGTTTCAGGCTTCTTCAAATACCAAATTTGTTACTGCACCAAGGCATGAGGTCTCTATCAACCAGGAGGTAGAAATACAGCATGAGATAAGCAGCGAAGATAACACGGGCAAATCTACAGATGATGCAGCTCAACCTTGCTCGACTAATAACTGGATTTCAGATGATTTTTGGCCTATGAAAACTGGAGAAGGAAGTAAATCTGATCCATTCAAGAGCAGTGGTGAAACTAATATTGATGAACTGAACAATAACTCAAATAATATGTCAGACTATCAGGTTCAAGATAATCCATGGCCTACAATCAGCTCAAAGGAATCTGAAAATACTAAAAGTGTAAATGATAATGATGATTTTATTGATGATTGGCAAGATTTTACCAGCTCGGATAAGGCACAGGGAAGTTCATCAAATTTAGGGATGCTAACTGAGCCCAGATTGTTTGAGCTACCATCTGAAACAAATTCAGTGGATCTATGGTCTAGCAGCATAAAGGAGCCTGACAATACTAAAAAGTTAGATAGTAAGAATGATCTCTCTGATGACTGGCAAGGTTTTACTAGCTTGGGTGAAGCACAAGCAAGTTTATCAACTTCAGGGTCGCAAGTTGGGGCCACATTGATTGAGAATCCTTCAGAAACAAAGTCAGCAGATTTATGGTTTACAAGCAGTTCAAAGGAGTCTGACACTACTAAAAAACTGTATGGTAATGATGACTCATCTGATAACTGGCAGGGCTTTACTACCTCGGGCGAAGCTGTCGGAGAGCACAAACTGGGGCCACGTTGTTTGATCATTCTTCAGAAACAAATTCAGTAGATCTCTGGCCTACAAGCGACACCAAGGAGTCTAACAATACTAAAAACGTAGATGGTAATGATGACTTGTTTGATGGTTGGCAAGGTTTTATTAGCTCAGGAAATGCACAGGGAAGTTTATCAAACTCAAGGGCACAAATTGGGGCAACATATCTGGATCGTCCATCAGAAACAATGTCAATGGACCCATGGTCTATAAGCAGTGCAAAGGAACCTGACAAAACTAAAGCCATAAATGGTAATGATGACCCGTTTGATGATTGGCAAGGTCTTAACTGCTCAGGTGAAACAAAGGGGAGTTTATTGAGTTCAAGGGCACAAATTGGAGATGCATTACATGCATATCCTTTGGATACTAAGTCAGCAGAGCTACAAGGTATGGAGTTTGGCAGTTTCTTGCATTCAGACTCCCTTTCTCAAGCACCTGGTAATCAAAAAGGTTCTAGCGAGGAGAACAATATGCAGTTAGATGTTTCAATATCTAGCAGGTACATGATGAATGCTCATTTTGGTCATTGCTTTATAAAATAATTTTTTCCTGTAGTGTTAGTGTTGAGAAAGTTTGGGGGAAAAGTTCTAGCTTAACTGTTCATAAATATTCAACTAATGCATGCCAATTAGTGAGATTTTGTTTCAAATAGAGTGACTCATAACAATTTTTATTAAAAAAAGGCATATATATTACGTTGGAAGTATCTTTGCATGATGTACATTTTGATTGTTACGTTATTTGCATATTTAATGTAAAAGTATTTGATTGCGATAGGCGTAAATTCAGATCATTACTTTTTTTACATGTATAATGTAAAGACTTTATAATTGATTGTGCGAGGTAGTCCAATGTCCAATTTCATCATCTTTTAGGAAGTTAGTGTGATTACTAGTTAAAAAGTTCATTAATATAAAGATGTGTCAATCAAATAAACATTCTCACTGCATATAATTAGGACTAAGAGCTTGAATTTTGTTACTTGAAAAACATGCTTGTTGGAGAAAAATGGCTACTAAACACCCATGAAGAACAGTGCTGCAAAATATAGTTTTATGTATATCAGTTTACATGCTGTTATGTAATGTATTTTATGTAATTGAGTCCCATTTAATGGATTTTTTTGGACCTACTTTATTTGATGTGGTTGTCCATAAGTGGCTGGCAATATAGGCTAGTGCATCTATGTCAGGTCACTACTTTAATTGGTCGACCCCAAAGAATGAATATAAGCCTAAAGGTTGTTGTTCTTATGATTAATTATCTGTTTAATAATATATAAGGTAGTTAAGGAGAAGAAGATACTAGAGGAATGATGCCAAATTCTTTAAGAATGGTAAGGAAAAGCAGGAGACCAACATGGAAACAAAAAAATTTTACAAGTTGGTCATCCACATTGATCATGCTCCAAGCAAGCAAGTAGCTTATTTATGCACAAATGAAAACCTCCAAACAAAATTGACTTGTGGCATTTACTTTCTACTTCATTTTCTATCCTTTTGTACTTTCCACCAAGTTGTATGATGTATCAATAAGAGTCATCAATAATATTCTTATTCTTGGTTTCACCGAATGTTGCTAATACTCTTGTTATTATCGCAGTTATCATCCATTCATTTTTATATATTTGTTAACAAGTAGTCTTCTTTTATCATTGGAACTTCTATATACTTTGTATCTGAGGGTCATATCTGATTTTTGATGTGTATCATGTTAGATTATATCTTCATCTCTGTTTCTATCTTTTACGAAATAAGAACACAGATTTAAAGAATAGTTTGTAATTATCCTTTATATATTGTTTCAGTAAATTGTGCCTGCATAAATTCTTTTTCTTATATGCCCTGCTTGGCCTGCAGGATGAGTGCAATGCATGGGACATTTGGTGTGGATTCTCATTCTATGGTGCAAGGTGTCACTGATATTAATAAGAATTCTACTGCTTCTTTAAATCCAGAGTCTGCCAATTTAAAAGTTGAGATGCTGTTATCTCAGATGCATGACCTCTCCTTCATTCTTGTGAACGATCTTTCAATTCCAGAGAAGACTCAGAGATCTGAGTCCTATTCCTGAACTCAAATTCAGTTCCCCGATAAGGTTTACTGTACTTTTCATGGCCTGTAACAAAATCGTATCATTTCCTAGGGCATATCATACGCAATTTCCAAGTTTTCTATCAGGTAAGAATCGTGAGAAGTTCGAAAGCAAAAGTGAAGAAATTGCTGCATTTTTGTCATAGCTCGAATCAGTGTGCTTGCCTGTTTTGGATGCTATCCCACTGAGTGGGAGACGTAGGACTGAACTCTTGATTGCCTTCTGTCATTGACACCTTTGATGGCGGGAAAGCTCGGCTTGACTGTGTTGACCACAGTATAGCTGACATTGAAGTTTTACATGGGATGCAGGACGGAGACAAGAATATTTTCGTTTAATAACGTGATGCCAGCTGGATCGGTGCACCGTCCTTTGCGCTTAGAAGGGTTTTGGCAAATGTCATCCACAGGCAGACCTATCATCACGATATTCTTCGAATTATTAAACATCCTTTGCATTGGTTATATATTTGGGGGTTTTCTCAGATAATTTGCAATCGAGTGATTAAGGGTGCTGGGTTGTCTTGTGATCTAATTCAGTTTTGATCCCATTTAGGTGAGATTCAGAAATTAAATCCGATCTTTATTCTGCATCAAATTTAATCTTATATTTTTCAATATGATCGGCTTAACTCATTTTGTATAACATCTAGATCAATAAAAATAGATCTGATTCAAATTCAATATGGTCTTGACTTTAATTTAAATAGTATAAATCTTATTTGTTTTCAATCTAATTATTTTTTATTAATTTAGTAAATAAACTCTTATTTAAATTGATTTATCTTTTCATCTTACCAATTATGTCTTTTCTGATTTTTTTACTTAATTATATTTAAATATTTATATTATATTATTTCTTTTGAATAAAAATTTGTATTGAAGATGGTTTTTTTAGTCTTATTTAAATTTAAAAAAAAATTATATTAGGAGTGCATGAACTTAAATGAAATTCTTAATTGAGTCTTTATATTTTTTTTAATTGAATATATTAACTCATAAAATTTGTTTAAGAATATTTTTTATAGCTATCAATAATGACTTAATGAACCATCCTAATTGACACAATGAACGTAAAAAATGTTAAAATATTGCCTATGTAGCATTTGAGCTGACAAAAATTAAATAATAGAGGGAAAAGCTCATCATTTTTCACCTCTCACCTCTAACACCATATAGATCCTTTATCATAGACATTTTTTACCTTCCATCGTTGCTATCTTAGTGTCATGTAAATGGGCTGTTATAATGGGTACGATGAACATAAAAACAATGGTGGCATTGAGGTTGGTAAAAAATAAAGAAAAAAACTTTTAACATTTTTCACTTCTCACTTGTAACACCTACATGGATTATTTTTCCATAGTTATTTTTTACCTTCTATCATTGCTATCTCAACACCGCATGGCATGATCATCTTGGCAATTGTTTTCATTTATCATGCTAACTAAGATGATCCAAGTTTTCATTGATCATCTGCAAAAAATATACTTAAATGAATAAATTTTATGAGTTAATATATTTAATGAAGAAAAAAAAAGCATAAGACCTAAGTTAAAAATCTTAAATTAGTTTATATACTTATGTAATTATGTGTAAATTTTTTAATGACTATATTTAATTATCGACTATCAAAATTTTAGCTATAAAATAACAGCTAAGTATTTGGCTTAAATGTAAGCTTAATTTAATTTAATTTTCATTCAAATATAAATATTTTAGTTTGGATGTGTCACAGTTTATATCAAATCAGTCCGGATGACCCGTCGAATATTCGATCCAATAAATTAGTAAATAAGTTACAATTGTGTTAAAATAAAAACTTTAAACTAAAAGCATGGCCTCAACTCAACCCGGCTGATTTATTCATCAATAGGCATTATTTGTATACGATGCGTTGATGAAAATTTTTGCAACGAATGTATTCTTGTTCTACCAAAATAAATGCATTCTTGAATTTAGACATTGTCATTAATGTTTTTGTTGTATCATCTGCTAATTTTATTGTTTTGTACTATATTCCTACTTAAGTAATGTCTTTTCCCTGCTCGGCTTTGTGTACCCTTTTTTTTTTTTTTTTGTCTCAATTCCAATTCTCCTCGACTCTGCGCATGAAACCATGGGCAGCAACCTGGAGTTGTATTGGAATTTTGTTGGCGGGTTTTGCTAGTTGTCGCGCATCCATGGGCGACCGCCTTTGCTGTTGGCGTTTCTGCTCGGTCTAATGCATTTGTTGGTCACCGCCCAGGAACGGTACGAAATGTTCAGGTGCCTTGTTTCGGTCTTCCAGTAGCTTTACTGCGGAGATGGTAACCCAAAAAAATAAAATAAAATAAAATCAATCTAGAACAGAACTACCTTTGATTTCTTGCTGTGGAAAGGTTGCTGCTTCAGGAGTGATTCCATGATATATTCAATATTTTCTGTTATTATAATTATAATTTTTGCATCTATATATATAAGAGGATTTAGGATCCAAGTTCTTTGTATGTTCTCCACAATTTGAATGATCCTTCAAACTACGCATCAATGGCCTATTTGGTAAAAACTTGTGTTCAAATTTAGCTTAGCTCTAATAGTTAAATTTAGCTTAGCTCCTATAGCTTTATGTAGGCTTTAACTCAAAGACAATCCTAGATGGAATAGCCTCACCTTTACTTTCCAAGACAAGCCCTATAAAGTGATCAAAATTACTCATCAACTTTAAGAGGGAGTTTGATATGAGATGATCTATATAGGATCAGATAAAGATGATAGAATTATTATGTTTGTTATACTTCGATGATTATATGTGGTGATAATCATAGATTATTCATACAACTAAAATCACAGTCTAATATAATGATTTGAAACTTGTCATTGGATTGAATACTCAAGATCTTTCTCAAACGATGATCTTAACTTGAAATTTGAGAACCAAAACACCCTTTATCTATATAAAAAATGCTTAATATTATGTTCATATTAATCAAATATAATTTAATAATATAAGATTATATTATAATAAAATAGTATAATATTATGATATTATAATTATATTACTATGATGTTATAATATATCATATTATATTATTATAATATAAAATAATGATAAATTATTATGATAGTTATAAAATATATTAGGGATAGTTTTAGCATTGCATATTCAGTGACCTTTGATTTTTATAGCATATCAAACAATTTAATCATAAATATTTTGAGATTTTTAATTATTATAATAAACATATTAAACATAATAATTTTATTACAGTATTTTAGGATAAAGATCATTAATTATTTAAAATCACCTTCGTGAACCTATTTTATTTTTCAAATGTCCTTTAACAACAATTTTTTCTAGAGTAATGATAATTGATAGCGTGGTTACAATCTTTCAACAACTCCGTTGGCTTTCTCTATCTTAAATTCAACTTGTTGTGCAATGATATAATTTAGGATTTTATAATTAGTATAGATCTGCTGCCCATCCAAACAATACTTCTTCTCGTTTCAAAAACTAACGACAAAAACCAGTAAATGGAAGCTGACTGACCTAACCAATGTTTCCAATCCGATAAGGACTAATTGGTATTATAGTTATAACTGAACTGAACAACAGTGGCAACAAACTCTCAGAAGTTGGCTTCCAATCAATGGTATTTCCTGAAGAGTCCAAGGTATGGGGGCAGAACAGGAGGTACGGCGCCAAGGACCATAACTCCCATGGCGGTCTGTGGACGTCAAGCCCGTCCAAGCAATAGCTTATCACTCTTTCTAGCTGCCCATGACTGCCTGCCATGGGCCATTTCCCCAAAAAAAAAAAACAAAAGCCAGCACTCACGGGCTCCCTTGGCCCCACCCCAAAGTTCACGAGACCACCCAGTATTTATTCCGGCACTTCAAGCACCAGTCTCCAATCAGTAAACCCCCAATTCTAACCACACCAGAACCAATCATGCAACCTTATGCCCTCCTCCTTCCTTTACTCTTCCTCTCCACCACAACTCACTCAATGGGATCAAACCCACCCCCCTTAGCCAAGGTCAACAATGAGACCATATACAACATCTCAAAAGCCCTCTGCTGGCATTGCTGGGCCGAGTCTATAGAGTTCCTCTTTGCCCACAACTTGGTCCGGGCAACCCACTGGGAGATGCCATTGTTTTGGGACCCGACGCTGGAGACCTATGCCCGGTCGTGGGCGGAGCAGAGGAAGGCGGACTGCCGCGCGGCGCACTCGTTCCCTGAAGGCGGTTTCACGCTGGGGGAGAACGTGTTCTGGGGCGGGGGCTCGGAGTGGCGGCCGGGGGACGCGGTGCGCGCGTGGGCGGAGGAGGAGAAGGACTACTCGTACGCGGCCAACGCGTGCGCACCCGGCCGGGTCTGCGGCCACTACACCCAGATCGTTTGGAAGAGCACGCGCCGGCTCGGGTGCGCCCGGGTTGTGTGCGACGACGGGGATACGTTTATGACTTGCAACTACGATCCGCCCGGAAATTACGCTGGGGAGAGACCATATTAGAATTATTCGATCAACGTGAGGCATAGGTGGGTGATCTTTCCTGTAGCTAGGCTTGTTGGTGTTTTAATATGTAATGAGTATTAGTTTGGGCCATTATTGTAGCTATATTTTTGGATGTAGAACCGAAAACATCGTGGCATATGTGGCGTCGGTCCAGAGTAGTATATGGGGATATGATCTTAATGTATAAACTTATAATAGATTGAAATCAAGCGTGTTCCTGATCACGTCTGACAATGTGCTACGGTGTCGATCGCAGATGCGATGATGATGTTTCGGTGCAAACACTTCGCTTGCAGCCGACGCCAGCATTATTATTACTATGATATAATATTATGCAGCGTCTTTCGCTTGAACTTGGATTCTAGTTGATCAGTCTAATGCAGGACTCGAACAAGTTGGTGACAGCTGGACAGGCAAAAGCCTCAGAAAGAACTTCCAATCAGCAATAACTTTTTTTTTTTTTACAAAAAAAAAAAAGGCATAACCAATCATTCTATGTACGGAGTAAAGTCCAACGATCTCCACTTATTCTACTTAATTTAATCCAACGGAGCCAATTACTCGCCAAGATCCAGTAATGCAACCCAACCTACTGACCAGGATCCAATAATGCAACCCGAATTCTTACAGCAACCGGCATTATTAACCTCCCTCGATGGGATTGGGATATTGACATATGATAGAATATACATTTTGCCATAAATTAGATCCTCCATGGTCAATGATTTGATTAGGCCAATGCAGCAGTACTAAACGCAATGACCGAGAACTCAAATGTAAAGGCAGAAATATGAACAAATGATATCTTTTGGTAGGGAAAGGTCGGGACACGAGCTGAAGCACTTGCTTATTCTTTCCTTCAACAGACTCCCAGACTATGAAACCAAACACCAACTGTAAAGTCAACGTAATGAACCATTTCCATCCGTCACTGTCATGCAAGCCACTCTTCGTCCAATCTCGTGCTGCGGGGATCTCCAAATTCCTTTACTAATATACTGGGTCTCCATGTGCTATCCGACTCGAAGTCCACTAACACCTAACACGTGACCTCTACGGTCGACCCTGCCTTGACCACCCCTTGCTCGCATAGACCTCGTGATTAAGCCCCCTCCTTAATCTGCACGCCTCACTTGCCCTCGTTCTACCGCTCAATCATTTGACAACCATTGATCGTAAAAAAGCAATCCATCAATCAAACCGATGTTAAAACTTTGACATAAATCGAGCATACAATTTACTTTACATCATCACTCATTTATATATATTGAGACCATTAGCAATCAATCAATCAATCAATAATCAATAGGGCCTCTCTCCAATGAAGTGACTCGGGGGATCATAGTTGCAAACAATGAAGACTCCTCGGCCGCCGGCGCAGTTGACCGTGGCGCACCCGAGCCGCCGGGTGGCGCGCCACACGATCAATAGGGCCGTAGCGGTACCACTTCCGCTCCGATACCCAGGCCGCCACGGCCTGGGCCGGGGTCCAGCCCGAACCGCTCCCCCAGAAGATGTTCTCCCCGTATGGACCGAACGAGTGGACCAGGGCGCAGTCCCTGCGGCGCCCGTTCGCGTACCACACCGCGTACCGGGCCAGCCGGAGGTCCCAGACCAGCGGTCTGAGCCGGACCGCCGACCGGGCTGCGTTGTGGGGGCCCAGGAACTGAGTTCGCCAGGCTTGGGCCCGTGTCGCCGTCGGCGCTGGCTTGGGGGCAGAGGAGGAGGCGAGGAATGGAAGCATTGCCTTGGGTTTTAGAAGAAGAAAGCTTGTTTACTGGTTTGATGTGTTATTAGTTGGGCAGTGAGGTGAGGTTTATATATGGAGGGGATTTGGTGGTCAGGGGATATACATGGAGGTGTTTGTGGTGGCACCCATGTTCGATAATGATTCCCACTTTTAGATTTGGAAGGTCCAACTAGGAAGGAGAACTTTTATATTGGTAAGAATATGAAACCTTTTAGTTGCTGCTGAAGTATCACGAAACTGGAAGACGGCTTGGGCATATAACTAATTAAATGGTTTTATTAGCTGGACGCTGTAAGTTGAAATTATATATATACACATAGATGAGAGCTCCTAATTTATTAAATAAATATTTACAAAGCCCATGATAAAATACAAATAAGAAAAAGATAGAATTTACAAGATAAGAGGGTTAGAATAAAATAAGAATGTTAAACTTTCGATAGGCCTCATGGTTAGGAATTTTGTTTAACAATGAGGCTCAAGACTGAAAAAAGAATAGTATTTTACATGTTATAGATTGAAATGAAAGGGAGAGGAAAGAGCGTTTGAGAAGATCCTTGAGTTTCGTTCTCTTCAGATTTGCCATCAAAATGGGAGGACGAGCTAGTCCCATATCGGTCTAATAGAGGGATGGATAAATTATTTTCTTCAGGAGGATCATATAAGGTAGAGATCTTAAGACAAGGAGGAGATGTGGACCTTATTAATAATGAAGAGCTAAAATTAAAGCGCTATAGTGCACTCAAGCAACGGATGATGAATTGATTTCGATGATAATCCATAAAGAGGGCATTCAGAGCTTACAATCCAATCTTTTTTTATTAATCTATTCCTCATCTAAAAACGATTTCTTAGAGTAAGTCAGACAAAAATTTTTATTTTTTCAGAAATAGCTTTTCAAATGGCCTTGTAAAAGGGTCAGTGCACTCCTTCATGATTGAGAAACTTATAGAAGGAAGAGATAGAATAAATACTATTTTTTTAGGGTCGCTAGATCGAGAGATCTTTCTAATCCGTAGGATGAATAGAACATAACAAGGATTACAGCTCACCCCATTGAAAATTTTGAAAGTTAGTAAAAAGTCTTAAAAGTTTGATTGACCATATCTATCTACTTTTATTCTAGCAAAAAGAAATCGAGGCATTGGCTCTAGCATAGGCTTCAAAAAGATCTGAGAAAAGAAAATAAAAACACATCCCCAATCCAAGGATCCTCTTAGAATTTGATTAAAGCTCCATCTCTCAGTCTCAAGGAGGTATAGTTCTAGAATCCAATTAAGTTTTGGATAATATCTTTCCACATCAAGGAAATAAAACAGAAAATTTCGTAGACCTTAAGGCAAAATTTCTCTTAAAATAGTATACTTTATTGATAGGAACTCTTCAAGGAACTAAAGCCTAGGGGAAGATTGATTTCTAGATCCATTTAGCAAGTAAGGCCTTATTGAAGATTTCAAGATCTTTAATAACCAAACCTCCCTCTTTTTTGGACTTACAAATTGCATTCTAGTTGACCAAATAATGAAAGCTATTAACTGATTCGCATCCTCTCCTTAGGAAGGATCTTTTAACACTGTCAATCCCTGAGCAAACCTACTTTGAGAGTTTGAAAACTGATATGTAGTAAGAAGAAAGAATAAATAGAACATCATTAATAAGAATAATACGGCCTCCAAAAGACAAATATTTATCTTTCTAAAAAGTGAGTTTAGCTTGAATTCGGTCTTAAAAAAGGGAGCCAAGCTTGTTTAGGAAGAGTTTTGCCGCCTAGAGGGAGACCAAGATAGATAAACGAAAAGAATTCTTTTTTACAATTTAAAAGGGTGATGAATCCATCTTTGTCTTTGTTACTAATGTTGAGGCTAATAACAACACTTTTGGAGAAGTGGCTTTGAGAACCGAAGAAGTTTTGAAACCCAGCAGAATTGCTTTTAGTAATAAAAGGGAGGAATGAAGAGCTGCATAAAAGATAAGCGTATCATCTGCAAAGTAAAGACTAAACAGACATCTAAAGTAAGGGTGCTTTCTAATTCCTTTAATCACACTCAATCTGAAAGATCTGGTAAGAATCTTAAAGAGAACATCAATAATTAAAATGAAAAAGGAAGGAAGAGATGGGTTTCCTTGATTAGCTTTTTTTGGCATTTTATTCACCTTCTTGGCTTTTCATTTAGAAGAGGGGCAATGCTGGTAGAGGAAATAAGAGAACGAATCTAGTTCACAAAATCAAGGGTAAGTCCTCTTACAGATAGAAGATCAAATAGAAAACATTAATTGATGTTATCAAAAGTCTTTTTAAAGCTAATCTTACAAATCAGACCTTTAGCCTTATATTTTTTTATAGTGGTTGCAATTATATTCACTGGGCAAAGTTCAAACTGTATGTTTCTTATGTTCAGCCGCCTGATCTATCTGTCGTCTGTTTTGTTGTTCTAAATTACTGAACTCAGTCGAAGTATCGCCATGAGCAGTTCAATTTGGAGCTTTAATTCAATTAGTATCATTTGTGTGCTTGTGTGTTCCTTTTTAAACTAAGTTGTGCTGACTTAAGTTACTGCCACCAGTATGGACTTGAAATTGGGGGTGAATATGGTTGATTGTTTCGAGATATATTGATAAATTAAAATGAAATCCGGTTCCATATCATCTTTCATCCATGTATCATCATGGGGTAGATGATTCGACAAATGCGTGCGCCTCCTATCTTCTCCCATCATCACTAGTTGTCCATGCATCGCCGTACGACGAGTGATTGGTTATGGCTCATCAGACGTGGCCAATAAATAATTGAACCTTATCTCCTTGTTGGGATAAAGAGACTCGACTCCATTGCGATGTCGCAATCTATTGTTAAGTGAGTGGTCCTTGATGCAAGGAAATAAGAAGAGTAACAGCCCCTCATCGGGTTTTTTTTTTTTTGTTTTTTTGCCGAAAATATCTTGGTGCCGACTTTATGGCTGATTGGACAGCTACCGAACAAGGACTAGCTATTTGAAATGCCGACTGTCCAAATGAGACGGATGCAACAGAAATCTCCTACGTGAGAAGCTGATGCTTATCCTTTTACTGAAAAGAGTAGCATAAGGGGATTTCATCTCCGCATCATATCATATAATTTTAAATATTAAAATATTGAAATGTATAAAAAAATTCCTGTTTAATTAATATAATAATATGATTGTATGTTATTGGATCTTTCATATTAAAATATTTGATTGATAAGGTAAATTATCAAAAATTCAAATGAAAAACATATTAAAATTCTAAAAATATTCTTATTTTTTAAATTAAAAAGAAACCAAGTAAAATAATATATCATTATTAATAATATTAATAATATTATATATAGCATAACAATTAATATAAAATTTTATAATAATAATAATTTAATAATATTATTAAATTATATTTGATTATATATTTAATTTATTATAATTATTTTAGCATTGTAAATTTAAATTTCTTGATGCAAAGTATGAATCTCACAATGCTTTTTCCTTTTATTCCTCCTACATGCTACTATGGTAGTTGAAATCCTTTCCCTTTTTATTTTTCATTTTCCTTACATGAAGTTAATAAGCCATGGTATCAACGTTGAGCTTTTTCTATACATGGTTCATTTGCTAACTTATTTATGCAAATGTTATCTTCCTTATTTATTTTAGTTCACTTAAAATTACCATTTGACATCAATTGAATTATATAATTTCGCCAATTTTGCCATCCAAATTGATGAAGTTACATAATCTATTGGATTAATATAATTTTGAAATTATTCATTTCCTCACCAAATTTTAATTTGTGGCTATCGATGATGATACAAATCTCTCTTTTTTTTTTTAATGTACAATACAACATATTTGTCATATATAAATAATATAAAAAAGCCTATTCATAAATGAATTGTGCTCTTTAATATACGTTCGCTTCAACACTGAGACTCATAAGATTTTCAATTTTTGGTTGCATTTACATTTTGGATATGCTTACAATTAAAGTCTGGGAAAAGGCATGCAACTCAAATCTAGGTTGATAGGGGAGTCTAGATCCAATTTGGATGGGTTTCCATGATGTTTAGGAGCAGTTGGTAACTCAAATTAGATTAGTATTATAATTTTAGATCACTAGCATATCTTATACTAGGATGATCTAATTCCTAATAATCTAATATTATTGTATTTGGTATAGCATAAAAATTCTAGATCATTATCAAAATTATCTTAATTAGTTAATCTCTTTCCATCTTAAAAAATAAATATCTCTAATGTATTTTATAGTACCATGATAATTTATAATTATTTCATATTATTATTATAATATAATATTAAATTATAATATTATGTCATGATATAATATTATAATAATATATTTATAGCATTATATTATATTATATTATATTAATATGAAAATAATATTAAGTATTTTTTTTTTTAATATGGAAGAGGTTGATGAAATTTTACAGTTTGTTGTCAAAACCATGCATATATGAAAGGAGAAGAGGTAGATGCTGGAGCACGACGTTGGAGGAAAGCCCTTTGATTCCTTATATTCTGTTTTATTTTAAATCAAATATTGTTTGTGACAAAGGTTTGGGAGAGCGTGTTCATTTCACCATGGAACCTTATTAGGTAGTGTAAACTCTGGGTGGACGGCATCGTTTCTCTTTTTCTGGGTATCCATTGTCACTGTTTTGTGCCATCTTTCGCAGTACCCAGGTGAACAATATTATGGCTCCGGGGCATGCACGAGCGCACAAATAATGTCATGCACACTATTTTCCTACCAGTCAACTATTTTCCTACTAGTCAACACCTACCACAATATTATGGCTCCGGGGCATGCACGAGCGCACAAATAATGTCATGCACACTATTTTCCTACTAGTCAACGCCTACCACAATATTATGGCTCCGGGGCATGCACCAGCGCACAAATAATGTCATGCACACTATTTTCCTACTAGTCAACACTTAACCACAATTTTATGGCTACAGGGCATGCACGAGCACACAAATAATGCCATTTTCCTACTAGCCAACACCTACCCTAAGAATGACATGACAAAGGAAAGGAAAAAAAAAAAAAAAAAGAGATTAAGATATGTTTTGCTCCTTAAACTTTTATTCAATATATTTTGATTCTCAAACTTTCAATTATTACAATTTAATCCTTCGTATTCTAAAAATATTATATTTTTATTATTTTTTTAAATAAAATCGATTAAAGTTAACGAAATAGCTAATATGCGAAGCAAATATATAAATTGTTATAAAATAATACATGCTAAATACTAATTTACTACGTAAAATAAGTGATAGCTCATATGTTACATGGACTATTTTATCAATTGTAATTGGTTATATATAATGAATTATTTTAAAACATGGCATTTTTAAATATGGAAGATTAAGCTGTAATAATTGATAGTTTTTGGATCAAAATGAATTTTGAGTGAAAGTTTGAGGGGCAAAATATATTTTTATGAAATAAATAATTATCACGTTGTGGACCAGGCTAACTGTTTTCTTGGTTAGATTAATTTTGACTCCGTACGTCCTTCTTCGCTTCATTTTTATCTTCCAATCTTTTTTTTTTTTTCTTAGAAAGCAATGATGGGTCCCGCCAACTTGGCTCCTAACTAACCTATGTCACCTCGTCTCGGTTTTATCAACTCTTTCAGAAATACTGCTCAACATCCACCTCCTATGGCTGGAAGCATTGACAAACATCTGCTTTGATGTTTGCCAAACCCGAACCTGATGAATCTCGAAGTGGTCAAAGGTGGGTTTAAGCTTCGGTAGAGTCATTTAAGCATTGTTTTAGCTCATTGAATGATTGGAGATCATCAGGTAGAGGATAATTTGTTGCAGTTCGACCTCGCCAACTTGTAGCCGGGCTTCAGCTCATCAATTATCCTCACGCAACCCATTTGCTCCAACTTCAACTGCTTCAAACCAAATGCTTTGATAGACAAAATGTCATTTTCTTTTCCTATGTTTGCTATAATTAAGCAATACAGCTATGAGTTATTAAATGTCAAGCTTTTCACAGCCTTACTATATCCCAGTGGGAATCCATGCCTAAATCTCAGCGGTGGTAAGTACTTTTTTTCATAAGTAATGCTTCTGGGCCCAAAATAAGAGAGTAATAAATCAAACCATAGTTATAGGCATTGTAATGGTTTTGGGGGTGATTATAATAAATAACAAATCATACCATAGTTAATTGGTTTAGTATTTTAATTGGATCAGTTGTATAATTAATTTAATTAAAATCATATATAATTATCATTTTTTTTATTGATCCAATGAGAATTAGTAAAATCAAACAAATTTCTTTTTTAAATTATTTTTTAACCAATATAATTTAAACACAAAACGTTATTATTTAAAAGTTTTTTTTAACCTTTTAGATCGAAATTTTACTTGCCCTTTTTTCTAATTAATCTCTCTCTCATTTGATAACCAATCTAAAAATTTTTAAGTATAATTTTTTAAAATTAAAGATTAATTTAATGTATTAGTATAGACATTATATTTTATTATAGTTTAAATAACTTAATTTTAAATATTTTTATTTAAAAAAATATTAAATCAATTAAATTTTATAAAAAATTTATTTTTATTTATCATTAATTAAATGCTTGCCCACGTCTACCATCACAGCCTCCAATTATATAAGATAAGATAAAATCACGTCAATTATTATAGTTTTTAATATTTCGAGAGAGAATAAATTAAAATTTATTATTTACGTGTGTCGCTCTTCTTAATTCACCATCATATATTCTTTATTTTAAAATATAAAATAAATTAAAAATTAAATGATTTCGTATTGATAACTTTTAAGTAGTGTATGAAATTTATTTTATTTTTATTATATTTATAGTCCTTTTCTTTGCATTATTATTATTTTTTCATTATTGTATTTGCCTTGAATGACACCACCTGTCGCCAGGGTGGGGCCTTGGGTGGCTGCTTTTAAACTCGCAGCTCCAAAGCGTGCGTCTTTGATTCTCTCGCTTCCCATTCTGATCAGCCTTTAACGTGCGCACCCCAATCCGTAACGTACGCCAACGTCCGCCATGGTCTCAGCCAGCAACCAGCACGCGGTGGTCCTCGTCTTCCCCTTCGGTTCGCACACCCTCGCGCTCCTCGCCGTCGCCCGGGCCCTTGCCGCCGCCGCCCCAGGCACCACCTTTTCCTTCCTCAGCACCGCTCGGTCCATCGCTTCACTCCCCCCAGTCGCCGCCGCTGCTGGGAACCTCCGGTTCTACGCGGTGGGCGACGGGCTTCCTGCGGGAGGCGAGGCGCCGCCAGCGGACGTCATGGAGCAGATCGAGATGTTCCTGCGGGCGGCGGCGGGGAACATTCGGGCGGGGGTGGAGGCGGCGGTGGTGGGGAGCGGCGGGAAGGCGGTGACCAGCGTGGTGAGCGACGCGTTTCTGTGGTTAGCAGCGGAGGTGGCGGCGGAGGCAGGGGTGCCGTGGGTCCCGATCTGGACTTGCACCACCTCGGCCCTCTACGCCCACTTCCACACCGATTTGCTCCGCCGCGAAATCGGAGTTGGCCGACAAGGTGTATGTCTATTATTTTCCCTTTCATTTCTTGGACTGAATTGGCAAGTAGGATAATATGTTTTAGGTGGCCACCAGTGCCGAAAGGCACCCTCCGATGGGCGTGTTGTGATACCGGCCCCCGCGTGCGTCATGTGCTCGCCGCTGTGCGTGCGAAAATTTGCAGCCCCATCCATTTGCACAGGGGCGCTCGTCATGGCTGATGAGCCCGCACGTTTTCCGCTTATATTTCTTCGATCATGTGGCGTCCAGGCGCCATTAACTCTTCCAGCCATTGAAATTTAGATATGTTATAAACCGTGCCTGCTTAGTAACTTTAGATGGTTGCTTATGGACAAATGCTCTGTTCTAGGCTGCATTGGCTTAGGGTTTTGAGCAGCTCAGATCATTTCTATATTTCACTTAAATCAAAATAAGCTTATGTAAGACTAATCAATTTCCCTGTTTTAAAGTAAATTTCATTTTAAAAATTATCTTACCAGATTATTAAATTTTTTAACAAATTCATAGATATTTTTCAAATTTAAGAAGGTTTGAAGTTATTTGCGGTCGGTCTATGAACAACATGCAAATTTATTGATTAGCATTCAACGCATTAAATTATTGTAACCACTTGTCCACACCTCACACCGACAGCACACCTATCTCGCTTTCTCTAGCTATCAATTAGCTATGCTTTTTTTTTGCTAGAATGGCAGAAATATTGTGTGGGTTGGGAAATAGAGCTCAAGTAGCTGGGCATCGTTTTTCGGATAATATGGACAAGAACAGAGTAGCTGGGCATCGTTTTTCGGATAATATGGACAAGAACAGAGTAGCTGGGCATCGTTTTTCGGATAATATGGACAAGAACAGATGGCAACCATAAAAAGCGAGAAGTGAATATAATTAAAAATAATTATAAGCAATTTGAGAAAAAAATTAACACAAAAATTCTCAAGCCGCCCTCTTCAATTAATTAGTAAATAAGGGTAATTTAGAAAAATAAAAATTAGTTTTAATTTTCATTTATTCCAAACAGGACAATTCATTTTAATTTCATAGTTTTATGAATGATGACTCATTTACAAATGAAATGCAATGTGAAATTTATTTGATTTGCAAATTAATTCTACAATGATATGTATTCCAAACGAAGAGTTAAAATATTTTATTAAAGGAGTGTTTGGTATGAGATAATCTACTCAGAATTATTGGTGATTCATAGGATGGTGATGAAATATCCTATTTGATTATATTAGAATAATTTTATATGGTGATGATTCAAGATCATCTCATCTCATGGATGATCCCAAAGAAAATGATCTTATCACCATTCCTAAGGATGATAATTTAAGTTCACCCCTTATGGTGTTTTAGAACTAAAATTTATAGTCCAAAGTATGTCTTATTTATAATAAATATATTATAGTAACAATAATTTATATATAATATGATGCATAAAATTAATATATTATATTATTATATTATTATACAATAATATAATTAATGCATTATATTATATCATTGTATAATATTATATATTATATTATAATATAATATCAATATTAAATTAAATTAAATTATATTATATTAGTAATTTTTATTTATAATATACTATATAAAATATATTATATGATATTATATTATATATGTTATAGTAATATAATAAAAATATAATAGAAAATATTTTATGATTAATAATCTTAAATTTTAATGGTATATCAAATAAGGTGATCTTTAATTATTGTGGTATATCATACCAAATACTATGATTTTTAATTACTGAAATTAAATCATTTCTAAATTAGGATTACCATTTATTCAAGATTATTGGGTGATCTGATGTCACGGAACACACCCTAAATGTAAAGTTGCAGCTGACTTCAGATTAGGCCAGCTAATCAGGGACTTGTATGCAATCAAAGGTTCAATTAAGAGCTAGACATTTATTTGAAGTCGATTTCATGCTGGCTGCCACCGTTGTACTCACTTGATTTGAATCCATGCACATCTGAAGCAGTAGCCGACCGGGCGGACGACCTGATCAACTGTCTTCCGGGCCTCTCCGCCCACCGAGTCCGGGACCTTCCCGACGAAATCGTCTCCGGCGACATCGAATCCGGCTTTTCCTTTCTCCTTCACCGTATGGTCCAGCAGCTTCCCCGCGCCACCGCCGTCGCCATCAACACCTTCGACGGTCTCGACCCGCTCATCGAAGCCGATCTCTCGGCCAAGTTACCCGACCTCCTCTCCATCGGCCCCTTGCAGCTCCTTGCCCCTCGCCAGGCCGTGCCCGATCCCTACGACTGCCTCTCATGGCTCGACCGCCACGGCTCCGCCACCGTGGCCTACGTTAGCTTTGGCACCGTCACCTCTGCGCCGCCCTCTGAACTCGCCGAACTGGCGGACGGCCTGGAGGCGAGCGGGGTCCCGTTCCTCTGGTCCTTGAAGGAGAAAGAGAGGGAGCTCCTGCCGCCAGGGTTCTCGGACCGCACCAAGGAGAGGGGGCTGGTGGTGAGCTGGGCCCCGCAGGTGGAGGTGCTGGGACACGTGGCGGTGGGGGCGTTCGTGACGCAAGCTGGGTGGCATTCGGTGCTTGAGGGGATCACCGCTGGGATGGCGATGGTGTGCCGGCCCTACTTCGCGGACCAGAAGATGGTGGCGAGGGCCATGACTCAAGTGTGGGGGATTGGGATGGAGTTCGCTGGCGGGGCGATGACGAAGGAGGGGGTCATGAAGGCTTTGGAGGTTGTGTTGAAGGGGGACGAAGGGAAGAGGATGAGGGAAAGTGTGGGTGAGCTCAGAGCGAGAGTGGTGAAGGCGGCCGCACCCGGTGGGAGCTCAAGGGAGAATTTTAATAAGCTATTGAAAATTATACTCCAATAGTCGCTCTCAGCTGGCGTGGGTATGCTCGTTGCTCCCTTTGAATTGGTATCGATAAGTGTGTCATTTAATGAAGGCGCGCATTGCTCTAATGAAGCAAGGTAGTTGGCTTCGTGTTTGTTATGCTTTCTGTTGTTGAATGTTAGCTTGTTGTAAAATTTATTAATAAATTTGCTCTGGTCTTCGGCAAATGGGCTTTGTTTTTGCTTTCCTTACCTTCGTTTTGAGCCACGGTTGGGGGCGTTTGGTCCAGTGGTAGCCACATATGAATTTTAATAGGCTTGCGAAGTTGGATTGTGGACGCTTTCTTCTTTGTTTTGGGCTCTTCTAGGGTAGCTATGAGCATCTGATGATAACTTCTCTCTTTTTCCTTCGGTGCGTTTAACGCCCCAACAATGTTGGGGCTGCTTTCAATGTTGTGGTTCGTTTCGAGCTGATTTTAGAAACCTTTCTACTCATTTGATCTATTATTTTTTTTTAATAATATATAATATATAATTTTTATAATTACAAAAATGATGATTTGATTTAAATTTAAAAAATAGAAATTTAGACTTTTTTCTAAACCAATTTTATAAATTGATCTATTATTTTATAAAATTATATACTTCATATAATTTCATAAAAATATTTTATAAATTTTATATTTTATATTATAAAATATTTGTCGACCTCCATGTTAGTTTACTTTCTCTCTCTCCATATATATATATAGATATATAATATAATATAGATTATATTGTGAGTCTTGCATTGGATAAAATCTTATATAATGGAACTCTCCACATTAAAAAAAACAAACCCCTTGAATTTTAGTAAGAAGTGAATATCTTAGGAGAGAAAAACTGTATATTTAAGGATATTAAATAAGATTTGGCACATAGCAATAAGAAAGTAAACCTTTATAGATTTATTATATTACTAAATCGCACAGGGTACTGCTTTAACTAAAATTTTAAAAATAAAAATATGACCAAAAACTTATAAATTTAATAAATATATTTATAAACTAATTTTATAATTAATTTATTATTTTTATAAAATAATGTAAAATATAATTATTATTAATCTCTCAACTTACCTTTGTGTTTTGGCAAGCATAAAGGATGGAAACATAGCCAATGAATACAAAGCATTAGGTTGTTAGAACAACATAACATTAAGGGCTAGTTTGGTTCACAGGAAGTAACTTACATATAAGAATAGGATATCTGAAAATTAGATTCTCAGGCATAGAATGCCTGAACTATCACGATCATGGGAAACAGATATTTTCTGAGAAAGAATGAAGCTGTCATGTTTGGTTAAACAGTTTCTTTCTCAGGAAAGTAGTGCAGAAAACCAATTATATCCTTTAGTTCTTAAATTTTTTTTTTCCATCTAAATTTTTTTAACTTTTATATGGGTTATAAAAAATAATTAAGAAATCAAGATACCAAAATTCTAAATCAAGATAAAAAGTTTTAGATCAAGTTGACATTCGTAGATATGAAGCGAAGCGTTTTTTTCTCTCTTCTCGCTCGCTAATTTGAGAAAAAAAAGGTATACAATGGAAACGAAGAAAGGTATGTTGGGAAGAAAAAAGAAACACGCTGCGGTGGGAAAGTAAATCCCATGGTACCGATGGGATTTATTTTTATACTTTATATTTCATATCTTTCAAATTTGATAAAGATATGAAATATAAAGTATATAAATATAAAATTTGATAAAGATATGAAATATAAAATAATACAAGGAAATAATCATTAAAATTTGATAAATTCAGACCTGACTACAGGCCAAGAATTATTTATGAAATATATATCTTTATATTTTATATAAAATTCATTAGTACCGATTATATATATATATTATACTAATGAATTCATTAGTACAGATATGAAATATATATAAAATATAATCGGTACTAATGATAAAAATATATAAAATATATCTTTATGAAATATAAAATATAAAGACTTTATATCACTAAATTTCATATCTTTCAAATTTTATATTAGTTTACTTGTCAATTGTGTGCAAATAGCTCACTTGACCATAACACATTTTTCAGAGTAATTGATGCAATCATTTTGACTACTATTTTTTTTTTTGTGTAAGCATTTAAAGACTAAAAATTGACTCCTAATTTTTGGCCCAACTAGATTGCAATGGGTTGGCCCAATTGGATTTTGGACCAGACTTGGATCTAAGCTTGGTTTGAGCTTAAGCTTAGTTTTTGAAAAAAATTTCAGGTTAAGACTAAAAAAACAATTCAGATTTGGCTCAAGCTGAGACATAGCTCAATCCGATCCGATCCTTTTCTAGCCTTAATTATAAATTAGATTACTATACATGGATAATTTTTATAATATTAATATTTATTTATTTAATGAACCAATAAAAATACTAAAATTCAAGGCTTCAAAACTCAATTTTTATTTAGCTGAATTTGTAGAATTTTTATTTTAATAATTTTATTTATTGGTGGTAGTTTAAAAGTCTGACAAATAAATTAAAAAATAAAAGGCAAAAATAAAAAATAAAAAATGGCCTTCTTTCGGATGGGTTTGTTGTTTCCTGATTTGGCTATCATCTAACCTCCGTCTCTCCCATACCTCACCATCGGAGATATGTGTGAGAATTTCTAAATTTACCATAGAATGAATTTATATTGCTGTGACTGCTGCTTCCAATGGAAGTATAAGTTGTAAATTTTTGATTGCATTCTGTTGTCTCCAAGCAAATTTTAATACTAATTAAGATAAAATGATGTAATGTCATGCTTAGTCAATGGTGAAGCAATATTGCTTTGCATACCAAATAAATCCATTACTATGTGAAAAGGTCTCATTTCAATAATTTGGAATGATTCATATGAGTCACTACATTGTCTTATATCAATAGCATAATTTCCACCGCAAAGGGCATTTCAATACCTCTCCACCACTTCCATTGCACATGATTAACAATCTCATTCAGTTTTTCATTTCTTCCTTAACACCATGTTGCTAGAATTTCTCAAATGCACTCATTCTGATCTCCAGTTTTCTTTTGCAAATAGGTTTCTCAACATATTTAAATTTATGATTCCAATCTAATGCTTATGTAGACCTGCCATTGCTCAACTATTAATGGGATATTGTTATCTTTGCAACAAATTTGTCTCACTATAATCAACTTTGTACTGCCATCTTATCCATGTATTGGATCCTTGCAGCTTAAAGTCATATCCACAGAACACCACCTGTTCGCTCTGTTTGATTCAGTAATCATGCATTTATACATTATTATGCCTAATTATGCTAAGTTGGAGCCTTTTTTGGCCTATTTTCTTCACAGGATCCTTATATATCCACATAAATTGCATGACAACACCTATATTGATATGTGGGTTTCTTTTGTCTTACAAGGATCCCTCCCTTATCATCAATGCTCTTGTTATGCACTGCATATCTCTCCATTTGTGTATATATATATATATATACCTGTCTTTTCATTGTGGCTACCTATTGGCAAAGCTTTATGAGCATGGTAGGAGGAGATCAAGCTGTTTTCTTTATTCCACTTATCTTCTCATTATGGCTATCTATTGGTAGAGCTTCTTAACCATGGGTAGAGGAGATCAAACTATTTTCTTTACAAGCTTGTGATGAAAAGGACATATAATTGAATATATAATTTTAATGACTAAACTAATATATGTTAAAAAAATTAATTTCTTATTGTGAGACATTGAAAATTAGTTTATCCAATAAGTCAAACTCATCACCAAGGAGCCACTTAAGAAATGAGTTTATATTTTTGTTGTTACTATATTTAATTGCCTTTTCTTTATAAGAGTTAAAGATTTCTAATGAATTATATTTAAAACTTATGCAAGGGTTGCTGTTCTTTTAATTTTGTGATGTAAATAGTATCTCTTCTTTAGGATTTTGATTGGATAATGGATTCTATTAATTTTATTTTCTAAATGAAATATTTTATATATGGATTGTGAATGTGTCTGGAATATATTTTTTGATAAATATAATTTGAAATATATTTGACTACCAATAAAAAATATGTGTGACAATTTCTAAATTCACCATAGAATGAATTTTTTAATTGTCAGTGACATTTTACCATGTTATTATTGTTTGGTCACTATCTTTAGAAAAAAAAGAACCATAGGTGGTACTATTATTTGATATAAAAGAATAACAAGTAAATGTTTTAATATGCTTAAACTTTTATCATTTAAAGCAAATCAAATGTGACAATATAACTTCATCACAAAAAGTCTTTATCAAATTCTAGTGATTATTTCCTTCTCGTCATCAAAAGATATGAAATCATAAAGACCATCAATATCATGTTTGTCACTATTGGAAAACATGCGTGACCATTACTATTTCATCACAAATATTAAGGCTCAAATCTATTATGATACTTTACATTTTATTTAGAAAGGCAGTATGAACGTCATATATACTTATGATATAAATATAGGTTAAGCGTTTGGTGATAGATAGGGATATGTGATGGTGTAATTTCAAAGACTTTTGTGACGTGATATGCATTATCAATTAGTTATATTTTTATGACACTCCTCATTTCCTCATTGTTATTAAAAATAAATCATATATATAGTGACAAACAAGGATATTAATGATAGAATTGTGTTACATTATGTGACTTATGTAGCATTATTAATACGCATCTCAATGGTAATGTAAACTGCTTCGTCACATACAATGACCTATTTAGTAATGCTTTAGGGTTTCAATGATGATGTTTTGTTAAGTTATGCGATGAATTATTGCATCATCAATTATCATATGTATAGTGATGATTAAAACTTTCATCACCTTAACTTAGTATTTTGTGATGAAGTAGTATTATTGTCACCTTAAACCTTTAGTGATGCGGTTAAGATGACAAAAATCTTGACGTAATTTCATCATTGAAAAGCTTTTGTGATGAAATATTTATATTTTGTGGTGATAATGATGCGCCATAAAATTTGTTATAGTTATCCCATAGCCATTGGTATATGAAAAGGTTTTATTTATATCTATTCTATACATAACAAAAAATAAACTCTATCCCCCTATGAAAATTGTCTTTTTATCTACTTTCCTTTTATATATATTCTTTTGTGAGCATATCGGATAGTCATTGGATTAGGCTTGAACTAAATGAACTAGCTCAGTTCATAAGCTAAAGAGATTTGGATCCAATCAATCGAGTTGAGTTCAAAATAAATAAAAAAAAAGGCTCAAATCAAGGCCTTAATAAATTGAACCGAATTCTTATCAATTGAATTAAACCGGATCACTAGTTTAGATAGAACTGGGTTTAGATATAATTCTAGTTCAATAAATTGAGCCTAATCTAGATTTGATTTAGGTTGGGTTCCTATTGATTCAAATTAGTGGTTCTCGATGATGGTAAGGGAGTCTAATTTCTTTTAGCTACACACAATGGACTCTCATATTTGGAAGAGGAGGGATTATTGTATTTGAGAGAGGAGCGTAGAGATTCATAGAAATTCATTTTAATATAGTGGGACCTTTACTCTTTAAGGAGAGTAATGGAGACCTTTACATTTTAAAGATATCATTTTGACATACTTCAATTGACAAGCTATTTTAAACTATTTTTTCTGATTATTTTTTATCCTTATTTGCTCTACTATCCTTGTTAATACATATTTTTGAATTAATAGAAATATTATTCAATGCTTTAATTTTTTTCCAACATCCTGCACCTACTATTCCAGTCTGATTTCATTGGGACTTTAAGGCCCCCACAAAGTTGGGGCTGCTTTCAATGTTGTGGTTCGTTTTGAGCTGATAATTAGAAGTCTTTCTGGTGATAATGAAATAAATAAGATATTGCAGAATATGGTGTGAAGGATTGCAGAATGAGCTGCGGCAGCTGAGGGTGTTTTGGAAAGAAGGCATTATTGTTAAAGGTGGAATTGATTGGGAGTCAAGCTGTGATCAGAGCTGCTACAATTCCAAACTAAATTCAATTTCAATCAAATATACACTTTTTTTTTTCTTTTTCTTTTTTTGACAGGAAACAGAGTCTAGCTCCTCATTTTATAACCAAATATACACTCAATGAATAATAATAGGGCTTACCACAAAATAAGAACGTTTTGAAAATTTCGTTCTAGAAACAATACTCTATCCATATAGATTAACCCATAATATTGAACTTGAAATCCGAGCTACATTACATTATATGGATAAACCAAATGAGAGGTCACTTTGTGGGCAGAGAAGCTAAACCAACGAATTTGTTTAGCAGGAATAACATATTTTTTACCATTTAGTGGGAATATCATGTAAACTCATCCAATCACATCTTAATCAGTCTTATAATTTTTGATTATTTATAATATTTGTTCGATGCTCGATTAATTTTTTAATATAAATAAATTACAGCACTGTAATTGAATTATATGTTGCAATTTATTAATTTATTAATTATGCATTTGCTACAGGAGCCGCACTGACTTTCAAGGCTCCAAATAGTCTCCCACTGCAACTAATTTCCAAATCCCCATAAGATTTTTCGTGGAAAAACTTAAATGGAAGACTCTTCAACTTCGTTTAGGCCTCCAAGGAACTGCCGTGCGCTAAGGTTCAAAGAAATTGGTGGTGGAAAAGTTTGGTTGAGTGACCGACCCGGTCATCGTGCACTCCTGTCCGTTCGCTGTCGTTAAGATTGGTTGACTTAACATTAAGATTGCGTTTGATTTCATATAATATTATTAAAATTTTATATTTCTGATAATTTTATATTTAAGTGTTAAATTCTTAAAAATAAAAAATATCATATTTTTAAATTTTATTTAAATTAATTATTTTTTTAAATTAAAAATATAAAATGTTCCGATAAAAATTAAAAATCTTTGTAAATTAATTTTAAAACTATTATATATATTTAAATATTATAAATATTTAATATTATTTTATTATTGAATATCTCATTACATAATATATATTATATATAATATATAAATATTTGATAATATATTATATGATAATTTAATATATAAGAAATTTAATACTTAATATTTACATATTATTATATAAATATATAATAGTATTTTAAAAATTAAATATTATATTAATATTAAATTTAATATTAATATATTTTATTATAGATTTAAATATTTAATATTATATTAAATATATAATGAAATTAATTATTACTGAATATTTATCTGAAAGTCTGATCTAAGATTACGACCTTTAAGGTTAAGGAATCAGATTGCAAACATGATAAACCAAACGGCCGACGGAGGTCTGGGTGCCAAGCATGAAGCAGCGACACCTAGCATCATGGATTCTTCTTCTGATGTTTTCCTTCAGTCTTTCCCTTTCCGTTGCCGTGGACGCCATCACTCCGAGCCAGCAGATCAGAGACGGCCAAACCTTGGTGTCAGCCGGCGGAGTCTTCGAGCTGGGTTTTTTCGGTGGCATCTCCACAAACAGGTACCTGGGCATCTGGTACAAGAAGGTTCCTGTCCAAACTATTGTGTGGGTCGCCAACAGAGAGAATCCGCTCGTAGATTTCTCTGGAGTTCTTAAGCTGAGCACGGATGGAAACCTCGCCCTCCTTAACAATACGGGCGGCACGGTCTGGTCATCAGGCACGACTCCGGTCAGCAACTCCTTTGCTCGGTTGCTAGACTCGGGGAACCTCGTTATCGTGACAGGTGGTAATGAGAACCGCATATGGCAGAGCTTCGATCACCCCTCCGACACGTTGCTACCGGGCATGAAGCTTGGTGTCGACTCCGGACTTGTTCCCATTCGCTACCTCACGTCATGGAGGAGCGCAGGTGACCCATCTCCCGGGAGCTACTCTCTCAGAATCGATGCTAGATCGCCAAAGACCGTTCTCTTTAACCAGACAGGAAAGCAGAAGCCGGTGGACTTGATTTCCAATGATGTATTCATCTTCAACTACATCTATTCGGTGTCTGCAGCTCTCAAGTTTGAAACCGATAACGGATCGGTGATGCCTAGGCTGGTGGTTAGTCCATCAGGGGAGGTTGAGCAGTTTGTTTGGGCTGAGGAGCAGGCTATGTGGGAGAAACAAGATGCCGGGCGTGTTCCTTGTGGACCCAATGGTTTCTATTTTCCTAATAGCTCCCCGGAGTGCATATGCGTGAACGGAACTCAGCCCAAGTCAAGCGACGATTGGTCTCGCGGGGATTTTTCCGAGGGGTGCAGCAGGGAGATTTCGAGTTTAGATTGCGGGCCTGGCGACGGAGTGAAGCTCACGGGAGTAGAACTGCCAGAGACGTCAAATGCCGTGCAAACCATGAGCATGAGTCTGGATCAGTGCAGAGCTGCGTGCTTGCGCAACTGCTCTTGCACTGCTTATGCCAATTATGCCAATTCTTCAGGAAATTTCTGCATCATGTGGGATGGCGATCTCCTTCAACTGCGGCAAAGTACAAGTGGTGGACATGATCTATACGTCCGGGTGGCAGCTTCATATCCAGGTGTGATTTCTGACTCCAAAAACTACTATAGTTGCTGATGCTATAGATCAAAACTCTGGCATGAGGCTCTGTTATTTTGTGAGCTTGGGAATAAATTAACGACTGATGTGGGTAAGATATGCAAGCGTGATTGGATCAGCACGAGTTGCGTTGCTGTTATGGTGGAACTCATTTCTGAATCCGATCAATTTTTCTCATAGTGAATAGAATCGTTTACATTGGATCTATTGATTCTCTTAAATCAATTTAGACGCCCTCAGCCTAAAGTTCAAGCGATTTGAATGATAATCTATGAGGATTGTAAATACTTAAACGCATAAATAATAAAATGTTCGGATCTTCCCTAAAGGGAGGAGGAGGTTCTAAATTTGAAATTTAGATCTGTCTCCAGCCTAAAAAAATTCTTCACGTTTTCCTTTATTTAAAAATAAAGTTATTCTGAAGGTTAGGCTTAGTTTAGAGTTCAGACGTGTGAATGGACTAGAAGATGAAAACAAGCCGCCATTTCGGACCAGGAGCGGACTTTTCAACCAGAGGCAACGGTGGCGGCCAACTTCGTCTGGCTTCATTTTAGGTAAATAATAATAATAAAGAAGAGAATAAAAAAATCATTTCGATTTAGATCTGTCAAAAAGGATTTTAAACTCTCTTTGCAGAGAATCCATCATGCCCATTGCATGGTTAAACTATAGGGCAACATGCTGAAGTAGCAAAAGGGTGCTCGCTTTTATATTATTTCATGAATAATTTCCTTGTTAAACCTGAAGGCACTAAACTCGGTGCCAATCTGCCAGCTTAACTTATTTGTCACAAAATGCAACAAGAGAAACAGACCACCGTACGAGAGAAGTACAAGAAGAGAAATCCAGCAAAAACTATTATTTACTGCATTGATAATTTCATAATAATTGTGCAGGTCGATCATCACGTACCGATAGGAGGCAAAAATGGGTAATCGGCGGACTATCGGCAGCGGCTGGTGCTGTGGTGCTACTAATTTTGCTATCGTTTATGTGGCGCAGACGAAAAATACGGAGTATGAGAACAGGTAAAACGGCACCTTCACCCCTACGGATGAGTGGCTCTCATATTGCAAAGCACAGGATATGGAAGGAATGGAACAGGGAAGGATTTAGAATTACGAGGGAAAAAAAAGGGATAGGGTAATCTTGCGATAATGATGATGAGAAAGAAATGTGCTATATGCCTATAATTCAAGTTCACTTACTACTCATTAACTTTCACTTGAGTTTTTAGCCTACGTGATTTCGGCCTGCTAACAAAGTTAATAGGATCAGCAAGTGGGCTTGGGGCAGTACAAATGGTATCAAAGCTAATCTGAGTGTGCGAAAGTTGATGGACATGAAGAAAGGGTTACTCATGAAACCGTGGTAAAGTTTCGCCATTGCATGAAACTATCCTTACAGCACTAACAATTCGGCTCGGAGGTAAATTGTGACTAACTTATGGCGTGCGACGAAGATGTCGCATTGTAAAGGGAAGAAGTTATAATACCGCAAATTTAGTCACATATTGGATAGGAAAGAAATATGTTATATGCTTATAACTCTAGTTCACTTGCTACCCATTAATTTCTACTTGAGTTTTTGCACCATGTAGTTTTAGTCCGCTAACAGAATTAATTAGACCAGTAGATGAATTTGAAGCATTACAGATAGACTTTATATAAACTAACAATACATACGTACATACATACATACGAATGAACATGCATGGGCAAGAATGCATATATAAGGCAAGACTACCATGCTGTAATTATGATTATCAAATGCATTTTCTATATTTGCTTTTGGAATTTAGAGGATCCATGCTCAAATACTCCAAAAGGGCATCAGATTAAAGCATTATCATATCCCTAATGCTTGATCAACTATGGATGAGAATGCCTTGACCGTTAATGTACAAGCTAAGAAAAAGTGTCAAGATAAATATTGGTCTAACTATTTTCTGCTTTAGTGACGATCTTAAGCATATATCAGGTACGACTAGCATATCCTATCCTCATGAAGCTGCTGAAGGGGAAGTCCTCGAGTTGCCTTCGTTTGACTTGTTCACCCTAGCATCTGCGACTGACAACTTTTCTATTGCAAACAAAATTGGACAGGGAGGGTTCGGGCTTGTTTATAAGGTAAGCTTTGATTTAATGGCTATCAATGTCCATCTAAGTTTTTCAATTGCACCACAATAACATCCACATATGAGCCTTGAATTAGTATATCCACTTGATTGGGACATACTGTAGCACAATAATCATATACCCAATCAGTATGCATGAAGTAAACTAATATAATTGATGCACCTTTGCAGAAAATATTCTTGGTCTATTCTGTCGTTGGAAGTTGGACAAAAAATAAAGTGTAAACAAAAAGAGCAACAACATAAGGCACTAAATTTGAATTTGAACTTTTTCTTTTCAGAAAAATCTGACCAGAAGGAGTCATTAATCCCCATTAATCAGATTCAAAATCATATTTAGAACCAAAATCCTTGTTGCAATCATGCTTTGCAATGTCATATTTCCTTCTAGGATCCTACAATCTAGAACAAGGTGTTTTGGGCCAAAAGCAGATGCATATAAGCACAATAACTTGGTAGATATGCATTAACATTAGGGTCCAGAGGCTGTAGTTGAGATTAAGAAGCCAAAAACTGAACATGATGCGAAAAAGCCATGAAAAATTCGAACTTGTTTAAGACTCCGCAAAATGAGGAGGAAAAATCTAGCAAACTCTTATGATGTATGAAGGAGATAATAATGATTAATCATCATTACAGGGCATGCTGTCACAGAGAGAGGTTGCAGTTAAAAGGCTCTCGCGAAGTTCAGGACAGGGCCTCGAAGAGTTCAAAAGTGAAATTCAACTCGTCGGGAAACTTCAACACACAAACCTCGTTAGAATTCTTGGTTGCTGCATTGAAGCAGAAGAAAAAATATTGATATATGAGTATATGCCAAATGAAAGCTTAGATAAATACATATTTGGTAATTCATCATTTTGTATAGGATTTTTTTTCATATAATTCTCCAACTACTGACATGATGGAATCCAAATGCAATTAGATCCAACTAGAGGAGCTCTCTTAGACTGGCGTAGACGGTTTCATATCATCGAAGGGATCACTCAAGGTCTTCTCTACCTCCACAAGTACTCCCGGCTGAAGATTATTCATAGAGATCTCAAAGCGAGCAATATCCTCTTAGATGCTGAGATGAATCCAAAGATTTCCGATTTCGGCATGGCTCGAATCTTCAGCTTGGATAGTTCACAACTAAATACACATCGAATTGCTGGCACATGGTAAGTACTAAGAAACAAATGCCTCAACAATGCATCACCCTATGCTAAAGAAAAGGACTAATACTCCTGCTGCTGACATATATTTATACTAAATGATGGAGTCCAGTGGTTATATGGCACCAGAATATGCGATGGACGGTGTTTTCTCAGTGAAGTCTGATGTCTTCAGCTATGGAGTCCTCCTGCTAGAGATATTGAGCGGCAAAAGAAATGCTGGGAAACAAAATTTTGGCCAATATCTGAACCTTATAGGATATGTGAGTTATAAAACAAAGAAAAAACACTAATGCTCCTCAAAATTGACTTCCTGCATTGAATTTAATAATAACATGTTTTTGCTTCAGGCATGGGAGCTTTGGACACAAGGGAAGGAAGAAGAGTTGATGGATCCATCATTAGGAGATAGCTGTCCAGCCCGTGACCTATCGAGATGCATTAATGTGGCACTCCTATGTGTGCAAGCAAATGTGGCAGATCGGCCTACAATGTCTGCTGTTTCTTCCATGCTTAGCAATGATACTGCAGTTCTACCAACACCTAACCAACCTGCTTTCTTCTTTGGCAAACACTTGACGATGGAAGCCTTACAGTTAGACATGCCACAGCCTTCTGCAAATAATATCACAATTTCAGCAATACAAGGTCGCTAGAGTTGCAACACTCCAGTAAATATTTCATATGAGGAGACCTCCAACTGCTCTTGGAGTTCTTCAAAATAAGAGCCATCAGCTGCTTAATTCATTGTTTCAAATGCTCGCTTAAATTGCTCGGGACCGAGTAAATAACCGTTCTCCTATAGATGACCAGTTATTTCCTGTTTCTTAACGGAATGGATTCTTCATTTGATTTTGATTGAATTTTTCTAGTCTTTCCATGAGTGACAAGCATTTCAAAACTTGCATCAAAAGGCGATTACTGTCACTTCCTTGCTTACGATGTTCTTGTTTTGCTGTACCTATAAAGCAAAACAAGGGCTGAATCACCCAAAAAAAAAAAAAAACCTAATTTGTTCAGTACTACCACTTCACTGTCCCTTTAGAAAGAAAAATAATAATAATAATAATAATAAAAGCCAGAATCCATAACAGGGGACCATTGGAGTGAACTTGCTGCTTACATTTGATAGGCTACAGCATTCTAAGCAGCAGTGATAAACTCGGCCCCATCTGATGTGGCTTAATCTATTGTTGTCTTGCAATAGAAGTCTTACACATTAGCTAAGGATGCGCCGCGGTATCTGGGACCAGACAGCGAAGCCTCTTAAATGTACCTCACAAGTCTTTTACCACAGACTCCAAATGCGGCACTGGTTGCTATTCCTGGATAAATCAATTATTCGTGCAAGCATATTCAAGAGAACGGTTCCCCTTTACTACCAATCAATTCGTAGAAATGAAAGGTACAGACATAGAACCTCTTCCCAACAGCAGAGGAGTGCAATGAATAGGTTATAACGATGTCTGCACGGGTTATAAACTTATAATTCACTGCTTTCTGTTTTCTAATCTTACCGGCTCTCGTCTGAAGGATGAGAACAACAACAGGATCAGTGCAGCAAAAATACGGCATATAAGGCAACGGTAAATGACATGCAGACACATTAAACGATGGAGGCGGGAGAGAAAGGGGCATACCATTAGACGAGGCACTCGATGCCGGCGGCGGGTCGGCGGCGGGCGCCGCTCTGCTGCTTCGCCTCAATACAAGGAATGGAGTTGTAGGTGATGAATGCATCCAAAGCAAAGTTGCGGAGTTCCTATACTGCTGTTTGAAGGATACGCGCTAGCGTTTTTCGTTTCCCGGGATACGTCATAATTAAGCCAACAGGGCCTCATGGGCCGAAATGCCAGATCTTTTTCAGCCTCGGGCTCTACGCCGGATTAGGGTCGGGCGGACTCCGATATTAAGCCCAGACTCGACCCAATGAGCTCCAGCCTAGCCTATTGTCCGACCTGATATCGGGCCGGTCCGAGCCCATTTCTAACCTATTTAGCATAACTTTTGTTTCCCCTTTTCTATGTTTAAAAACAAAATTAGAAAATTCGATGCAATAAATATATTTAATTATATTATTTTTATTTTTTATTAAAAATATTTTTATTATTTATGAAAAAAAGTAGAAGTGATTTTTTAGAAATGAAAGCAACCGTTGAAAAAGTGACTTTTAAAAAAAAATCTCTTGTTATAAAAAGTATGAAAATAACAATAACTACCAAATATGTTTTTGTTGTCAAATTTGTAAATAATAAAAAGCAACGATGAGTATCCAACATATTTCTTCCCTCAAAAATATTATCCAACATGGTTTTATTAATAGAAATATTAAAAGAAAATTTATTTTTATTTTTTTTTAAAATAACGGCCATGCTAAATGCATAGGTACAAAACAGAAAGTAATTGTGTATCTAACAATTTTCACATTTTTTGTTTGAAAAAAAAAAAAAACCCTTAAATTCGGCAACTACCTAAGTTGGGGGTGCGGCTGTATGTGAAGTCGGCAAGAATTGTCGGCTTTGTATGGATACCCAGTCGATTTTTTTTATTTCTCACGCTTATGGTGAGAAAAAGAGTAGTACGAAGTCTAGAAAAAGGAGTGCATGTGGCAGCTGAAAAAGGACGGTAGATCAGGATCCTAATTTAAAGAGCAAAACTTCTACAAACACCCCAATTTTAATTAATACATCGTTACTGGTTAATTCATGTTCTTAGCATGGGAAACAAAAGGAGTACAAATTCAAAAAGGAACTTCATAGTAATAGAACTTGGTTCTTTAAGTGAAGGAGATCAAATATTGCTGATCCCTACCTGGCCTAAAGTCGGCAAACATTTATCAACTTGCTTCGATACCTTTCTATTTGTTCTTTCAAAGAAACTTTGCTCCAGCGCCATAGACATCAAACTTTATAGAGAGAAGATATATGGAGCACATGTTAACATTTTTCAGATCGAACAACCATGGTTATATTATAATCGGCTAGGCCCAGAAAATATCCTCACGGTTTGGTAGCTGTCCTTCGGATGGTAGCTGTCCTTTGGATGACACATTGACGCTATCAACAGCATTTATTTTTTCCTCTTAACCAATCTGACTTTTGGGCTCGAGATGATTAACTGGCTTGGGTTCACCGCTGGTGGCAGGTATTGCTTATTTCTTCATTTTCTACGTCAACGGTGGTTATAAGACTGGGCAATTTTCGGTCTTCATTGCAATACTTGTGGTTCTTTTTGCAGGTGAAAAATGCGATGACGAAAATGCCTTAATGACATGGCTCCCAATACCAAGTTACCAGCCCAGGCTTTTTTCCCCATCATTTCATGCTTAATTTTTTATTATTGTCAAAGGACTCTGAGAAGTTATTAATTTAAGTTTCTATAACATGTGAGCTCATGTTGGCATATGTTTAGTCTCATATCGGTTATATATTGAGAAGATCCTACCTACTTAGTCAAGGAATTCTAATAATACCTTATAATTAACCTTTTTTAAAAGTAAGATTTTAAGTTATGACAATCTTATATACTGGATCAAGAAATTCTAATAATACCTTATGACTAACCTTTTTTAAAAGTAAGATTTTAGGTTATGATAAATTCTATATACTTAATCAAGAAATTCTAATAATATCTTCTGACTAATCTTTTTTAAAAGTAAGATTTTAGGTTGTGAGAAATGATAAAGTGAATGCAGATGACCTCTCTATGTTTGTGATTAGATTTAATTGGATTTGAATATAAATCTTTATATTAACAAGAATGGTAAGGTTTGAATAGAGGAATATATGAGGGCTCACGCTGATGACTTTTTAGTCCCATAGTTATATATCAGGAAGATCTTGAGTATTTATATAAGATCAAATGATTTATCAATATATCCTAGTGTTTTTTATTAGAAATAAAAGGAACGGAACATTAATTTATTAATTAGATGCAAGATATAACAACAGAAATCTAAGAACCTTGACGGCTCTAATCATTTCAAATCAAGCAACATGTGAAATCTAGAGGATCTATAATAACTGGAAAAGGATTTACTAGCTCAAAGCTCATAACCGAAATTATTGATGGTCTAAAATAATGAACATCCAACTCCCGCATAAATTATATTGTCTCCTAGTTATAATGGTACCAAGTTCACTGCAGGGCAAAACTAATGAGCTTTAATCAATTTTAGTTAATTTCACTCTTGTGGATTATAAATGATGTACCACTTCGAAGATCGTATGGAAAACATTGAACTTAATAAATAGCTTTAATCCAATGTAACTGAATCATGCATGAAATGCAGAAGAAATATATATAGAAGGAAAATGAGCGACTATGATTCTCTTGGGCCGACAAACCATGGCATCATCAGAGGTAAGCTGCTAAGATGAAGGTATCCGTCTCATTCTCGATAGCTTGGATGCATGTTCAAGGATAAAAAGGAAGGTCAAAAGAATACATGGTGGGAGTCATGTGCGGGAAGAAGGCTGTAGTCCCTATTCATTTAAATAAGTTCACATATACCAACATGGAACAGAACCTAACAAATGGAAAGAAGCTCAAACATAACCATATGCAGCAGAACCTAACAAGAGAAGGAAAGGTTGAAACAAAAGAACTGTAAAAGAAACCAACCACAGCAGAAAAGTTCAAGTACAACAGTATGTGACGCAACATAACGAGAGGAGAAAAAAAGGAAGCCTGCAATACCACGTAGTTCAGTACCATAAAGCTGCAGATAAGTGCATTTATTTATTCATGAAAGGAAACGTTGCTTCATATAATCTTTGTTAAGGGAGCATGCGTGCTTGAAATGGCTCCGGAGCCAGTGGTAGACTAGTTTTCCTTTTCTTAAGGATCAAACGTTGCAGCATGTATTCTCATGACAAAAAGAAAACAGTTGCAAGGAACCAGCCAATTGGGACCTAATCCTTAGATTCTTCATATAGAAGTGTCTGTATACAAAAAAATCGATTATAGGTTTTCAGAAAGATAAAAACTTATGATTTAAGAAGAAGAAAAGAGGAGCGAAAAGAAAGTTTTGAAAACTAGATTTAATTGTCTCATAGAGGGGAGAGCAATACATTATTTTTCACACATTTACAACATTATTCTTAGGATCTCGATGCAGAATCATGACTATCGGACTCTTAAAGCTCGGCTCTAACAAAAGCTATAAATCATACCCTAACCCATACTCCTGAAGGAAGTCAGGCTGGAGATTGGAAGGGAAGTCCCAAGAGCCTGATGAAGCCTTCTCGTCAAAACCGTTGGTAGCCCACCAATGCAAGCCCTCCTTGTCGCCATTCACATCTTTGAAACAGTCCAACTGATCAGTTTGTTGTTGCTCTTCCTGCTTGCCGAAACACCCGTTCTTCCCATAAAGCAATTCATGGAGCTCGTCCTGAGGTCCCACAGCAGTTGCATTGAGGTTTGAGTTGGAAGTATCCATGCTGAGAGTACCAGAGGTAGAAGGCGAAGGGAACCCCAGTGTAGAGGTGTTCAGATCTTCTTGTATATTAGCACTTATGGGATTCAGCGTGTTGGGTTTGATCGGTAACACGTTTTGACCAGGGGGCTCAATCATGGTGACATCAGAAGCTTGTTGCACCGGGGTGGCAGCAATGGTATTGGCATCAGTGTGTTGGATATGGAAGAACGTATCCCCCAAGGGATGGAACTTGGGCCACAGTGCTGGGTTATTATAGAAAGAAAAGGGGTTGCAGAGACCTTGGAGCTGCATGTGGAGTTGCATCCTTTCAAGGGCCGATGTGCTGAAAGCCTGGGAAGTGGTGTCAGGGCTCATCCCATTGCTTTCCTCGTTTGGCTCTTGGTTAATGGAGAGGCGGCGAGACTGTGACAAATCCCTTCGCTTCCCGAGGAGTTTCTTCTTCAACCTGGTGTTCCAATAGTTCTTGATGTCATTGTCTGTTCTCCCAGGCAATTGGGCTGCAATTATTGACCACCTGATGCATGAATTTTAGGTTGTAATTAAACATAATTGCGGATGATACCAATTACTTGTAGACTAGCCATGGGGGGCCATGAAAGAGTTTAGCGAAGGAAGAGAGAGGGAAAAAAATGAGTCACCTGCTCCCAATACTAATATAGAGGCTACAGATGATTTGATCTTCTTCTTCCGAGAACCCACCATGTTTGATGTTTGGCCTCAGATAATTAAGCCATCTCAGCCTGCAACTCTTCCCACATCTCTTCAAACCTGCAATAATTATCACCGAGTTATTTAATGACGGACTCGGAAAAACAAGGCTTCTAGCTAGGTCTTTGACCCCTCGCATCATTTTTCTCGGTGTAGAGATGGGTTATGTGATCCATCACTCTTCTACAAGCAAGTAAAGGAAAGGAAAAATACATGCACGACATAAATCTCTCTCCAACTAATGGATTATCAAAAGAAAACTGGACTTTTTCCCGGATACAGGAACAAGGTAGAATTCGACTCCATAGTTCTCCCTTCTCACCCTCTTCTTCCTCCAGTTCAAGGCAAACCACCACCACCTCCCCTCCATCCTAACCCCAACTGCTTCTGGCTAATAATCCAATAATACATGACGAGCTCTCTCCTAGTCCCACATAGGAAGCAATGGATTAAGAAAGTATGTCACTGAATTCAGGAATGGCCAAACTTAGCAATGTTCTCTCCCGATCTAGTGGGCTAAAAACATAAGATGAACTTTCTCCTAGAGAATCCATTCAAAAATAATTAAACTTTGTCCTAGAGAAAAAACAACGTATCAAGAAAGGAAAGGGAGCTTTTAGGTTTATTACTAACCAATTTTTTGAGGCAGTGCGATCCAGTTGCCGCCAGTCCCATGCTCCTCGATGTAACCCTTTAGCTTCGCATCCTCCTCAGGAGACCATGGTCCCTTCTTCACGTTAGCCTTGTCACAGCATGGAGCCCTCCCCATCGCTCTCCCCTTCTCCCTCTCTCTTTCTCACTCCTTCTCAGCTACCCAAAGAGAAGATGAGGTCTTAGCCTTAGTTGGAAACGAAAGGAGGAAGGTGGGCAAGCTTTATAGGAAAAAACCCAGAGAGAAAGATGGGGTTATGTGATGTGATGCTTACGAGAGGACAAAGCTGCCGGTGGGCGGATTTCTGGGGTTTATTTTCATCACGTCTTTTAAGCTACCTTTATAAATATCTTCAATGCATGGCCTTCTTTGTCGCCTCTCTTAATATCCTTTGTTTAATAGCTTTCAAATATTGACAGAGTCCACCATGGTTTGCTTACCGCGTCTTAGTGCTTGAGTCCTAGCCCATGGCACCTCAAACTGCCCTCGGAGACCTATCATCTATAACG
Organism: Metroxylon sagu; assembly: GCA_017589505.3. Taxonomy (NCBI): domain Eukaryota; kingdom Viridiplantae; phylum Streptophyta; class Magnoliopsida; order Arecales; family Arecaceae; genus Metroxylon; species Metroxylon sagu. The sequence continues at coordinate 1,861,461 of JACVBY030000664.1, forward strand.
GTGTCAATAACAAAAACTTTCAACAATTTTATAAGGTCACTTGGAAGAACTAATAGAGTTCATGGTTTGGTTTCCCACTAGGGTTTACCCTGAATGTCTGACTCCCGTAACAACAGACATTATGGGCCTAATGAAGTAGTCGCTAGCTGTTCAAAACTTCAAATTTATTTGATTGGTTGTTTGTTTGATTGATTGATGACGTTCAACTGATTCCGATCAAATGTATGGAGGCCACCCAAGAGATGAGATTGAGTGGTATAGTTAAAGCCAGTGACCACCTTATTGAACTTTTACAGATTGGTTTCTTTCCCATCTTATTGCTTAATTTGGTGCTGTTGAGATCAGAGGCAGATTATAATCAGGTACATTAGGCTTGGGAGCTTGGGACCACTTAAAAAAAAGTTTCTGTTCCACAATAGTTTTGTCTTAGTAGGTTCAATTAGTCTTCTCTCATCAAAGAAGAAGAAAAAAAAAGAAGGAAAAGGTCTCCTCCAGAGGACTGATCTTCTCGTGGAGATCCTTAATCAGGCTGTCAATTTTAATCGATGCAAGTTGCTAGATAGTTTTCAACTAGTTTTCCAAATTAAAGGCCCTCGTGACCTCATACATGGAGGCTACAGCCTCAAGCTTCAAGTGCCATATTGTTAATGTCACCTTTAGCCTATGGAAGGCTGATCGATATCCACAGGACTGATTCAGAGATCTGGCCTTCTTGGCCCCGCAATAGGACGCCCAAAAGACCAACCTCAGTGGTGGACAAGGAGTTTCTTTGGAGAAAGACTTGTTCCGCATCATTGTGTTCAAATTATGTGCTTTCAAAAAAAAAAAAAAAAAAAAGTCAGTATATGTTTGGCGGAAATTTCCTCCGCATGCTTGTCTCTGTGCGAACATACGCTCTGAATGTAAATGGTGGCGAGAAAACGTAGCGTTGGGTACTTGAAGATTGACGATGTTGCCTTCCTTCCAAGCCACGAGGGAAAGAAAATCTACAAACTGGATGGTTAAGAACTTAAAAAGACTCGTTCCAATCACCAAAAAAAATTGAATGTGAAGATCTTTTTGTTAAATTTGTTTTTTTAAGTATGAGTGCTAAAATATCATGACACAACTTTTTAATCCAAATATTTTTTCGATAACTTAATATGTAGATTAGGAACTCTCAAATCATATGACTTTGTGCATATATATTTTGTAACAAGTCATTCCGTAGCATTTGCATGGATGATCAGTAGGAAAGTAATTCGTAGAAACGAAGTGATTCATGCCAACAATTTGTATGTATGTTGGACGATCAGCCAATCAATTAAGGACAGAAATTAGATACAGCACATGTATTTTAATTCTATGTCTATCTTTCTTTTTCTTTTCCTCGCTATACATAAAGACTTAAGTAATGCTGGAAAAAGAAAAAAAAAAAGATATGGATGGAATTTGAGGACTCTATCCATCAATTAATACTCATGGCACCTCAAAAAACGTATGTTTATAGGCTCGTATCTCATTCTGTTTCATAAACGATTCAAAATCTAATGTCTGCGACTCAGCAGCAAAGCGACATAAACAGGTACATAAGTCCATCATTGTAATGGAATTGTTCTACCCCAGGTAAATTAAAATAAAATATCTCCCATTATAGCTGCTCTTGTGAAACATCTCAGAAGGGTCAAGACCAATGGAAAATGTGGACAGTTTAACCAAGCCCTATAAGCCCTGTGCACCAAGCAGCTTCCTTTTAATCAAATGATAATTAATTGGATTAGAGGTCAACAAGCAATCAACCCGCTTCACAATGAAACCCAACAACCCTATAACAAATGTTATGATTAGCCAATAATCCAACCATCCAATTGCCCATTTATATCTCAACCACTATCAACAGGCTAACTCAAAAACCAGGCTACCATGGTGACTTTAGACATCGATCGATCATCAATTCAAAAGCCATTAGTTTCTATTATTCTAACAAAGACGGAAGAAAAAGAGAGGAGAAAAGTGAGTTTGGGCATAAGTATCTTGAGAACAACCATGCTCTCTTTTGGACAAGTGGATGGGGGTCTCATATTATTTTAAGGAATGGATGAAGAAAAACCATAAGGGAAGGTTTTGGGATTGCCAAAAGTTTTGTGGGCCGCCGATGGGAGAAACTCGCATTGACCTCGGTTTGGGCCTTGACGTGGGCGAGGAGGGGTCCATGACACGGCACTACCACCTTTCTAAAAGCTAGAGTGAAGCACCCCGAAAGGCAACCCTCACTTCCCCAAAAAGATAGAATTAATTATGCAAGGAGACTTGGATATGAGGAAGCAAGGGAAAAAGAAAGGAGGGTGTGGGTAAATTTTTCTCCTTGTCCTTGCCTGGTGTCTGGAATCTCATGAAAGGATGCCTCGCATCAGCACGAAGACCGCTCTTAATCTTGGGATGGAGATAAGCACAAGGGATGACAAAAAGAAGTAAAAAGAAAATGGACAGTGGGAATTAATGGGAGCTTAGATGGATCTAATTGGAGTTTAGCATTTGAATCATTAACCGTTTGCGATCGTGCTTCCATAAAAGTACAAACTTCCGCACTACGATATATATGTATAGAAATAAGGTATGCTTATAGAATCCAAGGAAGGTATTTTGGAAACTTTGCCTTGAGGTATTTTGTATGGTGAAGTTGGGCTTGCTTCAATGCTTCTTTTCCTAGCAATCAGAGATCCTCGGTTAGAATTTTGGATGGCACACCCATATATATTTGTGTTTATATAATTAAAATATGGATGGAACTTCCTCCCTTTCTCTCTCAACAAAAAGATTTTGGATTGCATGGTAGAATTATTATTATCATAGTGTGAGCGTGCATTGTTCGTATGGATGAAAAGGTTAAAAGGCTTTCTTATCCTTGATATTTGTATGGATGAAAAGGTTGCAATAAATGGCCCTATCATGATATTCGAAGCATTGGTAGCTGATTGTGGTTATGTGCCAATGTTAGTTACTTTTTTACTCTTTCGTAACTTTTAAGATTTATTTGAATTAGTTATTGCCTCAACTATTAATCAACAATTATCTTATATAGCTACTGAAAAATAATACAAATAGAACCTTAGTCGAAGCATCTAATAAAATTCATCTTCTGACGAGTATAGATACATTTTGATAAATTAACCTAGCATCTGCATTTAACAATTGAATATAATTATATATAAATATATATATATATTTGTATTTAGATTTTTTAGAAATTTCTTAGGATGAATGGTTGTTGCAAATCATTATTTGCTGAAGAAACTTTATAACCACTCTAGATGATGATTGCATTTAGATTTTGATGTATGCGCCTGTGACACCAAAAATAAATTCAGACAAGTTGATAAAAACAATGCTTAAGCTATAAAAAGTTATAACCTTGGATATAATCTCTTTAAATATCTTCCATATATTATGGAAAAAGAACGCGTCCTTTTCATTCCTTTTTCAAACAAAGATCATGTTTTAATGTCTTAGTACTACCTCATGAAGAAAGCTCTCATTATATCAATCAAACCAAGTGACGGTAAGATAATCCAGAGCAGTTAGCTATCGAAGAAAGGGGATTTAACAATAATATATTGCTTGGTCAATAGAAAGAGGATTAGAGCCAACAACCTAATTAATTATAGCATCCCATCTTTTTCTGCCAAGCTGGAGGCCAGCTTAGGTAATGTTGGTTAATTAAATTCTCTCAGTACAATAATACACATATATCGAGAGGACATTTAACTAACTAAATTGAATGGCCTCAATCTCATATTTCTCTTAAAGCTTATATATAAATGATGGCTGATGGCAACGAATGCCGAGTGATGATCTTATTACACGGCAATCTGTCTGGGAGTTCCCATATTTTTTTGAGTTATAATGTAACGTCCTAACCATATCCTGTGGATAGTAGGCTTATCATGTATGAAAATATAAAAATAACTGGAGCTTATTATTGAAGTATCAAAATTATTTAAAAATTTATATTTTTTGAGTAAGTATTACCAAGCAGTACTTAGATGAAAAAAATATTACTAAAACCTATTCATCTTTTTTTATAATATATTTTATACTTTCATCTTCGCATATTAATTATATACTACATATTTGCTCAATTTTTTCATACTAAATTATACTTTTTGTCATACTTTTAAATAATATATTGATCATATATAAATTTTAATTTTTTAAATAAAAATAGCTAGTTATTGTTTACTAATTATATAATAGCATTAAATCATTTTATAAAATATTGATTACATCCCTAATCTAAACAAAGGCTAGCAAAGAGCAAAGCCTAACATTATACAATATCTCTCCCTATGCTTCTTTGAAGTAATAGGAGAGCAATCAGAAGGGTGCGGGAGGGGAGGCAAAGATCATCTTCTCAGCTCTATTCTTCATTAAATATTATCAAAAATTGCAATGAAAGTAAAAATGTGAGACTTGAAGAAGAAAAAATATTAATGAAATAAAAAAAAATGATTAGGGTAGAGATTAGGTGGAGGGTATAAGATTTAAGGAGGGAGATTGTCTTCTTGACTTCGTTCTTCATTTTATATGACTTGAGAGCATTAAAAAATATATATATATACACGAGGTTAAGAGAAGAAAAGTAAAAAATTTTAATGATATGAAAAAATAGTAAAGAAAACAAAGTGAGAAAAAAATTTTTAAACTTTTTGGTACCTATTGATATTTTGCCTGAAAATTATATAAAAATTACAATAATACTAGGTTAAAATTTGTTGCAAATAAAAAGAGCAAATGAGGATCATAATGCAGAGCAAGGATATTTTAGAAATAAAAAATATATATATATTACTTGGTCAATAGAAAATCAACCAACTGATCCTAGAAGTCTTTCCTTCTATTTAATAAATAAATTATACCTATAAAAATTTAATTGATCTATCTAATTTTTTTGATCGAAGTAAGAGAGGATAAGTAAGTTAGCTAGGGGTAAAGTCATCAAACTTTTTCATATGAAACTTGCCTGTTGAAGAGTGGAGTCTTAATATTAGTCAGTACCAGTCTTCTTAACCAAATCTCATTAGTGTTATCAGCTGGATCGGTTGGTGAAACAGGTGCTAAATAACAATGTAAAATTGCAGCGTCAGATTAATTGACAACAAAATCGCCTCGTCGAGGTGTATACACAAAACTACTGTGAAATCAAGGAATAAAGAAGCTATCCACTGCTTCGCTTTTTTTTTTTTTTTTCTATACATTTGCTTGTTCGCCCGTTTTCAACATGTGATCGCAGGGAAAACGCTGTCCAACATCTAAATAGAGCAGACCGCAAACCAAACTCCTTGACAGGGATGCTTATAATTAGCACATCATGGTATCTTCTCTCTTGCATCCTTTATTATTTCTCCTTCTCTATATATTTAATGAATAAATCCACAGCAAAACCGCACCAACCCTTTCAAAGGAGATGGGACAATGAATGGTGGCGAGAGGAAGAAAGCAGTGGTGAGCTCAGCATTCTAACAACCTGTCCGTTGCTTCCACTCGAAGCACCATATAAAAAAAAATTTACAAGAGCATTACAAGACTGTCTTTTTGCTTTTAGCTTCATAAAAGTCTATGCGGTCGGCACTGTACGCAGAGAGACGATGCAAGGCTGGGTAGGGCCGCTGCCTTTGGTGTCAGCGGTTTGACCTTGCGCCCTTCCTCGGCGAACCTCTTCGGTCTTCCTTTGTTTATAGGACCTGAAGCGAGTAAAGTCAACATATAGTGGCAGCCAGCCAACAGCATGGATTATGGGACGCAAAGAAAACTACAGAAACCCGAAAGCTTTTGAATACTTCTCATGAACGGAAGTTGGGGGGAATTTTAAAAATGCGTAAATATCATGAAGTTACCAAATCATGCGACTATAGAAATGTTTAAGGACAAAGTCCATCATGATGATTCTCTCTCTTTGATAAGCACTGTAAAATAGAAAACAATAACGTGACTTTCTATGTGAGATAGATGTATGAGCTAATAAACCACAGTCATGATTTTATGCATGGTATTCACCATGTACTATACCCTTACAATGTAGCCCAAAATGAGATCTCCAATGAACTGCATGCAAGTAAAAGGGAGAGGTAATAACAAGTAAGAAGTAGTAGGTGAACGACTTCAATTCACAGAGACTTCAAGATTATAGTTTAATCAACTAACTCCTTGCATGTACGTATTTACTCTTATGTTAATCTTGATAATTCTTATGGTAATTATTTATTCACGTAAATCAAAATCTAACATCTATACTTTTGTTAGTCTTATATTCTTAAAATTAAATGCAAATAAGGTTCTTGAAAATAATTTGCAATACTTCAAAAGGTAGGAATTTTGCATACCAAACAATTTGCTCAAAAAATTACATGACCTGAGACCATTTGGCATAACCTAGGAATCCTCTCTTGGCAATTTGACATAACCCACTTGACATGATCTGAGGCTTCCATACAACAAGAGGGCCACCAAATGATCAACCAGTTCCCATTGTTAACTATAATTTCATCTTTTGGGTGTGTTTTACGCCCATTCTGGATTTGTCTCATGAGGTGCATAATTTAAACTCTGTTAATCTGAGCCATGTCCCCATTATAATGAAGATGGCTTCTGGCCATTCGGATACCAGCTGGCCACCAGATCATGCAATACATGACGCATGGATTAGGAGATGAAGACAATAATTCGACATTGATTGACCTTCATTCCTGTTTTCCCTGTTAAATGATTTCAAAGTGGATTGGTCCCACCAAACACTTTTGTCGCTGATTAAAGTTGAAATGGGGCAAAGATTTCCAAATCCTAGCTAGAGTTCTTCTTCCTAGTTCTAGGTATTACCATCAACTTGTTGTTGATGTACATAGAATATCGGAGGCTGATCCGTGATTCCCCCCACATTCTCTGTACCATGAATTCCCTCTAAACTCTGTTTCTTCTCCTCATTCCTTAAAAGCAAAAGACGAGCAAAATGAAGTCACCTTTCTTTGTCGTTATGGCGGGTGGGCCCTGGGTAGTAAGATACCGCCGAGCAACGCATGAGCTTGGTCAGTCAAAGTAGCCACAGAAGTCATGGTAAACTAAAATGCTGTGACGATCGGTGCGGATATTTCCTTGCCGAACGAGGGCACCTTGCAAAGCTTGACACGTTAGGCATCCCCGACGAAGCTATCTGTAAGTAAGTACTCAAAATATTCACTGTATCCTTGGTCAAATAGGTGTGACGGTTGCTAGTTTGGATGCCTGGATGAAGTTAACCGCAGGTGAGAAAACTGGCAATAACGGGAAGAGAGAATCTAAGTAACAGGAGAAGTCCTCCAATGCAAAAGCTAGGATACTTTATTTACTTTGTACGAGCTTGTGCGGATAAAATCTTCCCTAGATAAAAGTTTTCCATATCGGCGAAGCTCAGTTTATATGCGGAACAAAATCCTATTTTCCCGCTATATTATATGGATTCGTTCCAACCGTTTGAGAAATGAGAATCCGACCAGGGCTAGGTCATACGTTTGTAGTAGAAACTTTTTTTTTTAATTTATTTTTGTGACACGATTATTCGAATTAAAACCAGGGTTAGCAAAACCTTCCTAAATCGATTGGTTCGAGCTCAGATATCAACTAGTTCATAATCAGAACGATTTGAATTTCTGATTTGGTATAAAAGGTAAATTACTCTGAACCTTTTCAGATATTGGCATACCAAACCATACTGACTGAACCAACTGATTCAACTCAGTGCAGTGGTAGACATGAGCGGAGCCCCCTAATCCATTTGATAAACATACCCCCGATTCCATAAGTTATGCATGCATCAGTTTGATACATATATGAGTACTGATAGTCAGTATGGTGGATCTTGAGTGAAGCTATCGTTACTATCGGTTAGGTTAAATAGTCATACTTTTGACTGTTACGCTTGATGCATTAATCCCATCAACATGTTAGGTCCTACATGATACACCAGGATTGGCTAAAACACTTCGTTAGTACATTTCATTACACCATTAGATTTGTTTTCATGCAACCTATCAAACTAGGAATTAATCTTTAGAACAAGGACTTTGCCATCCTTTAGTTTCGGGATAGATTTAAAGCGTAACAATCTGCTGCACATTTGAAAATAAATCCTAATATGTAAGGCATCATATGTAGAGCAATTACACATAATTAATTAAAATAAAGGTTCAGCTTCTACTCGACTTCCACTTATGTCTCAGTCTCTTAAATAAAAAGCAATGATAGAGCTTTAAGCATAAATCAATGGATCAAGAAAATAAAAATTTATAAAACTTTTTTTATGAAACAGTGCATATTATTAATTAAAAACTGAAAACTTCAGTTCATAACTTCACATATTATTGATATACTAATACTTATAAATTTCAAGATGTCTTAAAATTTTTAATGTAATAACTTTTCTATCATCATATTCAAAATTTTTAAATCATCCATTATTAATAATTTTTATATCATCGTATTACTAATACTCTACGGTCATATTTATCCTTGTGATAGGGCAATACACTATATTTAACTATGTGAATAGAGGTTTCTTCTTTCATGTATTTCTTATGGAGGTGGGTTCTAATATCTTTCATCTATCATTATATAGTGGACCGAAAGTTACATATTTTCAGTCATATTTTATTATTAATAATGCTGTATTCATTACTATTTATTTATTCATATAATCATGTTGATTTCATTTAACAAAAATATAAAATTTCTTTTCCTTCAAAACTTAAAATTTTATTTTTTTCTTTCAACAAAATTCTGTGAAATTAGTAATTCTTCAACATTTGCAATACCAAACATTATGAATATAGATTCAATCAAAAATTTTAATTTTATTATTTTTATATTTTTTTAACTTAATTCAATCAAATTGTAACTTAATTTAAAGTGAACTAGTTGTAAAAATTGGGTCTCACCAGCTTGCTGGTCGAAAGGGTATGTTAAAGAATTAAGTTTATTCTTCTCGTATGAGAATATCAATTAGGGTAGCATATCATTAAACATTTATTTTTGAGGACCGACCATTCATGTCGTTTTCCTTTTGACTGCCAGCGTTAAAACTGTTTCAACTTTCGAACCCAGGCTATAGGTTTTGACAAATTCCGTTCCTAAAAGGGCACGTTAATCCCCCTTATCCAAATCCTCAAGACTTGATTTGGAAGTCAAGCACTCGCCGCTCGCGTCGGCTACTCGAGATTAAAATAGCCAAACTTTAAGCTTTGTTTGGAAACTTTGGTTTGCCAAAGCCAATAACAAAACTGCGTGTGTGAAAGAAGTCCATTTCAAGACGCATAACAAGATTTGTAGCTAATGTAGTTGAAGGTAGTTTACCAGGGAAGAGTTTGCGTATGGAATTGGACTACAAGATCGATAAATCTATACATAAAGCGAGAGGTCTCTGATCTTGGGCGGCATGCAAGTTGGTATGGGTTTATTTGTCAAAGGAAAATAGTGAAGGGCTATGAAAGGCCATGTGGTTTTGATATCGACTTTTAAATGCCGAGGATGATGCAACACCTAGATTTCTGAAAGGATCCTCCATTGAAGCCTAAAAACCAATACAGTAAACAGTTTTGAAGGAGTTGCTGGTGGTCTTGGGTTGGAACAGGTGGAAAGAAGGAAAGGTAAAATAGTTGGTCAGATCTTACCATGTGCACATACTATCCACTCATGCACAGTCATCATGAGAGAATAGATGGGCTGCCATACATGTGCATACATACATACATACATACCCATCACGGTACATACATGAGCATATGACCTCATGGGTTACCGTATATGTGCACATTTGCACATCCATCAAGATGCACACATGCTCGTCGGTGCATTGATGCATGTGCCCATGCATGCCCGCATTCATGTGCGTACACGTAAGTTCACAAATAAGGTAACATCTCTACCATAACAAATCAAAATGTTATGGTCTATTATATTTCTCTCTCCTTTCAGCCCTGACCCGGTTTACTCTTTCTTTTTTTTCTTTCTTTCCTTTCTTTCTTCTTCCCTTTTTTTTTTTTTTCTGATAATAAAATGTTTTGTGAACACAAAGGAGGTAAAGTCTCTCTTTTATTCAAAGTCCATGAAAAATATAGCCAACATAATTGCTCCTGGTTAAATTGCGGGTGCTTATTAACTGTTTTCACTTTCCAAACCAAAATTTTCACTCTTCTTCAAGGAAACTTTACACCTAAAATTCGCCTCTGCCTTTCAATAATGTGCTGCTCCAGCCTCTATATCTTCAGGTGCTTCTCACATGCCACCTAACCAGCTTACATAACTTGGGTACATCCATTTCAATGTTGTGTCCAGGCCATTAAAGCCCTTATTAAAGAAAGCCCATGCATCAAAAGCATAGGGCCCTCATTAAACCAACCCACACTTCCATCCTTTCTATAGTTTTATAAGTTTGACCAAAGGAGATGTAGCATCATTTAGATATTAACTAATTTGATTGTGTGGGTTGGTAATCAGTAACTTCAATCCACAAATCCCTTCCCAAATCTTAGCTACACTAGGAAATCAACATCATGTTGCCTATAATATTAAGTCAATTCACATTAGTCCTACAATAGAGAACCCAGTTCTAAACGCTAAGGCTTGTTTGAGATCTCTGACTTCTAGCTTACAAGAACTCATAAAGCAATGTCTTGCTAATTTAATATGCAGTGGTTGAGCTGGTGTTTCATGATTAAATTTTCATCTATGTGCATGTGTTGGTACTTGTGTATATATGCCTTAATTGGAAGCTAACAAATCCACGTTGAGAAGGCAACTGATGGCCTCCTGCTAAAAGGTTATGGCGAGAACCTGCGTAATCTCTCCTCAATGGCAAAAATCTCTATGAATCTAAATACTAATCATCTAGCTAAGACCATTCTTGTTATCCGTGGCCCACCGATTTCTAGGACAAAAGGACACCAACACAAAAATAGGTAAAAGGTGGCACTGTCATTTCCCACAAATTAACGTTAAAGATTGTACCATGGACCCTAAATTGTTCTTCAATTTTGGGCCACCATCAGCGTTAAACCTGGGCCGTTGACAATCATATGACTCAACGCTGTGGTCAGTAGTCAAAAGCTCAAAGCTCAAAATTAGCTCTGCAAGCACAATAATTGGATGCTAAAGCGAAGCACAATGCGAGGGACAGAAAGGAGTAGTTGCGCTCACAGCATGCAAATAGAAGTATATTAATCAAGTAAACTCAAAACTGGAGAATATGAGTCTCGGAATCCTCCAAAGAGATGCATGCAAAGCTGACCTCCACTCTCATTGCAAATCTGACTCCATGGAGCAGAGTCACCTAAACAACTTCCAGTTGAAAAACTTCCAGGTCTAGCCCTTGATAAAGGAGAATTGGCTTAAACCAATCTATGCAACACTTTTATTCTTTGGATGAGGTTGGTTGACATCTCTTTCGGGAGCCCTGGCATACAAAACCAGGTTGTGCTAGTGTTCTTGTTGGGCTTCTTATAAATAAGTTTAATGGAGGTCCTTTTTCAAGTTAGTGCTATCCCTTAGTTATCTCTATGATGATGCAAGGTATGGTACAGTTGACCCCATCAGCAACGCACGGTTGCTGTTGCCGTCTGTGCGTTCTTTAGGAATCATCGTAGCTTACTCATTTGATAAAGGAGTGATTCAGTTAGAGCACTAAAACTATACACCGGTGCGGTCAAATGCCTGAGAGCAGTTCTGATAGTGTCCAAATGCTGCTTATGTTCGCAGAAGACCAGAAAATGGAATTCTATTCCGGTTTGTTAGTTAATGTTGCAAAGTTTAAAATAAACTTGACGGCTAGATAGATGTCATGCTCTCCTTAAAAGAAACGTCGCAATGCTTTTAAGGGAAAAACTAGGTTTAGTTTTTATGGGTTTTTCTGATCAAAAGCTGCCAGCCATCAGGCGAGCTCGTAAGCACTGATAGGTTCAACGTTCAAGAAGAATATGCCATGGATGGTGGTTATGTAAGCAATGGCTTATGATGCACATCTATTTTAATATTTAAAATAGAATGACCTAAATTTTATTTCTTGTGTTAGCACAGCAAATGTAGGAAAGCCTTTGGGTGTGCCTTCCAAATAGGTCTGGTGGCCCCTTACAATAGATCTTGCAGCCATCCTCGCTGGTAGCTTCGCTTCGATGGGACTATTGAGAATTCAAACAGTGGACCCATTAGAAGCCCACATACAATGTATTGTTGGCTAAAGTCGTCCTAGCCATACTGCATCTTTGACTTATTTGCAACATCATTGACATTTCCAATGTTCAACTTCTTTGACTTATTTACAAAGTCCAACTTCATTGGCTGCTAATAGCCCACATACTGTAATGTTCAACTTCTTTGACTTTTTTACAATGAGGCGATCATGGCCTATTTAGAATTTCAAATAGTGTATCTTTGGCTGCCATAGCCTCATCCTTGTTGCAACCATCTGAGAAGCGGAAGGGCATTAGAAATTGCGGTGCTCATTATTTCTATATTGTCATAATTTGATCTCAAAAGCAAAAAAATCACAAAAGCAATGGACCAATAGGCCTTAACTCCAATTGTGTTCACCCCAAACAGCTGTTGCCCATCCTCATCTTCCTGCATATTCTCTTTCCTTCAAGCCCCAAAGTTCTTATTAAGCTTGGAGTCTAATTTTTATTAAATTCTCTTACATTACCATCATTCTGTGATCAACTTCAAAAGGATTCATGCTGCACTATCCTCTATTATTCATTTATGACAACTTAGTATCTTATCTCAAAAGACCAGTGAAAAGATATAGTTTCGATTCCTTAATCATGCAGGTAATTAAGATTTTTTCAGTGCATAACTTATACACGACTAAATGCATGCCTACATGGCTCTTCACATTGGTTAGCCACCATCCAAGACCTTTGGTGTGGCATTTCTACGCAAGCCATCAAAAGCTCTCCTTCTACAGGAGCGGGTGGTCATTAAGAAGGCCATAGCAGGAGAGCTTCTTGCATGAGGTTTTACTTGCTTGAATCTGCAAATCATTTCATCTCTTGAGCACCTGGTTCGTTAATGTCCATGTTGAAGAGGTCAACGACGATACGCTGAGAGGCGATGAGATTGCAGCCAATGTTAAACTCAATCACAAGTTTCGTGCTGAATTGGAATCGGGAATGGATTGTGGTCACGGAGGAATGGAGGTTTTCTTCCTTTCAACTTGATTGGCGGTTTCTACATATTTTGATTGATTCATGATGCAAATGCGTGGCATGACAAAGGCCACTAGATGTTCCGTTCATGAGTATCAATGACATGATCAATTGGAGAGTCACGGGTAGGACGAGGAGAATGCACGAAGCGGACGCTTGTGCGTTCAACATTGGAGGATGATAGATATGCATGCATACCACTCGAACTATCGGTCATGGGAGGTCCGGTCACCGGCGGCATGTGATGGCGGGAGGACATGGTGAAGGAGTGGCACGGGGAAACAAAACGAAAAAGCTCCAAAATCCAAATCAAACAAAATGGTGGAAAAGTTGCATGTTAAATAAACGGGAGCGACCGTGAGGGCTGCGCCGTTCCGTGCAGAGCTCAAAGACCGGGTCGCCCCAACTTCAAAGGTGCAGGCCTCCTGCAATGGGAAAACCTCGGCCTTGGTGGTCCACTGCGGCCTTGATAGCCCACTCTGTGAAGTACTTGAAGATTGCCAACATGGGCCGCCTAGGACTCATCTTCTTCGTCGTCCGTGGAATTAATTATAGGTACGTTAAGGCAAAACCAAGAACATTTAAAAATTGCCTACTTTCCCTCCATTTTTCTCGTGCAAGAATTGGCCAGTAAATTGATTTGATTTCTTCTCTATTACTGCTTAAAACAGGTGGAGTGAGAGAGGATGGGAAGCGTTGCTGCTCTACAAAAAGCTAGCGTGGGAGACGCGGAGGGATAGGGAGACAGTTGAGTTCAAAGCATCGTCCTCCTGTGTTGCAGATAACGAGGCGGCGGACAGCGTTGAGGGCAGCGGGTCAAGGTGGCATTTTGTTAAGCAAAGGGGAAGCATGACGCCACCTTCTGTTTTTCCTCCTTAAATGTCATAGAAGAGTATTTAGTGTTGTTTGTATTTTTCAAATTCTTGCTGAGGTCTGGCTAACGGAGATGGATGCCAATCACATTGGATCGCTCAAGTAACGTGAAGCATCTGACTGCAAATTTTCAGAGTCTAGGTACAAATCAAGTAGACCTCAGGAGGTCAGAGGTATTCTTCCCTCTCATGAACAATTGGTCTTCCAAATGGCTTGAGCCCAGTTCGGCCTCAACAAAGTCCTCTATTATATGAACCACTAATGAGCTACTACGCTTGGCAGTGATAAACATTCAGGGCAACATCAATGAGGCAGCACCATAGAAGGGTTGTGTAACATCTCACCATCGCCTTAAATGTGCCAATAGAAGCACGGAGTTGGCAAACCTGGCGAATCTTGGAATCAGGGTGTGTAATAAACATGCAGCCCCAAGCGATAAAGTTCGGCTACAGCATCAACATATTAACAGATAATTACTCTGAATCAGTGTGTAAAAACATGACTCGAAATTAGTGGTTCATGAACCCACATGCCCAATTCATCTATAATCTTGCGTGATAATTCCACAACATCTAGCTAGCTTTGTTGTTGAGAGAAATAAATCCAATATCCAAAAGGGGTTTAAAAATCTATATAGTAAAAATATTAAATTGAAATGAAATTTAAATAAATATAAAGTGTTGAGAAAATAAAAAAATAAATTAATAAAAATAGAGAATATAGAAAATAAATAAGATAAATAATGTCAAAATAACTAGAGTAAAATATCAAATTAAGAAAAAAAAAAAAAAAACCTCCAAAATGATTACAGCAACCATTATTATAAAATCAATTTTATTCCTTAGTAAATGAAATTTAAAAAATTAAAATAAAATTGATTGTATTTTAATATATAACCAGTTAAATTAGAATTAGAATTAAAATGCCATTATGTTTTCATGTATTTCTTTGTTTCACCTCTAAACAACGGAATGAGAACCGCAATTCCAATTCCCTGCATTCTATTTCCATTCCTTTCCTGTCTTTTTCATTTCGTGGAACCAAATGTGGCATTAAAATCCCTAAAGCCTAATCTATGTGCACTAACTTTGTTAAGTCTGATAGAAATAAGTCCTTATAAAATCTGTAGGAACCCTGCTGCCTCTCTCTCCTTCACTCATACATGCAGGCAAAAAGGAGACCAGAAGATGAAAACTGAAAAAAAAAAAATGGCCAGGCTGCCATCCGTCAACCCATGGTGAGACCTTAAAAAATAAATATTAATTAATAATAATTAAAAAAAAAAAAAAGAGTGACACAACTATCTCAGATTTAGGACCATTCTGCCTTGTTCAATTCCTGTTGATAAAGAAGTCGCGCTTGGTCATCAGCAAATTTGCTAAGAAACAGAATCATTAAACTGTCAAAAGTGTTGGACATCATGTCCAACTAGCGTGCTCTTAAAGTTGAAATCAGGCTTTTGCTCTTCTTCAAGTCCACTTTGAGGAAACTCTACTAAGGGTTACCTCGGAACATGAAACATAACCCCCTTTATCAAAGTGAAGCTTAATGGAGCCCAGTGAAACAAAACATCCTTCACAATGCCCATTTAATAAAGGGAAATTTAGATCAGGTAATATGCTCAAAATTCAAGTGACAATTTTTGTCACCCATATGGCTCCTTTCCCGGCCTCCTGAAGAAGTACGTCATAGAACAGAAATCATTGGTTGAAACATCTTGCGAAGAAAAGGGCTAGGAGCTGAACTAGATTGAATACAGCCTAATGAGCCGAGTTGAAAGCTGAAGCATCTGATGAATATCAGCAACAATATTGAAAGGTGCAAGGGTACAACAATACTCATCTTATAGATACCAAATCCAAATACAAAAACCAGTCAATATCTACTTAGCTCATGGTGAACCTCACATAACAACTAAATGAATTACATTCCTAGCACAACGAACTTGACCAGTGATTTTCATAACACAAGCAGGAAAAGAGGTGATCTGAGACTGCAGACGTCTTATAATTCTGGAGCCTCAGTGAAAAGCATTGAACTGCAACCCCGGTCTACAGATACAAATATGGAAGATCTTCATGCTCACACTCAAGCTAACATATGCAAACCATTGGTCACCAATCCATTTATGTATTGAATCCCACCATAATACTGCTTTTCATCTCTAATGAAATTTTCAAGATTAGCTACACATCATATTAAGTTTTAGAATTCAATATTGTCGACACATACAATGGTCAGGCACAGAAATCAAAGCCTTCAATAAGCAATCAATTGATTTATCAAATAATGATAGTAGTAATATTAACAAACCAACCTTTGCTAAAACATGCATGCATATGAAATGTACGAGAAATTGTATCGCAGCTTGAATATCATTTAGACAGCACCAAACAACAGAGATTAAACAGAAGATGATGAATACCATTTGTTCTGCTAACAGGACCTAGCGCATATGCAGAGAACAGAGGAAACAACATGATACGGGATATTTAGCACAACAGCCATGCTGGATGAGGCATAGTACTGCTTCCTTATCCTTTCAGTTTCTTATTCTCCTTTTTACTTGTTAAGACTGTTCCAAATGTATGCCCTTGGAATTTTGAGATATGATGTGCCCATCGACTTTTGAAGTTCTCAACCTGCTGGTCAACTCTGTGTATTATTATCATGGATTCACCATTCCACAGCCCCTCTACCAGCATCCAATACAAAAAGAAAAGGAGTTTCTTCATAAAATTCAAACTTAAAAGGGTGAAATGATACCAAGAAACAATACACGAGTTATAACTTAAAATCAATGGAGTTTCTGCATTGTCGACAGGAAATCCATTGATGAACTAAACAGAAAATTTCAAAATCAACTACCATCCAACTAATATACAATCCAAAGCCAGCCATCGTTTTAGTTAACCATCTTATAGTGTTTTAATAAGAGAACTAAATAAGGAAATTTAACAAAAGAAAGCCTGAGCTAGCACAAGACATAATTTCCATATAACATTTTTTTTATTTAGCAGACATACAACTGACAGAGATAGAGATGCATATGAAACTACATTGCAATGACATTTTTATGTTTTTTGATTCAGTTTGTTGTTGTCTTATAACATATATGAACAGACTGGCTCAGCAAAATGTTCACAAAATTGTGTCCCCATGCTTAATCACAACCTAGCATGAAACATTATCTCTCTGTATTGTCAGAAATTCATGAAGCAACAAAATTTATTTACATCAGTGCTACAGAGTTCCTGCTCAGAGGATATAGGTATAACATACCCTACTTCCTGAAAAATGCCCAAGGTCTTCAAATGCTCTTCGAGATATGATCCTGTCAAAGAAAGAAATTTTAGTTTTACAATTAGAGAACCCTCTTATATGGAAGTATGATAACAAGAGCATTTCAGTAAAAGCCAGAATATATGATGCTTACATCTTGATCAGGCCTTCAAGTCCTTTGACAAATAAGATATTTCACTATACAACATGATATGAAAGCAAAGTTGCACTACATGAAGAATAATATCATGCTTGGCAACACAATGTATGTTCAAATAAGCCTAACAAACATATCTTCCTGCAAAAGCCTGTATGTTTTATGGAGCACTAGGCACTTAATACTTAAGTGTCTATGTTTTCTTTTCCTCAACAATCAAAATTGTATACATTGTGAGAAAAGAAGATCAAGCATTTCCATGCAGTATCGACCCTTCACTTCACATTAATTGCTGCAGCCATCTTCCTCAATTTCTGTGAAATCTCAGAGAATGATGGCCTCTTTGCTGGATCAGAGGACCAACAACTTTCCATCAAAGATTTCCACTCAGGATCACACCATGTTGGGATTTGAGGGCGCAAGGTATTGTTCACAATCCCCCCTACAAAACAGAACTAAGATTAAAGTATCTTTAAAAAAAATATTTGACTGCATTTAAATTAAGAAAGGAATATGGTAAACAAATTCTAACTCATGCATACGCAATTGTACTCCATTGGAAAAAAAAGATGTAAAAAATTTCAAATAAGTTTTTATCATGCAATGC
Source organism: Metroxylon sagu (assembly GCA_017589505.3). Lineage (NCBI taxonomy): Eukaryota > Viridiplantae > Streptophyta > Magnoliopsida > Arecales > Arecaceae > Metroxylon > Metroxylon sagu. The sequence goes on from JACVBY030000664.1 coordinate 1,879,582, forward strand.
TTGAAGCTCATAAGGTCTCTCACATTGAAAGTAATCTATTTCATGTGGAGCTAGTTAAAATAGCACCATTTTACATCAAAACAATTTCTTCTTAGAACTTTTCAATATGACACAATTTTTTTTAAAAAAGGGGGTAAATTAGAGCTCCAGGATTCACCAAGGTGAAGTTAATTTATCATGCCGATGAAGCAAGCACTCAACATCAAGATAATATAACCAAAGTAAGTTAGCAATATATGTCAATATCAACAAAACTTGACCTCTATGTAGTATTATTTGAATAAGGAGTTGCAAAAGGACAGATTTTGCAACTTTTATATGCCTTTGCACACAGACAAACTGTATGCTCATAAGAAGAGAACGCTATCCTTATGGAATCAATACCTTAAGGGAATCCTGCATTACAAGGATCTCAGATAGGTCCTGCATAGCACTAGACCATGACACCAGTGTGTAAACCAGTGTTATAAATTGCATGAAACTAAACCCAGAACTCTTTACTGATAATTAAGACTTAAGAACTACAATAATGATATCGTTAAAGGAGGTAGACTTGGCTACATTCGAATGTAGCTAGGCCTAGATCCGATCACCTTCCCTATCTTTGGATCCATACAGTTCACGAATCCAAAGATGGAAAAGGTAAAAAAGGTGGAATGGGTCTATGATCCATGTGGATCCAAGGGTAGGGAAGATGACCGGATCCTGAACTTGGCTACATTCGAATGTAGTCAAGTCTACCTTTCATAAAGAGTGCATTTGGAAACAATGCCATTAGGTCAAACATCAGAAATTATAAATTTGATTTCTTTTGTATAATTTAATCTTTATTATCAAACTTAACTGACTGACATACCTATTTGGCCACAAACCCCATGGACTAATTTCCTTTTCCTGATTTTATAAGTAGTTTGTTCCTCACATCAAAGTAACAATAAACAGGCCACAGAACACTGTAAGAAGAGAAGTGCTTTCAACAGGGTTTCATGAATATAAATGCATTGGGAGAGGATTGGTCCATAATATTGCTGCTTATAGCCATGTGCATGCATTGTACATGTGTTACAGCTGATGTACCCATTGATCTAATTATGCTAGAGCTTCCAGATCTGGTCCACATACCAGTATCAAGTGCTCGATTTCGTCTTCGACAAATGGTTCTGAGGTCTGACTATGGTCATCAGCCTCATCAAAGTTAAGAGCTGTCAATGTGCTAGCCTCAATATAATTGCAATATTTACTCCATTTGGACTATATTCAGAAACCAGCAGCCTGGTCACCGATGGCAGCCAAAAGAGTTGCAAGAAACAAGATTTGAATCTTAGTAAAAGGAATGGTAGGGACTGCAATTACCTGTTTGGATCTCCTAGTATCACCAAAAATTGCCATTTCAAAGAGTTTATATTGCATGAGTTGTGCGAAAGAATTAAAAATATACAGCTCCATTCACTCTCCAATGATCTTTTAACCTATCTCTTTGGATTCTTATTTCAGCTCCTCCACTTTCCACTTGTTTCTATGAACTCTTTTATTATAGGAGAGACCTAAAGCTCACCTTAATTTACTCTATTCTCCCCACCCCCTCAATTATAAATACCAGACATTACTAGATATGGACCTTTTTGATCTGGAAAACAACCTCAAGAACCCTTTGAGACCTTTTTAACTCCACTAATTCTTGCCCTACTTGCTAAATAGCTGCACTCCTAGGACACCTTTATTTTCTCTATTCACTTTGAAACTTCAACATTGTTGACTAACCCTTAATAGCTACATCTCAGCAACATGTGCTCACCTCTTATCATTTTTATATTCTCCCCATCTTTCATGGAACCAAGCCTTGAAGTTTTGTTACACAACTTGATAATCATCACTGCACTACCACATTCAAAGCTACTTCTCATTTTCATCTTCATTCCATTTCCCTGTCAGGCACATGTTTTAGGACAATGGTGTAGCATTGACCCTGTTATTTAATTTTAATGTAAAAGAACTGTTAAGACACCCATCTCTTACGGAAGTATAGAAAATTTATTTTTGTTTATATCTTTTATGAAGCAATGCAATGGAAAGTGCATCCACTATGCAACCTTGCAGGAATAGATGTGACCATAAGTAATATTAACAGTTTTTGTGCATTGTAAAGGCAGATCATGAAAATCAAATGATTGCTCAGAATTCTGAATAAAAGACTACAGTAATTGCAAAATCAACATTATATATGTACCAATTATGGAAGCACCACGCCTATCGGCATAAGGCTCTTCCCCAGTAAGCAGCTCCCACATGACAATCCCAAATGAATAAACATCAATCTACAGAACCACGAAAAGAATATAATGAGAAAACATTGAATGTATCATACATTGTGAAGAAATAATTGCCATGCAAGAAAAGCATCAAAGTACAGAAAAGCCTAGATTATGAAAGATCATGAGAACCACCAATGGTAAGTATTGCCTCTGCAGCTATAATGATCTTACCTTTTCAGTTACCATATGACTTTTTCCACTCAATAGTTCCGGTGCCATCCATGGTAAAGTTCCACGAACCCCCCCTGACACTAAGGTGTGTTGCTTTACCTTTGATAAGCCCAGATCCCCAATCTGAAAGTGAGTCAAAGGATCATAGACTAGAACTTCAGCTCCAGCTAACAAATGCATGAAACTACATATCTGAATACAAGTGAATGCTGAATAAAAATGGCTACAGATATTGCAGTGGTCAGTAAAATGGCACAAGGCATATGATATCAAAAAGAACAAAATATTGAAAAAAAAAAAAAAAATCAAGACTAAGGCATTGGATCACATCAAAAAAAAAACATCCTCATACTAAATGTAGTTTCAAGAAGCATGGTGCAACCTTAGGATCCTATGAATTCTTCTTAGAAAGAAAGGAAAGAGACTATCACACCTTACAAACAGGTCGCTGTGGATCTCGCATGTTTACTAGTAAGTTCTCACACTTTAGATCAAAATGAACTATATTCTTTCCATGTAAATACTCCATCCCAAATGCAGCATCCATGGCTATAATTAGTCTTTTCCGGCGATCTATTGTCCTGCTTGATGACAGATCATTAAACCATTGATTTTGTTCCATGCACACAAACCCAAATCTCATGATTATACAACTCAACATCCTTGAAAGCTTGAATTTTGATGCAATGATAATCTAAAAATTATACCTGTCTTTCTTTTGCAGAAATTGTTTAAGAGATCCGTTTACCATGAACTCTGTAACAGTTGCTAAACTTCCATCAGGGCCATCACGAACTACACCATAGAAAGAAACAACATTGGGATGATGCAGTGAACTCAGTATCAAAGCCTCTTTCCAAAAATCTGCAATCTGTAGAAGTAGCGTAAAACAGAGATATCAAATTCCACTATGAATGATATTGAATGTGCGTATATGCATATGTATACACATAAGCACTAGGCCGCATTATATTTACCATTTTCTGGACTTGCCATAGTATTTCTAAACAATTTCACGCAATTATATCATTAACTTAATAGCAATTAGCACTCATCTACATCGAACAAAATTTATGACAATAGAGAGTAAAATGCACTGCAATTATTTAATCACAAAGTCTGTAAGCTAAGATTGAATTTTAAAGGGGCAGCCCAGTGCATGAGGGTCCCGCTATTGTGGAGCCTAGGAAGGGTCAGATGTATACAGACTTACCTCTACATGCGGAGAGCTGTTTACGTATTTCAAAACCCATGATCTTCAGGCCACGATGGACCTATCCTACCATTGTGCCAATACTCATCCTCCTAAGATTACTTTCAATAAGAATAATTTTTCTTCATGGTCACATAAATGTTCGACTGTGTTCTGGAGGTAATGAAATGATGTAGCAAGCATTTCAGCTATATTATCCACAATGGCATGCATATATCTGAAGATTCTTAGTTTATGATGTTTCCATATAATTCAAATATGTTTAATATTAAAAAATGCATCAGTTTTTAGCTATTCAGACATTCTAGATCAAAGTAAATAGAATTCAATATTCAAAATAATTAAAACATATAATTTCTTTGACACAGCATTAACATTAACATTTCTACTTCTCCATGCATAAAACTTTTACTTCTCCATACATAAAACTTCTCCATACATATAACTATATCCTACAAGCAATTGCTACGCACAATGCCACCAACCAGAAGTCTAAGGATGTACTTGTTTTCATGCACAACACAGATAGTATCAGGTTTTGGGTGGTGCACCCGTTCAACAAGTCACAGGGGATGGACAAATCTCCTCTCAAACAGGAATAATAAGGACCTCTATAGCTTGTCAGTAAGTTTTTAGGCTCTTTTATGATAATGAGAGGAACATCAGCAAATGTATGATGAAAATTTACTTTACACAGAGCAAGGTTCACTGTACCAAGATTCAGTACCATTTCGATACCGATTTAGTACAGTTCAGTATGCCAAACCGTACTGAACTAGTAGCATACTAGTCAAGTGAACCAGAAAGTCCGAATCATGAACTGTCCTAAATCACGCCGAGCTGGGCAGTTTGGTTTGGTTCGGTATGTCGGTTCGGAATGGTTTGCTCTCTATACCAAACTGAGAGGCTAAGCCAACCCGGTTCCAGGCTGATTCTATTCAATTTACCCCAAACCATCCGGTTCGAGACGATTCGTCATACAATGATACATAGCAAAACAATTCTAGTTTTATTTAAAGAATACAGAAATACATCTGATAAATCAGCAAATTCCAGACTGTACGATGATTTCTACCAAAATGTAAAACATGAAAGGCGCATCTGTTCTTTATATGAGAAGAGTATACACCACATAACATCTGGTTGGAATTTCAACACTCACAGACATGTAATTGCATTGAAAACTTATAATACTTGATAAAAGAAAGTGAAAGAAGCAAAAAGATCTGAAACTACCAAACGTTCTCTTTCAGATGGCCTCCCAGCAAAGCAGCTAGCTTTAATTCTTTTTATGGCAACATCAGAGCCTTTCCATTTGCCATGGTAGACAGCCCCATATGTACCTGAACCTAGCTGTCTAATTTCTTCCAAATCATCATTTTTTATCGTCTACACATATAGTAATCAGAATTCAGAGAAGATAAGAAGTATCTGGTACATTGAAGCATCCATAAGCAATATTAACTATAAAGAGACCTGTAATCCACTAGCCAAAGCTTCAGCTTCAGCTGTTGTAGGTTCAATTTTGGAATTTTTTTGACTTTCACCTTCTCCATCTGACTCTGCCTCCAAATCTGCATTGGCATCCTGCAGATTTAAAAAGGTTAGATTTAGGCCAATTTCAGTGCAGGTGTGACCAACACATAAAATGTTCAAAAGCTCACCCCAGGTGCTAATTCATGTGAAGAAGATTCCTTCTTACTAGGAATAGATGAATTACAGGCATCAGCATCTTCGTGGGCTTTAGCAGCCACCTCTACAACACTCTCCAGATATAACTTCTTTATAGAAGCCATCATCTCAGGTAAGAAAATCAAATTTTCCTCGGAAATGTTTCCATTTTCATGGGTGGCAGGAGCATCACCAACCCTGGCAGTGTAGTTTTCCTCTTCAGCAGGCTTCAGTTCAGTTGAAATTAATTCTAATTTATGTTTATTGTTTGGTGACAAACTCATGCGTTCATCTGGTTCTTTTATTGTCTCTGCATCAGGTTGCTTTGCCATCCTTGCAGCTTTTGTTTCATGCACTTCTACAAGCAGATTTTTTTCGTCCATGACTTGCACTTTTAAAATTGCATCAGAACCCATTTGAGGGGAATGGTGATGGTCAGAAACAGAAGAAGAAACTAGTTTGACATCAACCAGGCATGACGATGTGGTTGCAAGAGGTACTGCTTCTGAAGTTGCTTGCACATGAAACCTATCAGGTTGACCTTGAGAAGAATCAGGAGCAAGGGATATCCAGCCATCCTGACCAGAGATGGTTTGATTCAGTCTAGAACCATGGTTGTAATGGTACTCTGGGGCAGCAGACCCATCAAACCCATGCACTTTCTGTGATTTAGTAACATTCTGCACGGACAAGGTACTCGGAACTTGATCATCAACCCCGACATAGGGATATCCTGGATTCCCATCTTGCGTACCTCTCATGAAACCTGAATTAATTCCATCATTTGGCATCATCAAGCTCGGTGATTCATAAGATGTTCCTGGATACATAGGAGGTTGTACTTTTCTCCTTAAAGATTGAATGAGAGCCAAATTTTGCGGAACTTGGTGAAGACCATCTGCACCATATGGAGAAGGATGATTCCCATACCGAACAGCACTCTCTTCAAAACCTGAAATGTTTGTGGGAGCACCACCTCCAACTGTTTGCTGGACATGAAACACTTCATTCCCAAGTTCAGTGCCAGGTCGAAGGTAACGGGTATCATCATGGTTGATGCAGTTAAATGGCACTGAATGTTCACTATAAACATTTCCATATGCAAAAGGAACATTCATGACATTGCCATCAACAACAAAGTGCTCACTTACCCTACCAGTTCCTGAGAGATGCACTCTTGAATCCTCGAGTTGATGATTAACCTGAAGATGGGGTACAGCATGACCCCTGTCATGACCATGAGGCACATTATAGAAAGGGTGGTGGTGCTCATTCTGCTCTTTCACATATATACCTTGGTCCCCATGTTTAACATCCCGGTTTAACAAATATGCTTCTCTACCATGGTAGCACTCAGCACATGAATTAGAACAATGACCAACATATTCATTCCCCATGTTTGATTGGTCCATTTGAGGTTGCCCATGCTTCCAGCGATGGTCGATGTACCGGGCATCTGACATGGAACTTTGATTCCTTTGAAAAGCCATGTGGCAATGCTCACAGATACTACATCCCTCCACAACATTGGGAGAATGACTTAAATTACTTGGAAATCCAGCCTTTTCTTGGATGATGACCCCTGGGGGGAGCCACACTACATTTTCCACTGAGTGTGTGGACTGGTGATCATAATGATGGATTTGGTGTCCTGGTGACTGCCTAAGAAACTCATCCGAAATCCCTTCATTGAACTCTCCTGTCCCAAGGTGGAATCTTGCAGATGAGGGTGAAAGTGGGAATTCCCTAGGGTCATGGGCAGCATGGCAACCCGGGGAGAAGTGCGCAGGGCTCCATGGACTATCCGCTTCACCATACCTCTGCCCATGAGACGGGTGAGGAATCTTGAGGTGATGTAAGCTGAGCTGATTGTGAATTCCCCCTTCAATGCTCGGAGACCCAAAGAACTGCTCAGAGATATCAGGCGGTGATGGGGATTTCGTGTCACTGAAGCTGTTAAGGGCATCGACATACCTCCTCTCAGTCTCTCGCTCGTCAGCATCAAAATGCACAACTAAGGGCACATCTTGATCAGGGTGCTGCGAGAAGAGGAAGATCCTCAGCCGAGTGAACCCATCCCCGGTGGCACCAAGCTTGTCATACTCCTCCATCATATTCATCACATCGTCATCATTCACAACCGAGACCAAAGCATCAAGGTCCTCATCCGGCTGCTGGTACTTGATGACCACAACCCCGTCGAAGAGCTCCCGCATCCGAGCCAAAAGGTCCTCGTAGGAGATGTCACGAGGGACAGTCACTATCCTTGTCTCGCCGCCAACATATCGAAGCATCCCATCAAGAGGGCGGGGGAGAATGCTCCCGCCAAAGCTGCAGAGAAACTTGATGCGTGGGGGCTCTTCGGTGGCGGCGGCGGTGGTAGATTCCATCTCGCCAAGGATCAATGAGCAATTAGCAATGGTCGAGGAAGGGATCTCAGATTGATTGCACATGAGGAGCCGTCAGAGGAAGGACAGCCAAGAGGTTATCCCCATCGCCACTCACAATAAAATCCTCCAAGATCTCAGCTTTCCTATTTCTTAGGGCACCGCCTAAGGAACCAGATGGGGTTCAACCAGAAAGCATTAAAAGAGCGGACCTTTCTAAAGATCTGGTAACAAACGAAATTATATCAGGTTTCTTCCACAGATTTGGGGTTCCCATTCATACAAGAAAGCCTGATGCAATGGAAACAGAGACCATTAAGAAAATGAATTAAAAGGCACGCCTTTCGATATATCAATCGAGATTCCTATTATAGTAATTCATCGTTTTTCACTGCTGATCGGGGTTCCATAAAAACCAAAAACCATAAAAAAATGTCACGGAGATATCATATTAGGGTTCTCTATCATCATAATTCTCTGCTTCACACTGCTGATGGATGGGAGTTTCAATCCAAGAAACCTAGACGGAATAGAGCAGGAAATCATTAAAAGAGTTTCTTACCTCGCTACCCAAAGACCTGGTATCAGCGAATTCGTGATCGGGCGTCCCTCTTTTTCGTCGTCGTCGTCGTCTCCTTTTGTTCTTCCGCTTCTTCTCTTCTAGGTTTCCAAAGAAGGGGATCGACGGAGAGGAGAGAGTAGAAGTGGGAGAGCGAGTTGGCGAAGCATCAAAGAATAGCGGATATCTGGAGATTATGCCATTGGGAATGTGAGAGGACCGCCATTGCCCGTCCTCTTTTTTTCTCTTTCGCTGGCTCTGGCTCTGGCTCTGGCTCTGTCTCTCGCTCCCTCTCGCTCGCTCGCTCGCTCTAGGGCGAGGAGGGACGAGGCCGCCTCCGTTGGGGGCGTATTGATGCCAGGTCGGTACCACGTGGCGGGATTCTGTGAGACGAGCGCAGGGAATCTGAGTTATCTCTCCACGGCTCGCTTTTTAGCGGGCTTCTGGCGTCACGGTAGCGGCCACGGAGTGATCGCATCCTCTCTTTTTAATTATTTGTAGCCCGTAAAAACGCACCCCACCCCCCCCCCCCCATCCGGAAATCTAAGCATGGTGGTGCATGGAGATCAAATGTATTGATTTATTTATTTCCTCAAAGAAAATGAAACCTCTAGAAAGGAGTGGTATGGCGTGTGGTCGCGTTTCTCATTTTTGTCCGGACTCGACCCGCCCCAGCCGAATTGGAACGCCTCGTGCGATGTCTGCCTTCCGAAAGCAAACTTCAAAACCAATACTTGCACGCCAGGTTGATAAAAATAATATTACAACACGGATCATTGATTTATAATTATAATTTAAATTTTATGTACACATATAATTAATTAATTAATTAATTTAAAATTTACAATAATTAAATAAAGTATGGTTATTATTTAATGCATATTGCCTGCTAATATACGTACAAGTTTTCGTGCCTTGCTGAGATTGCGGAGTGTTATGACCCATGGCATGCGTGTCCTTGGTCAAAATTTTCTCATCTTACACATATTACTCTATTTAATTGTAATCTTAGCAAAATTGGTGGCAAGTCACTCACCATTGATTTAAATTGGCGGTGGATTTTTTGCTACTTGTTTAAATTAAAGACAAACCCTTGTCACTTATTTCCATACTAGGCTAGATCATAGATATATTATTTAGGCTTTGTTTGAAATAGTTATTGGCTTTAATTGTTGACCCACGGTTATCTCATGTAGTTGCTAAGAAACAACCGTTTAAAGACATTTCAACAACTAATCGAACCCAAGCTTTAGTAAAATAGATAATGTACTTACGCCCTCTATACTTATTTATCTCTAATGATGCAATGTGAACTATCTAGATCCTGACTCTTAAATCATCATCTATCTTAAAGCATCGTCACATGTCTAGTTATAAAATACTATTGGATATTCTAGAAACATTGTTGACCTTGGATTTATTGGTCTCTTATGCGTTGTTTAGATCCATATTATATCTACAACCGAACTTGATTAAAAAAAAAAAAAGAATTCATCAAAATGATTAATAACTGAACACACCTTTAAACTCGATTAATAATTAGATTCTAATCTTTTAAAGATTCAATGTAGTATGTGATTTTAGTAGGCTAACTAATTAAAATGTTGATAATTTTTAAAACAAAAAGGACACTAATCATATTAGCCGAATCTATAAGCATGTAGAGTGAATTTATAGTAAGTTATGATTAAAAAAAAAAAAAAAAAGCACAATATGAAAAGTGAATGATAAGATTTATAAAAAATAATCATTTTGAAATAAATTTAAACTTATATTTATGTTTAATTTAATAGAAATATAATCAAAACCATGGTATCAATTAGGATTTTAGAACTAAATATTAATGGATGAGAGTTAATGAAAGTATACGTAAGAAAAGATAGAAATCAAGATGCGGAAAAAAAGAAACTAACACAAGCTTTGTAACTAATTCTCTTTATATTTGTATAAATATATTCCTATTTGGACATACCCATGTTCAAATTTGATCCAATAAAAAATTAAAATCTTATATGTACATCGAATCTTACATTTAGAGTTTTGACTTTGATTTGATAAGATCATTAACATTTATATCTTTTAGCATCCTTATTATTATTATTATTACTAAAATGTGAGATAGGTTTTCCCTGCCATTTACTACAAATAAAAAGGACCATCTACGCTTGCAAAGGTTGAGAAACAAAATCTGCTCACCAATTCACAACAACATGGTTATCAAGGCTTCTACTATTAAGATCATGATAATTTCATGTTTTCTTTAAATCACACGCCGTATGTGCTATGATGATATGGTTATCGCTAATTGAAAGGAATGACTAAAAGTGCATGCAACATTTCAATGCCCATCCAAGTATCATTTATGATGTATTTACATGGTCATTTTATGGCGAAAATACTTAAAAACAACGCTAGCTGGATCTAATTGGACTTGCAGCTAATTGTTTCTAGATTGAGCCTATAGCCTATAACATGGCATATTTTTTCACATGGGAGATTTGTTTAAATCAATTTAAGCATGTCTAATGTAATTTAAAGTGTTATTCTTTGAATACCAGTTCGCTAATATGATGCCAAGCCTAATTAATTTTAGATAGGTTTAACTTGGCCTACGTCTAATCATGCCAAATTCACATTGTGGAACACTGGAGCGTCACTGGATAGAGGATGAAACCTACGCTTGAGGACGCATGCATAAAAGGATACACATATGGCGAGGTGTTCCTTTCGGCCTGTTTGCTCTTAAAACACCATCCAGCACTTCTTACGTATCTTATATGGACAGAGTATTTCAAACAGCCTCTCACACTGCATGTCTTTAGGTGGGAAATTTCAATGACAAATCCAAAGAGCCTCTCACGCTACATGTTACTGCAAGCTCTTCATTAGGCCCGTGACACGCATGAAATTTGTGACATGAACAGAAACGTTCCATGCCTACGTTTGCGTGTTATGTGCTTCTTTATTATTTTTTTAAATAATATTTATCAATCGTTAAAATATAATTATTTGTGATATTTTGTTAGATAAATTAATAATCTTGATCACCTCATAAATTTTTTATAAACTCTTAATTTTCTTTTGTTGAGTATCCTTTTTGATCCCCTGTCAAAATCTACTCTTGAATTTATTTTTTTTTTTTTATGCGTCAAAAAAAATTTTCATGATTACATTTTATATCTGATTAGGCACGTAGTTTTTTTTTTTTTAATGAAAAAGTACTATGCTTCTGCTAGAAGAAATATGATGCATCAAGTTGGTATAATTTTACTTTAGAGGCTAATTTAAACTGCATTGTATTGCTCTCAACATTAGAAACCAGGTTTGTCTTTTATTTCAAGCAAACTGACCATTCAGTTGGGTAACATGGCTGCCTATGGTCTTCTATCATCTGTCAAGGGTCAGTTGTATTCTAGTGGATGTCTTTTGTCATATTGAAACCTTTTAATTTGTCTAAGCACTGAAAGTAATATTTGTTCTCCCAATCCATTGGGTGGGCCCCCTTCAGTTCCCTCTGCTTTTTCCATGGAGTGCCAATAACTTTGGTATAATTAACTTTCAGAATCAGTAGTCAGTATGGAACATATATTTTTGCATCTACTTTTCCTCTTTTATATTATTTTTTATAATATCATGTGAGTTCCAATCCTCATTAAAGGGCCTTCAGCTTGAATCTGTTGAAAACTTATTGAGGCTTTGGGTTTGCATGCTAATTGAGGAATTATGCAATGTTTCTTTTTTGAGTCACTCATCTTGCAAGGTCACAATCTTCTAATTGGTATAGAATGTTAACAAACAATTTATGGTCTACAATGGGTTAACAAGTAGTGTAACAAACTTGGCCAATGGAACCTGATTCACGATTGACTTGAAACTTTGTCTGACATTTAATTATGCCTTTTGAGATTCTAAATGCTTCTTTTCCCTATAAGCTGGCTAAGTCTTTTACTTGATTAGATAGAAATGTATTTTGTTTCCATTTGATCCTTGCTGAGTATTTCCCCCACATTTTAAGAGAGGGAGATGGATACCTGTTACATGTCATCTTGATGTTATTGGACTTTTACATGTAGGTTCCAAAATGAATTTTCACCCTCATTTCTAAACTTCCATAATTTCATCCTGGCTTGCACAACCACTTTCAAGCCCAACCAAATGTAGAAGCATTTAAAAATGCAAATCATCATTTGGGTGACAAAAAAAATATAAATCATGCAAGTTTAGACAGACCTTTATTTTCACCATGGTATATCGATAGATATTTGCCAAGTATGCACTTCGACAAAATTTAAGATAGGCTTCATTGTGATGGCAGAGTGGATATTAGCATGGATGAATTTATGAACCATAGGCCACGCATTTTTTTAATCCACCTTGCCATCTTGACTAGGAAACAATATCCTGCCATATTTTCTTCTAATTTTTAAATCTGCATCTGATGGCAACATTCCTAATGATATTTTGACAGCAAAAAAAATAATATAGCATAGTGCTTCGTTTCCTCTCAACCTTATCCGAGGCAATATGCAGTGCTATTTTTGCTGACATTTCTTTCTTTCAGCTATTCATGCACTGCAATATGGTTAGTCTTGATAACTTCTTAAAATCATTATGTTATTGGACAGTTCTTGAGTAGGCGCCTCTTCTTTGTCGGGTGAGAGCAAGGAAGCCTAATTAGGGTGCAAGCTCTAGCGTTACTGGTCCATTCTAAACGACTGCAACTTGAAAATTAAAAATACAAAAAAGAATTTATTCTTTCATCCATAAATGGAAGAAGGGTTACTAGTCAAGATTTTCTAGCATTGTTAAGAAGAGAAGTACCATCATCCGATCTCGGTATGGTGTTTCTTAAGGGTATAGAATTGTCTAGAGAATGTTTTGAATAGATGAATCCCTAGAAAAAATATTCTAAAAATAAAATCAACCACTATCCACCAAGAGTTGAAGAGCAGTTAGATCGGCACTATACCATATAAAGATAAAATTTAGCCGAGAAAAGAGTGATTCGGCAATATAAACTCAACCTTCAAGCCGTCCTCATACAAGACGAGCCAACCTTTAGTAGAGTTTGAGGTGCAGATTGACTTACTTGGGGCCAAAAAGGAGAAACTCCTTGGGAATAAAGTATGTTTGTCTAATTCGAGCCATATCACTCAGAGTGAGGGCAGAAGGCTCTTTAGTTCGAAAAACTGATAGACTCAATGATGGACTAGAAAATGAAGGGGAAAACGATGCTAAGGACTCGATGGAGGAAGAGGATGATATGGCCAAATTGAACTATGGTTCAGTCGACCAAACTATACTACCAGATTACTACTTCTACTACTTCTATTCTACTGAGCTAGAAAAGAAAGGGAAGAGAGGAGGACTTTCTCAAAAGACTGAGTAAGGAAGCCAAGGACTATGGATAGCTAAAACATAACAGGCAATGATCAAACTAGAGGTATCATGCAGGGTAAGGAAGAATGAGCCTTCCTTTTCACCTTTGCACCCAAAATACATAACACTGGGCTTCCACATGGTACTCTCCAGAGTAATCGTTAATAATAAACTGTCCTATTAAATATCCTGCTCGACCTTCTAAGAGATGGACTGTCAAATCAATTTTCAAGCAGCTCATTATAATGCCTCTTAATAATAAATTAGTGGCCCATAATAATCGTTAATTGCACAAGATACAAGACAATGCATTAAGTTATTGCTTTGGATCGTGGTTGACCAACGCCCTTGGAGGATTGAACTTAGCCACACCAAGTCAAGTTGGGGAGTTTGACCAATGTCGATGACATTAAAAAATAATTTGAAAACAAGCTTCTCGATGGCTTAATTATGCAGAAGAAAGTTTATGAAGTTAAGATAAATTAACCGTGCAAGAGGCAGAACTACATTTGCAACTTTAACATAGATTTAAGCTTAACTCCCGAAAATGAAAAGCAAATGATGCGGTCTGATAGGAATAATCTTTTTAAAATACTATAACTTCTATAATCAAAATCACCAGGAGCCATTAGATGAAAGACTTCAATGTTCCTTATGACTGCTCCAGATATATATAAAAGCAAGCTGAGACCCTATAGGTAAACAAATTTTCTTATTTTGCTTGAGCCTTAGGTATTTTTCTTAAGAGCTTTAGAACTTCCTTCTTATCCAACTTTGATTGACTTGAATGTTAGAGGGTTTTTCCTAAAGGAAAGCTTTAGGGCCTCCAAATATTCCTCCCTCTGAGCATAGGAAGGCGAACATATTAGCAAGGGAAGTGCTTTACCATGCCTGCAAGGAACATCTTATCCATTAATATATGAAGACCAAATTTAGATATCAACAGTTAATAATTATATTATAATATATTATTAAATAATATTATAAATACTAACATAATATATATAACCATGCAAGGAATGATATTGCCAATTGGCATGCGAGGACTAGATTTAGGCATCAGCAATTAATAATTATATTACAATATATTATAAGAAAGTATAATATCATTATTTTAATAATAAAATATGATAATATTATGATATTATAGTAATATTATGAAATATTAACATAATATAATATCATAATATTATATTAATATAGTGTATTATAGCATTACATAATATTTCACGTGATATTATAGTATATTATAATATAATTTAATATTTATGATATATTATACTATATTATATTATGTTACATTATATTATATAGTTATCATAATCATATTATAATGATATTATATTATAATATTAAATATGATTATTATTGTATTTTGAAATTGTAAGTTGACTCCTCATAAATCAATTTGCAACTAGTTTGACTGTGACTCGATTTGTATATTTTTAGATTTCGCTTATAATTCCAGAATAACTTAAATATTTACTCTATGCAATTAAATTATAAAATTTTAAATAGATAAAATTTACTGTATTACAACTCACAACTTTAATTACATGCCTCCAAACAGCTGGTTAGTGAAGCTTATCTATATATTTTAAATAGATAGGAAATAGATTTTATCATGAATTTATCTCTAGTGACTATCATAATTAAATATTTAACCATCACCGTGGATATTGGCTTCCATCAATTCCCGTTGTATTTTTTTCCCTCTTATTTCTTTCTATTTTATTTTCTTTTATATTTGCTCCTGCAAAGAGATGCCATCTACCCGCATATTTTATAACATATTCCCGCATATGTCACCTCCAGTATGCGATAACCCCACCGCCTTGGTCATCCCAACAAGCCGTCCTCCCCGCCTTCTCCTGTTTCAAGCGTCCCGTGGCACCCTGCGGACTCCCAACCGTTTGCACTCATGTTATTATTATTTTTTTTTTTTTTTAAAATTTTTGTTCGGTACTTTTTCTTTAAAACAAACTTTTCCATCCTTACAGTAGCTTTTTTTTCCTTAAAAGGTATAGCTTTTTTTCCCCAACATATGGAAGCTTTTCGCTTCTATTACTTTTTTAAGTTCAACCATCACACTTCTTTATTTTTTTTAAGGAAATAAAGTTCCTGTCTCTACCGTTTATCCCCGTTACACAGCGCTCCCACTCTTTTATACAGTCTCTGTATGCTTTAAAAATTCATATTATTTAGGCACCATTCATAAAAAAAAAATCGAAAGCATCATAAAATTTAACTATTTTTATTATCTTGAAGTACATTTCATATTCTTTATAATAGACACAGCTGCTTTGCTAATAAATTAGATATAGCGCAAAGATTTATATAAAATTAAGAAATTTAAATAATATTTTTTTTTATGTGATTAATCTTTTCGAATGGAGTTTTATATTGTTACATCAAGTCTTAGATCAAGCGGGCAACCCAATATAAAAAGTTTGGTCAGAAGCATTTTTTGAGAATGCTCTTGCCTAACCTTTCCATGTTTCTTTTTCCTTTGGTGCTATTGATCCTTGTTAAAATGGGCTCAGATGTCTGTCTAATTACTTTCATCTGTAGCTCAGCCGGCGCAATGCTGAACACGAGGAATTCACTCAGGGGAAAGAGTGCCGGGAGAGTCAGATTAATTGTCATCTCCTTCGCTTCAGATGCAGTCCACGTCGGTAATTGGAACTTTGTTCTGGCACACAATAGACTTCGCACTAAAGCTAGTTCCCATAGGTTACGGTGAAGTGATCTTGTTCCCCCCTAACAGGACATCGTTGATGGTTCGTGTGCGGGCTGTTGAAATGCTCCAAAGATGGATACGCTGCTGCCTTCTGAGAACTGTAGCGTTAACAATGTTTAAAGTGTAAGACGTCTGCTCTTTTTAGGTGGACCACCACCTAAACCGTAGTAGATGGGAGATTAGAAAACATCATCCTAACACTCGGCAGGATGATTTATTTATTTCTATAGGCTTATATATGGTCTAGGGAAAAGATGACTCATTATTTGCCATGGATCAACTAGAGAGGATCCAGCCAAGCAAAAGCTCTGATGTAGCTGCTGAAAAAAGCCACTTTCCTCCAATAGTTCGTCTTTTTAATGCAGGGGACACGATTAGCTTCAACCATAAATCTTCCCCAAGTCGTCCATCTGTTGCCGTGAGATGCAAAGTACAACATATTCAATTAATTTAAACAAATTCGACGATGCCAGAAAATCCAAGAAAATCTTATGTTTTGTAATAACTGGTGACTAATTTGACCTCCCAAGGCTTGAAAGTTTCTTACTGAAAAAAGAGAAGGGCTCAATAGCTTCTTACGCCAGGCTTACAGAGGTGGATAAAGTTTATGGTAGAAGAGTTCACGGTTTGGTACTAGGTTTTCATTTATCTCCTCCATTTGAAAAGTTATTTTATAGAGGATGGAGGATTTTTTTTTTTTTTTTTTTTTTTTTTGGTGCTTATGCATACTCTGTTTCCCTCCATTGGATGATAGCCAGCTTTTTGTGCAGCCTATCAGCCCACTGAAGGCCGTGGGGTGAAGACAAGTATTTAAATTAAATATTCATAATGAGACTTGGGTGGTGGTGAACAACGCCAACTCGACCTGAATTTGACCCAAGGTATCTACTACAATATTCTTATTTTATAAAAATATTATATATATATATATAAGACTTTAATTTAAGCTATCTTTGATTTATAAAAAATAATATTTTTATTCATTTTGGCCACGTTCTATGTCTTGAGGCTCTGGTTAGTTTGTTTAACGTTATGTGAGGGATTTTTTAAATTTATATGCTTCAAAAAAAAAAAATAATTCTTTTGATGTCAGATGGGACCAAATGGACCCGCACATTTAACTATATCCGCATGATGGGTTTGGAGTACATATCATGAGATTAAGGCACGATTGGTACAGGGGATTTGGTGGAACTAGATTGGACTGCTAATCTAATTCAATGTTTGATTCTTAATGCATAGGATTAGGTTCCGCGGTCCCATCCAGAAGACCGATTTGGCGTATCGAGAAACCTAACGTACCCTCATGTTTTAGATACCGGAGGAGTGGGACTGGGATTCAAATTATGCAACTGCAATTGCCTTTGTCTCCTCTCCAACACCCTCATGTCGTCGTAACTCAGAACTCCTCTTTCGTCACAACTCTGATCTTCTGTTCCACCGTAGCTCCCAATCCCTCTCATCACCTTAGTTGCTGCAACTCCCAATGTTCTCTTTTGTTGCGACGCTGCAAAGACGTAAAAACGACAGCAACAGCAACAAAATTTAGAAAAAGGAACCGAAAAAATAGAGCAAAACGGGAAAGAAAGGAAAAGGACTTGGCAGCCACAAAACCAGGGGGGCATTCTTGTGGCTCTGCATCCATGTTTGGAAACTGTGTCTACCAACACCAGTCTCCTCGCGGAAAGAGGAGACGACTTGATATTCAGCCAGCTTCCTCCCCATCTTCCACCCCTTACTCTCTGCAAACTAATAATTAAGTAATATTTATTAATTGTTAAATAAATCATATTTATGCAATGTTAATAATTATTACTAATTTTAATGTAAATATGAATTATAAGGTATTAATATTTTAAATAAAAATTTATGTAATAAATATTTGATAAATTATTTTTAATAAAAATATAAAACAATCTAATTCAATTTAAACAAGTGAGAAATGGATATTTTAGAAAAATTAAAACCAATTGAATTTAATTTAACTTTCTTAGCATGTGTTATAAGCACACAGGATTGCTAATCCATGCCAATTCTACATTTCAAACATCTTCATCCAATTCAATTTAACCCAGTTTTATGGGTATGAAATATCATAGATTTGATAACCCGATATCATTTCAATCTGATACAATGAACCAAAGGCGTCCTTAGTGAACGTGAGCATGTGATTCTTTAACATGAGTAGGGATAATTAATAGCATATCCACTCTATGCAGAACCCATTTATCATCCTTATAAGTTCTAATCTAAATACTTGTTCATTGTTAGTTTTATATCAATCATGAATCATCCATCTAGCCCTCGGTGCCTAGCGATGAGGTTGAAAGTATTTATTTGGTTATCATTGTTCTTTATTTTTTCACCCATCAAGTTAACGAATTAAACCATACGGAAATGATTATGCTAGTAGTTAAGTTTTTGTTTGAAAAGAATTAAGGGTCTTAAACAAAGATTTCAAGAAAGTAAAAAAAAAAAAAAAAGGCTCCTGCTTGATTAGAGATTTCAATTTGATCAACAAGAAGAAGCTGTTTGGAAGCCATCTGTTACATTCATATAGAAAATTGGTTCCAAGAGAAAAGGAAAGCAGTTTTCCAAATGCAGTCATGCCAAGTAGAATAAAAATTTTTTATTTTCAAAATATCTTTCAATTTTAATAACTTAAATGTTAAGTTTGATAAATTTCTAATAACTTAAATTTTAGAAGCTCTAAACTTTGTTGTTTAATTTTTTTTAATCCATTTAGTTATAACATTAAATGCAGGTGCAAGGCATTAGAGGAGCCATGATACGATCTGCTACTCTTAATAATAATATTATTATTACTCTTAATAGTGTATTGAAGGTTTATTTTAATGGATACATAGAAAGAAATGAAATAGATGTCAAATTTATTAATGATTCAGTGGACTTACTATGATGAGGGAAGAAAGGGAAGGAAATTATTCAATGTTCATTATTTTACCAACCAAATTTGCATCTTGTAGGTAAGAATATGCATAGTACTCTCAATCATTTTTTAGGAAAATGGGTGTTCAACCAAATATGAGTTGATAGAAAATTATGCTTTCAAGCTTCTTTCTCATGATCAACTAAACATGTCCAACCACCTTTTAAGAAATATTTACTTTATAAAAATCTATATTTCAGGTATATACTTATCAGAAATTCATCTCGAAGGTATGAACATTTCATATCCTAAATGAGGCTCTAAAGTTGCAGGCACAATATTCAAGCTGAGCCTTCTCTTTTTCTCTCACATAAAAAGTTTCATTTATTAACGTATCTTACATTTCCAAGATGCTAGTATGTGATCATCCATATCCTCTTGAAAGTTTGGCTGGTTCAGCTGATGAAAAAAAGGGTAAAGGTGTTACTTAACTTGCCAAGAATAAATTTTAAACTTTTATTGCTAAACTCCATGATCCTTTCTTCTATCCCCACTAAAAAAATAATAAAATCAGTTATGTAAACTTCTATCCCCTAAATATGGAGGTTTCGTTGAATAAACCTAAAATAGAACTCATCATATTATTTTTGTTATATATGATAATATATCTTAGAACCCAGGCACTTTTATACGTTACAACATATGTTTTCATCCTTAACGACTCTAAGCTTGAGAAGTTTGGTTAGTGCGGACGCAAAACTAATGGACACATAAAAAAAGATGGCATGTGATTAAAAAATAAAAAAATAGCAGCAAGAATGATATAAAAAAAAGAACAAGCAGATCCTGACCAAAAAAAAAAAAAAAAAGGCCATGATACCTTTCAATAAAGAGACGCTAACATGCCGACCCAGGTACATTACAACAAGATCAAGAAGCGAGGCATCTCTTTCAATATTTTATATATTTTTAAAGGTTTAATATAATTTGGTGAACAGCTTGTCGGCACCTGTTTCTCGGATTGCCTTTGAAGCATCCCTAAAAACAAGGGTGGAGGTAGCGATGATTATACAAGATATAGGACGTTATTTTGCATGATATGCAAGGTTATCAGGTGGATCCCATGCGTCATCTCCTCCGTACAATTGACTTTCCACAAAATTTAGAAAAAAATAAAAACGCAATAAAAAAATAATTTGCATTCACCCCACCAATGATTCATGAAATGCTTTCGTGATTCATGAAATGCTTTCGTATTAAAGAAACTATGAGCACTGTCAGAAGCAAAAGTACTTCTGGATCAGAAACAAAGTACTTTCTATCCAGAAGTACTTTTGCTTTGTCCAAGCCCAAATAGAAGTGTGATTTTAAGAGTGCTTATGCTCTACCTCGTGCTAGGCGTGTAGTGGAAATCCCATAAGAAATTCATGACAAAATAGTAATACATGACGACATATGTGGTTAACCGACGTACACCGGATTGGTGATCGGGTAATCATACAAAGTCATAAATCAGCAATGTTAAAAGTATATCTTGCACCTTGCCGCTAGCAAATTCTTCCTTCTACCATGCCCTCCTATATATATATATATATATATATATATATATATATATATATATATATATATATATATATATATATATATATATATATATATGTATGTATGTATATATGTATGTATGTATACAGAGAGATATAGATTTGATTATGTTCGAATATAATTAAGCTTAATTTCAGTCACTTATCTCTAGATACACACAGATCGTAAATCTTAAAGTAAAAAAAAACTAAAAAAATATTTCGGGATGCATATGAATTCAAGGATAGAGAAGGTGATTGGATTTTGTAATTGAATACATTCGAATGTAATCAAGTTTATATATATATATATATAAAGAGAGAGAGAAAGGAAGTTGAAATAAAATTTCTTCCGACTTTCGGATGGCATATTGCTTTATGAAGAGATGAAATAGAAGAATATCTCTTCACTTCTACATTTCAAAGCAAATTAGAGAAGAGCAGAAGCGAAGAAAAGCGGTGTTTTTACGTTGTATTTTTTTACATTTCATGCTCCTTTCTAATCACTAAATTCATTTTTAGCTTTCTTTACTCTCCTTTTCTTTACTTTCTACTTCTTGCAGGAAGCAATGACGAAGAAGGAACGAGGATTTGTGAGTGATTTTGAATCCATGAATTCTCCTCTCATTTAAAAGTTGGAGTTTATAAAAAGATTGGGCCTTTTATGGTTTCACTGAGATAAAGATGAAGAAATATTAGATTTTTAAGGCTTTCTAAGGATAATCCATGTGGCTTTCCTCTTTTGTCCCCTTCTTTTTTTTAATATTTTTCTGGAGAATTATTAGCTATTGAATAACTCAGTAAGAAAGTGTTATACGAGAGATCTTATCTGTTCTAATCCAAAAAAGGAAAAAGAAAGAATGGAAAAAATTTTTATTTCCTTTTTATTCTGTAATTAGTTTCATTCCTACACCAAATCCAATGTTATTTTAACATCTGAATGCCCACACCCTAATCATTTCCATTCAATTTGATGGTTTTTAGCCATTGCATCATGCAGCGCACAAAAAACCCTAACCCTAGCATTCTATAGAGATGTCGTTTGAGAGCATAGTTCGAGAGCTAAAGGAGATGAGGGATGGGACCGTGAGCATGTCAAGGAGGGTCAAAGGAGCGGCCTTTAGCCACCACTAGGTGGGGCTTATGCAGTCATCGATGCTTAGCCTCCAAAGCAACCTCTACTACCACAACCTCCTATTATTGGAGTTGTAGTAGGGGAGGTGGGCAAACCTGCTACCGAAGTTGCTACAAGATGTGATAGAGAAGATGGAAACGAGCGAGGTGACCTGACTGAAAAGATGGGATGTGGTGGCATGTGTCGCTATCTATCGATTGTAGTGGAAGGTCATCAAGGCAGTCATACAGACCTGAAGTAATATGACTGTAACACGTTTTTCATTTATCTCAAGTAGGTATATTTTTTTTTCATTTCCTAAAGATTTGATTTTTACTTCTTTTTGAGGATTTTTATTAAGAGTGGCACATTGCTCTGTAAAAGAAGAGATGAAATAGAAGAATTTTCCTTCAATTCCATATTTTAAAGTAGAGAGATAAGCGAACCCAGAGAGAAGCAACGCTTCTATGTGAAATTTTTTCTTTCTTAATTTCATACTGTTGTCCAACTATATGGAATTTATTTCAAGCTTTCTTTTCTTCCATTCTTCCTTTTCTTTTCTACTCCTACTTGAAAACAGAGCTATAAATTTTTTTCTTCTTTTATTGCCACGTGCCTAACAATATTAAATAATTATTGAAATAATAATATCTCTTCCTTATTTTATTAATTTTGAATGTTTTTTTTCACACGTTATGACCATCCACCTTCTCAAGATTTCTATAATCCTTCTACTGTGATCATCTACCTTCCCAAGTTTTCTTCCTCCATCTTTTTAGAGAGATGTAATTCTCCTATTCCACTCCTCTTTGCTTATAGAAAAGGGCCCTGCTAATACAAAAGAGAATCCCTTCGTTCCTTATTTTTCCTTTCTTTCTCGCAGCATGGCTTTCTTTTCCTTTTTGCTTGCCCACCTAACCAAAAAAGGGAATTTAGAGAGAGAAAGAGCATCCACCCGGGCTTCTTTGGGTGTCTCTTGAGTTTTTATCCATCCACTAGAGATGGAGGTGCGGAGGGGGGGAGGGGGGGGGGGCAAGTTCTATTTAACGAAAAGGTTCTGCGAGAACATTGCAATCAGGACAAACGCTTTGCTACACAGCACGGTACAGGGATTCGCTGACCTAAGGAGTTAAGACTTTACCTTCTTTTCTTTATCATGTGTAACCTTTAATATCGATTCTTTTTCTCCCCTAAATACAAAGTGAACGCGCCATCTTCACCCCCACTCTTAGCCACTGAGGCTATGTTGTAGGGCAAATTTCTGATTCAGATCGGTTATATTTTTTGCTCTTCAACTTCACATGGCAGAGTTGTATGCGCTAAGGCTCGCATACATAGGATTAGAATTCAGTTACTTGACATATTTTTGTTTTTTTTTTGATGCAACGGAAAAAAATGGGAGCTTGCTGAAAATCAATTGGCTCATATATGTTTGGGTTCTTTCCTTTGGCTCTAACAATGAAAGAAAGAAGTCAGTTTATATGGTTCTTACAATGGATGTTGGTTCAGTACATGGTGGTTGTCTTCTCTCTAGTTCAAGTTTGTAATACTAGCTCAAAAGAATTCTATTTTATTTGAATTCCATTTGAATTATTTATAAAATTTTAAATTTTTAATCTTATTTTTAGTTTTGAAATTTAAATCAAAATAGTGTTGTGTATTGCATCGGCATACACCTAATATCTCAATATTTGTGAGGTCTACTTGAGACCATGTAGTAATCCACTCTTCTCTCTACTTACTCTTTGAATGTAACAAGAGGATTGAGAGGGATCTATTTCATTAGGTTATATTACAATTCAAAAAAAAAAAAAAGGACTAGAGTCTATATTTAGAGCTATTATGGAAATAGTGTACTTGACTAGAAACTTTTAAGATGGTTCCAGTTTAATTAAAATAAAATCGCAAGGAGAATTTAATTAATGATGATTGATTTGATTATGATAAGGTCAGCATAAGACGGTCTTTACACTAGCTTTATCAGATAGTTTAAATGATGGAATGTCAATATATTATCACTTATGCTATTAATTTGTTTGAAAAAAAAGATGCATAAAATCTATTATTAAAATTATAAAACATAACAAATTTGAAATTTAGATCGAGTCTCCCATGTCATTGCAATTAAAAAGATGAGCAAAATCTCTGAAATTTCGTTGAGATTATCAACCATAAAAAGATAAAACTTAAGCCTAGATCTTGCATGTCATTCCATTCAAAATAAAAAAAAAAAAACACACACACACACACACATATGAAAGTAGAGTTGCAGTGTGTGTGTCTATCTTACTTATCTATCTCTACATTTTTACAATCATTTATTGAATGCTTTTAACATTGTTGAATTAGTCATTTGCATTGCATGGAGGAGTTGAATGTAGCTTTAAACCTTGGTGCTAGATTTGGGCACTATCCAAAAATTAAGAACTACAAGGAAAAAAAAAATCTAACTTCCTAGAATCTCGTAAGTCCTGACAAAGAAAATGAAAATCTAACTCCCTATAATCTTGTAATGATATCTTCTGTATATTTTTTCTATTTTAACAATTGCATGTATTAAAACCAAATCTAGCCTTTTTAATCTAGATCCTGTATCTCTCTATTGTATATCTTATTAGGCAAAAAAAGTAAAAATTGAGGTAAGTGGCAATTGAGCCTCCCAGTTAGCCAATTTTTGATATAGACTAACCTATCAACTCCCTTACTCGCCCATATTAAGATGCATTTGAGAAAAAAAAAAGCAAAAATAGCTATCGACTGGTTCTCGCTATATGTAGTGCATCATGCCTATTTAATTTCTTCTAAATCCACTCTTATCTTCACTGCATGCATGTTAAGTATTGTCATTTTATTTTATTTTTGTTTGATATTTTTATCATTATTTTGATTTCTGTTACAGCATTATATAGTGCAAAGCAAACTTATGTGCTAATCCCTAGGGAAGGGAAAAAAAAAATTAATATCATGCTTTCTTTAACAGGTAGCCATTTTTAGTTCAAAGAAAAATTAATTAGTATCATTAATTTTTTTTATAAATAAAATTATGCAATAAATCCCAAACTCTGCTAGCTAGTCATCATTTAGTCTAGTTTCTAGTTGATTGGCGGTACTAACTATAGTTTGTGACCGTTGCATTCTTAGCTCAAACATTGGTTTTTTCCTTTCTCATTTATATATGCATATTTGCAAATTGTGTGCCATAGAAGAGTTCTCGAAATATATAAATATTGGAAGCATGCAAATGAGGTGGTATGAGAGTAAACTTTTCAAAAAGTGCTATTATGAATATAAACCAAGTCACCCACTCCTATTTTGCTAGGCTTGACTTAAGCAAATACTATATATTATTATTTTCTAGTTGGTGTTTAGAGAGAGCGAACTTAACTCGGCAAGATTCTAGAAGATATCTTCTTAGATTCGATCAAGTTTAAATTAGATGATACAAGTCTCACATCAATAATTAGAGCTATTGGATATGATCTATTATCTCTAAAATACTTATACATAAAAAAACATATGATTTAAAGACTCTTATTCCAAACATCAAGTGGTTAAAAATTAAATAGTCTAAATAATACATATTTTTTAACCATTCGATAAATATGCTAGGGGCTTTAAATCATATGATTTTTGGTATCCAAGCATTTTGAAGGTAATAGATCACATCCAATAATTTGCTTCATTGATGTAAAATATGCATCATTAAAGTCTAAATTTGATTAAATTTGAATGGAGACCCTTTCTATTGTTGCCTAAGTCAGGCATTCACTTTCAATGTATGTATATACGAGAGTCTCATATCAATGATCCAAATTATTGGATATGATTTTTTATTTTTAAAAGTTTTAAATTAAAAAATCATATGATTTAGAAAGTCTTAATCTATAGTTCCAACGGTTAAAAAATTAAAAAGTTTAAATGGTACATGATCTCTTACTTTACAAGCTCAAATATCAAAAAAGCATACGATTTAGAGACTTTAGCTTAAGCATTAAATGGTTAAAAAATTAAAAAATTTAAATGATATGAAATAATATATATATTCTTAACTGCTTGATGTATAAGTTATGAATCTTTGAATTACATGTTTTTTATAGTTGAAGTATTTTAGAGATAGTATATCATATCAAATGGTTTAGATCATTCATATGAAACTCTTATTGTTGAATTTAGATTTGATTAGATTTGAGTAGACAGTATAACTAAGTCAAATTTATATATACATATGCATGTATATATATGTTAGAGGGTGTACACATTTATACATGTGTGTGTGGTGTCAAATGCTTATTAGTGTGAATTAATGATATATCTTTCAAAATACAAGTCCATTCTATATTGATATTATATAAGATATCTATAGATAAAAAATTATGCACGTGGACTTTGTTTTCCTGTACATCAAATGGATACCGAAAAAATGATTCTAATGGTGTGATATTATATTTTGATTTGATTTGTAGTAAAACAGCATCCAAGCCAATTAAAATTTAGTGTGTGTATAGTTTATAAGTATAAATTATATAGCCTATGATATATTTTTGATCATTGGCTATATTTCTATTATATATTCTCTTCTAACTTAATGCATAAGAAAAAGACTTTGAAAACAAATATTTTTTCTCATTTTATATAATATAGAGAATGATTAATGACGTAAAATTTGACGTCAAATGCTTTCAAAATTATTCAGCTCTCCGGTTCTCAAAGCCCTCCAAAGGAATGCTGGGCGATCAGTGACCTTGCCGTGATTCACAAGCGGTCGAGTTTGATCGACGTCTCCTCTTCCTCTGCGCAGTGTGCCGCAGCCGCTTGAACCGGAGATAAAGTACAGAGAAAAAAACAATTTTGCGGCACCCCGCTAGGGCTTGGCTTGCAGGGAGACACGTACCAGAAAAGAACCGAAAAAAAAAAAAAAAAAAAAAAACAGCTGGCGTTGGAGGGATGCGTTGCAAAAATATCGACATCCATATCCACTTTTCTTCCAAACCAAAATTCCTTCGTTTATCATTTTACCGTCATAAATAAGGGCAGAGACAGATATTAGATAGGGATACCGACGGACCAAAGTCTACGACCTGTCCGGAGCTCCGATTCCTTTTTAGGATCCCCAATCTCCCCTTTGGCTGCTCCTACTCTCTCATCGCCAGAGGTCAAGGAAGAAGGGCAAGTACGCACGTAACTGTCCTGTTTTCCCAATTTACTCTTCGCTCGGTTAATGTTTTTCTTCTTGGATTCTTGCTATCAGTTCTTGGTAAAACACGATCGGTCCTCCTAGATCGGTCTAGGGCGGATTGGAATCTTTTGTTCGAGTTCTTGATGTGCAGTGCTGATTTTGGTGCAGGGTCGCTGGGAGAATTAGGATTTTCGGAAGTTCTTAATGCAGAGGCCGACTCGGCATCTGGAGCGGTCGGGAACCATGACGAAGGAGAAGCGCAGGCTGGATCCCGGCGACGGCGACGGCGACGGCGACGAATCGCATCCTGAACCAAAGCGGCCGAAGGTTCCAGCACTCGCAAGGTAAGATAAATCGTGTGGTATGCAGGGTATAATTTGTCTGACGATTCGATTTAATTATTTGATACTGTTTCAAGTTAATTGCTAGTTTATTTTTTGAATTCTTTGCTTGCTTTTTTGTTTTTTGTTTTTGTTTTTTGAAAGAACTCATGATTTCTATGAAATAAGCTAGATGATAGGAGAGCTGGAGTATAATTAGACAAAATGATTAGTGATTTTTTGCATTTTGGATCAAAAGATTATTCTTGGAGATTGTTGTAGTTGGCAAGATTTGTTAGGGTAGTAACAGGGTCAGTACTAGAAGCCTTTTTTTTTCTTTGAAAAAAAATATTAATTGCAACATGTTTGCTTGGTCATCTTTGACCATATTCCAGGCTATATTGCAGCATGTTTGTATTGGTTATCTTTGACTATTTTCCAAACTATATTGTGTTCACATAGTGCTAATTAGATTGCCTGTGGCCATCATAAGCTTTTCTTTATACAATGAGAATATACTGTTTCAAGTTAATTGCTAGTTTATTTTCTTGAATTCTTTGCTTGCTTTTTTGTTTTTTGTTTTTGTTTTTTGAAAGAACTCATGATTTCTACGAAATAAGCTAGATGATAGGAGAGCTGGAGTATAATTAGACAAAATGATTAGTGATTTTTTGCATTTTGGATCAAAAGATTATTCTTGGAGATTGTTGTAGATGGCAAGATTTGTTAGGATAGTAACAGGGTCAGTACTAGAAGCCTTTTTTCTTCTTTGAAAAAAAATATTAATTGCAACATGTTTGCTTGGTCATCTTTGACCATATTCCAGGCTATATTGCAGCATGTTTGTATTGGTTATCTTTGACTATTTTCCAAACTATATTTTGTTCACATGGTGCTAATTAGATTGCCTGTGGCCATCATAAGCTTTTCTTTATACAATGAGAATATAATGTATATGTTTTTTTTTATAAATATATTTTCATTGCCAGTTAGTGTTAGCTTAGTTGATCAGTATTCATATCCAAAGAGCTCTTTTATAGAGATCTAGACCACCCCACTATATTTCTTAGAAAAACCTGTTCTGTATCTCGGGTTAGCTAGGATGGTTTATCTATGATACAAGTTGCTAGTTCAAGTCTAAAACCATTTACTGCTTAGGTTCATTTTATTTGTTTTCAGTCCTATATTTAATCCAAAACTGTTTTAGGTTTGGACAAAATACGAGCGGAGTACCTTTGATTGGCTGACATGCCTTATGCTTGTTGTACTTAGGGTATGTCATGCCCAAGAACAGGGTTGTATTTCCACTCCACTGGCTACCAGCGTGCAGAAGTGAATCATTGCAAATGAGCAGGATATCGAGACCTTTGACATCATTGTTGATGTAATGGTCTGAAGGTTGGGGATCAAGAGAATGGAGCTGGAGCTAAATGTTGAGGATATAAGAGTGGCAAGCGAAAAGCCAAAGAATTGCCATGGTAGACATGGCTTCATTAGAAGTCAAAGTTAGGGGAGGTTTGCAGGCCGAGAGGTGGTGTTTACAAGGAAAAGGCCCAGGGTTTTGTGAAGAGGGGGAAGGCAAAGAGGCTTTTTGCTTGCTGCTTTTATCCTCTTCCTTCTTAACATTGTCTTCATTATCTTAGCCCCCAGCTTTCAAATTATCACATCCAAGAATGATGCTGTAGGTCTTGATATTTGGCCTATTTTTTGCAGTGCTTCTTGAAACATTTTGGTAGTCAATGGAGCAAATTGTAACCATATCTTCAGGTGAGAGTAGTGTCCTAAACTAATGAGCATAGGGCACCTTTACCCATCTAAGCTCCTTTGCTTGCACTCTTCCTTATAGGATTGAAATCATAAAGGAAATGTCTCAAAACCT
The DNA here is from genome assembly GCA_017589505.3 of Metroxylon sagu. Lineage (NCBI taxonomy): Eukaryota > Viridiplantae > Streptophyta > Magnoliopsida > Arecales > Arecaceae > Metroxylon > Metroxylon sagu. The sequence continues at coordinate 1,908,973 of JACVBY030000664.1, forward strand.
GAAATGGTTTTGGACCTGGGATGGAAACCTGAGCTAAGACTAATTGGTAATGGCAAAATATTTAAAAATGGTACTTATCATATACAAAAAAAAAAAAGCTAAAGGAAGAAACACAGTTCTCTTGCTTAGTCTCCTACTCTTCCTATATCTTGCCACAAAATTAAGCTAATGAAATGAAAAAAAGTTCATTCAAATTTTTCTATCAATTTATAGTGAGCTAGGAGGTTGAGAGTGAAAGTTGTCGAAAAACTGTTCCCTTTAAGATGTTTTTGAAGATAATTTTGATGTTAATTAATAAATATAAATAACTTTGCAAGTCAATGTTAGCCTGTAGTTTTATTGTTTGTGTGGGTGGTCTATATGCATAATGTGTTATGATTGCTTACATGTCCAAAGGATGACATGTGCACACTATGTGTTGTCTGTGTGGATAAGCTATTATTGCCAGCTTGCACATGCACATTTGTTACATATGGCTATGTGAAAGTACATTTCTTTGCACTTCATACAGACGACTCATCTGTTCATGGATGCAGACTTTTCCATCCTAATTTTAGCTGGGTAAGAAACATGTGTGGAGGAAGGCCTTTATCTTCCTTAACATGTAGTTCTTAGGATCTAGACCACAATATTGTTAAATAAACTATTTTTCTCAAGAAGATGCCACGGGAGAAAAATTGAGGGATTGGTAATAAATATTGTGTACTCAGAATTGTAGTGGGCTATCTATCATCAATCATTTGCTCATTTGCTTTTTTTTAACCCCCATGTTTTGTTAATGTTTATACTAAATCATGTCCTTGATGCAGGTACACAGCTTAGTCATCACAGTTGAAATTGTGTATTATATTGATTATTCACATACTTGATATCATATAGGACTACAGTAGGAGTTTGTTATCCTCTCTATTGTATAGAATTTTCCATTTCATGGTTGTCACTTCCCTTTTCTTCATGGGCATAGCAAATAAAGAAGTTTTGCGTTGATTTATTCTTTTGAATCCCTCTCCCCTCTGCCTTTATAATAGTTAATCTTGTCTATTTGGTGTTGACATATCAAGATAGGTGCAAGCATCATGTAAGGTTTTAGGGAAGAGCTATGGAGATCAAATAGAGAAGACAAATGTGTATGAGACATCAGTGATCACTGGCTTTAATTTTTACAGGATGTTGAAGGAAGCTCATGGAATTTTCCTTTTCTTTATGCATTGTTCTACATTTTTGCATCATTTGAAAATATTTTAGACCAAGGTTCACAAAACTGGTACTGAGAATCGTACCGGTGCATTACTGGTTCAATATGGTATGGGTTGGTATGGACACACCCTATATCGAGATAGGATGTCAATTCTTTTCTCACTCTTAATTATACTACCACCCCTTATCGGCCGGTATGGACCAATATCGTACGGTATAGAGTGGTTTCATTTGGTTTGTACTAGTTTGGTTTATATCAAATCGAAACGTATGATACCTTATTGGTATGGTTCTATATGGTCGGTATGGGTTGGTACGGCATATTTTTGTTTTAAACTTAGCTAAGATATCTTGAGTTTGATTGTGCTTTCTGCTTTTGTATTTTAGATCATATATACAAAGCTTTTCTTTGTCCCCAACTGATGAAGAAATCACCACTCTAGAAGTGTTGTTTATTGAAATGTTACTGTGCAGTGTGATTGTTGAAGCTCTCAAGGTGGACAGTCTGCAAAAACTTTGTTCATCATTGGAGCCAGTTCTTCGCAGAGTTGTAAGCTAAATCATATATCCTGTGGCACTGTTTTCTTTATAACTCATGCATTTTGTGAATACATTTCAATTATTGGTTGTATCTATAAAATACCAATTCATTATGCTCAGAACAATATCAACCATTAATAAAGTTATTGGTTTTATAAAGTTTACTTTCCTTCTCTGCATTGCCTTTATAATTTTTTTGATATGTATATTTTGGCTAACGATATTGTGTATCATTGTTGAATGTACACAAGAGTTGTTCTAGGTTTTTATTTCTGATCAAAGGATGAATCATGGATGTAACAATCTTTTATTCATAATCTGAATCATACTTTTAACTACGTATGCTGTGTGAGTTTGCCCACATGATTCTATAAGTGTAAATTCGATATTATAGGCCATAACTAATAAACTTAACACATAATCATGATCATGATCATAATCATGTAGTCTTTTTCCAACTACTTGAGATTGTCTTTATGAATCCTCATTCATAAAGTATTCTTATCTGAGGCCATCTTTGATGTCATTCCAAGTTCTCCATATCCTTCTTCACAACCTCCTTGTTAATTTAGGTCATCTTCCTTTCTACAATCTATAGTATAATCTCATATATCACTCTTTATAGAAGCCTTCTCATATCTTCATTGTGTATGTTCATACCATCTCAATCAGATTTGCATCACTTTGTACTTAATTTATGTAACCGCTACAGCTCTAATATATTCATTGCTTTATATATCTGTACTAGTTTTGTTACACATTCATCTCAATATTCTCATTTTTACCAGAAAATTTATTTTCATGTACTATATTTATTGTTCAATACTCTTATTCATACTACATTGCTGGTCTTGTTGTTGTTCTATCAAAAATTTTCTTTAAATCTCCAAGATGTGCTCCTTTGATATAATATTCCAGATGCATTTCTTTACTTCATCTAATTAGCTCTAATTTTATTACATATATCTTCATCTATTTTCTCGTTAATTTCTATAGTAGATCTTAAATAACAAAATTGGTCATTTTATGGTATCTCTTATCCAATCTTAATTGATATTACATTTTATTTTCATTGTCATTAAATTTAAATTTTCATTCTATGTGCTGTCTTTGTTCTACTAATTTTTAAGCCTTTATCTTCTAAAATTTTCTTCCATCATTTCAATTTAATATTTAATCTAGTTCTTTTCATCAATCAATTTTATATCATGTGGAAATAATATAAACCGTTGTACCTCTTTTTGAATATTAGATATAAGTTCATCCATAATATAAAAGCTATAAGTTATGTTGATTTTCAGTCAATTTTATTGTAATTGAAAAATCATTTGTTGTACCAACTTCTACCACTAGTTAATGTCTCACCATATGTGTCATCATTTATTTCAATATATTGTGTGTGTATGCTGCTCCTTCTTAAGGTTTATCTTATCACTTTCTTGACAACCTATTGTAGACTTTTTCTAAATCAATAAAGACCATATGTAGACTTTTCCATTTTCTATATATCTTTTTCATCAATTACCTAAGTTAAAAAATAACCTCCATGGTTGATCTTTTAGACATAAATCCAAATTGGGTATATGAAACAATTGTTATTTGTTTTAATTTTTGTTTAATTATCCTTTACCATAATTTTAGAGTGACTTATAAGCTTAGTTCCCTGATAATTAGAGTGGTTTTGTACATCACCTTTATTTTTAGAGGTAGACAATGCAATACTTCTCCTCCAATCATTTGGTATTTTTTTTAGTTTTCTTAATTTTATTGAATAGGTTAGTAAGGCAATTAACCTAATCTCTCCCATAATTTTCCAAATCTCAATGGGTATTTCATTTGGCATTAATGTCTTACCCCTTTGCATTCTTTTTGAAGCTGTCTCCACTTTGCTTTTGTGAATTGTATGAAGAAAATCTTGACTTCTTGAGTCTTGACTGTACTTTTTTCAATAAAGATTTCTTTAATAGAGTTCTTGTTTAGTTATTTTTTAAGATGTTTCCATCTTTCTTTAATTTTCTCATCTTTCAGTAATATCCTATCATCCTCACTTTTAATACATTTAACTGGATTAATATCTTTAGTTTTACTTTCCTTAGGTTTAGCTATTTTGTAAAATTTATTTTGATTCTCATCTTTTTTTTGAACCTAACCTGTTATATAATTATCATACACTATATATTGTCTTCTTCCCTTTTTCGTATTTCTTAAAATCCTTTTACTTTACGAAATCTGCAATACCATTTTTTGTTATTATTTATAGAGAATTTGTTTTATTTTAGTTGCCTCCTGAACCTCATTATTCCACCACCAAGTTCTTTGTGTGTATACCTCTCTCTCTCTCTCTCTCTCTCTCTCTCTCAAACATCTTTAGCCACCATCATTTGGTCCTATATTTTGTTTGGTTCAATCATGAAACTATAATTTCTTCGTCTTAACACTTTATCTCTATCCCTTTTTGAATTTCATCATCTTATCATTGGATATTTATTAGTTTCTTTTTCTTTCTTCCGTGCACATAATACACATCTAAAACTAGTAGCCTATGTTATGCTGTTAAATTCTCTCCAAGATGTGCTGATAAAATTCAGTAATAAAATTAACTCGTTAAGATTTTTTTCCCCATGTTCTAATACAAATCTGAACTATATCCATGATATTGGTAATTGTAAAAATGTGTCTCTTATTATTAACTTTGCATCAAGTTCTAGAAAAGAGACATAATCCTATGGCATGCACACAAGCTTAAGCTAACAAATATTACAATATTAAAATGGCTAACCCTTATTATGTTATATACATATATAGGGAACATCTAAGCATGGTTGTTAGTTATATTGGAAAAATAATAATTTCACAGAGTCAATGATGGGTGTCTTATAACTTTTTCATGTCCACCTTAATGTTTTGTCACTCTGATGGGTTAATCAGGTGACTCTGATGGGTTGGGTCACTTAGGAAGCTGGGATTGTGAAACACCTGTTCAACCTAGTTGAATTGATCAATACATTTGGGCCAACTCAGATGTAACTTGTCTGGGTCTGAGTCATAGATCGAAAAAAAGAGAAGAAAATTTGGATAAAACTAATTAGTCATGGATCAGAAACTAGTTGGACTGATCTCGACCATCAGGGTCATGGTCATTTGATGTGTGAAGGTTGGATATTGAGAGGGCAAAGCAAATGGTGGCTGGATCTCATGAAGCCTGATCTTTTTGGGTCAGAGGCCAACTGAGGCAGATCTAGTATTTACAGAGACCAAGCTGTCAAATCTTGCAATGACGAAGGCCAGGCTGCCAGATTTTGAGCGTTTGACACTAAGATATCTCACTGCATTAGGAGCTCAGATTTTGAGATGGAGGGAAGCATCAGTGAATCTCATGGTGTGGAGTAGGGGCTGTTGGATCTTGGGTGGAGGGTAGCATCAATGCTAGATCTTATGGGGGTGGAGGCATCGCTGCTGCTGCTGTGTGTGTGTGTGATTGTGTGTGTGTGAGAGAGAGAGGATGGTTGGCTTTCTGATCAGATGGGAGGAAGGGGAATGGAGGGTTTGAGATGAAAAGAGAATGGAGGGCTAAAGTAATGGAGGGTCGATGGAACAATTTCAGATTATTTTTTGCAACTTTTTATGATGGTTGACCAGTTGACTTGTGGTTATATCAGGAGCCAGTGACCTGGCATCTAGCGATTCTGTTTATTGGGTTCTGAACACTAATCCACCACATAGTTAATAATCATATCTCTACATTTGGTAGAAGTTAATAATTCAATCTTGAACAACGGCACAATCCAATAATGCTGTTGTTAATACCATAGCTGTTATGCTATTCAAAAAGACGCAACACATAATGGCTATAGGTATTGTCATAATGGTCAACAACCTAAAACAGGGTCAGTGGGAGGATATTGTTGTTATCACTGTGTTCACTGCTTTAAATTCTGGAGAATGAAATCTTTACTTTTGGTTTGCTTTCAGATGTGCTTACCACAATGGACCTTGTGTGTGTTTTAAATTTGATTAAGCTTTCTTTGGTGGCTATAATTATGTACTAACATAAGCACGTGCATGCGTGTAACCATAGACATATAACAACAAAATGATATGTAATATTATTGAGTGCCTTGTTAATTAATGATACATGATGATAATCAAAGGAAGATGGCAGCTTAATGATATATATTTTACTTTTTAAATTGGAATGCATAACAATAATATGTAATTAAAGAGAAAGAACAATAGTCTTCATTCTTTACGACAACAACTCCAGAAATTCCATAATTTTAATTGAAAATGTTGAGATTTGTAAAATCCAAGTTTAAAACCATGAATTGGAAGACTGCATTGAGGCTAGGCTATGTTGGACTCAAGCTTGGACTGAGCTTGTTTGTAGGCAGAGTCATGTCAGGTATGGTTCAATGTTTCATATGTCATTGATCTGACTTGACTCCATCTGAATTTGACTCAAGCACAATTGCTGAAACTGCAGTGCATAGGGGAAAAATGAATGACCATCTTTACATTAGTGATAATTGAATAGTGGAGAAGGTAAAAGAACATAAGAAGTGAGGAAGCTGATTCATATACCATTGAATAAAATGTTAGATAAACAAGAATAAAAGTTCCCATATTTCTTTATCCAAAATTTTGAAAGATATGACCCAAAGTTGAAACTTTATTTTTTTGATCCTTGGAAGATGGCTCACATAAGCATTGCTCATGGTAGTTGATCTATTTTCCATCAAGATAACCTCACTCCATATTTTAAATTTTTGAAATAAAAGAATAATTATTGTTCGAGAAGAATTTGAAATCCGTGTGAATAACATGTTCTGGCCTGCATAATTGTAGGAGAAGAATCCTGTTATCCACCAAGGCCCAATAATATGATGTATCAAAAGGTAAAATTGAGTTTATCCTCCATATTGCACCCGAGCTGAATCTTGAAGCCCTTGAAATTGTTCTCAGTTTCAAATAAATGCTTCTCTAATTGGTCCATGAGACTTAAGATGTTCATTAAGGAATAAAGGATAGGACCTTGGATCTTGCGTATATACCATTTGGTTCCTTTCTAGATATGTTTATATATAATCGACCTCGACTGTTGGATGGTCTCACCTATATTTTCTATTCCTTGCTGTTATTTGTGAGAGAGTGCTATAGAGGTATGTATCTCGTAAAGGCATCATTTATCAGTTGCCTTTGGATGCCCACCGATGGCAAACATCCAACAAGCCTGCATAACAACAAAGTAGTGTAGCATTAGAGAGGTGCAAAGGAATGCTGCTTATGGGTGACGAGGATCACCAAGCCTCAAGAGATTGGCTGATCTATCAAAACTTCTTTTTAGAAAGTTCTAAAGACCATAAAGAGGAACTTGATCTGCAACATAAAATAAAACATGACGAAATCTGGTGTTTAGATATTGGTTTAGGGTCAGGGTTCATGATAACTCTGGTTGTATTGTGGCTCTCTAGACAAGTTACTTCTTGACCAAGGTGGGCTAAAAAAGGGCCATGATTGCAGGCTTCAGAAACATCTTAAGTCTCTTGAATCTGAAGAGCATTGAGTCCGCATCAAGAACAGTTTGTATCGGCTCATCATTAAATTTGGGTGCATTGGGAAAGATAGCTTAGGTTTTGCCTTCCATACCAGTTATATTATTGTCCTTTTATGGATAATATGAAACTATTTCTGCAGTTATTTAGGAAGGATTGTTGAGTCCTCTGCAGTTCTCACAATGGCAGCCTATAATATTTATATGGGTTTTAGATGTTCCTAGGCAAAGACAAGAAATCTCTTGCAAAAAAAGGATGTTTGCATCTTATCTTTCGGGGTGATGGATTAGTTGCCATGTATGATGCCTATATGAACCAAGTTCAGGCACTCGAAAATGTCAACTTATGCCTTTGGTTCACATACCAAAATTTTGGATCAGATATGAAGCAACTTATCATTGTGGAACTCTTTGTGGTAGGTGATGAAGAAAATGTATTAGTTATGTAATCCTTCCTTTTTTATTTTTTTATCTAAATGGATTTGAATATTTTATTTGATTGCAATTCTAAGATTTTATTTAATTGTTTTTGGGTGTTAGCACCTTCTTTATCATCTCATGTTTTTACCTCCATTATTCATTTTTTAACGATGTTGGCCCTTCGGCTACTAGGTGTACAACTCGTAACCTTGTCTTCTGTTCTAGCAAATCTCACACCTCCACCACATTATGAAGCAACTTAAAAGCATCAAAGCACCAACTCCATTTTACTAATGCATGCTTTAGGCCTTGCACAGATCTTGGATGGAAAAGCCACCAACAGATGATGCATAATGCTCATCAAATTTAAGAACTCATGCACATCTAGAATAGGGCTTTGGTCCCTCTCTCTACTCATAGAAAAGAAAGGCCTATGGAGGCTCCTATAAAATTCTTGGATTAAAGGGAGAGTGAGGAGAGAGAAAACAGTGCCCCTGGTAGTCTTTGGTAGAATGTGTTATTGTTTTGCTGTGTTCTAGAAAAGCATAGTAGTTGCTGGAGCAAGTTATGCACAATAGTGTCGTACAGAATTTATGATTTTTCTTGATGAACTAAGTCAATAAGAACTCTTCTCCAATAAGGACTGGGAGTCTTGTTTGTGCAAATGAATAAAGTTGGGTTAGAGTGGCAGAGGAATTTGAATGTAAGGAGAGAGGGAGAAATTCTAATGACATTGGGAGTGGGTGTATAATTGTTTGTGGCTTCTAAAGAGAGAGGGAGCACAAGGGAAACCTAACACCCAAAAGAGTAGTGGTTCTGACATGATCTTGTTGGGAAAAAGTTGGTTAAATGGACAGGGGAAGGTGAAGAACAGTAGTGCTGGATCAAGATTGTGGTTTAGATGGAGTAGCTCTACGAATACTGGGTTTGGTGATGTATCCATCTTTGTGGCTTATATAGAGAAACAGGGCCTAAAAGAGCCCCAACACTGAGTTGCAATGGAAACGGGGAAGTGTGTGTGTGTGTAGCTGTTCTAAATCTTGTCCTTTTTGACTAAGGTTTATCTCGTGCTTTTATGTGTAGACAATCATTTATGGAACTCATTATCCTTTAAAAAGTTTCAGAAGAATCCTTTTTTAACCTTTTGATGCATCATCATTATCAATATTGTTAATTGTGGAGATGGGTTTTGTTTTCTTATTTCTTTTACATTCTTTATTAAGTTAATAGTAGAAGATACTTTTTCTTAATTTTTTATGATGGAAGAAAATAAGAAATGTTAGCTGTGTATCCTGTTATCCTTGGAGATACACTGTATATTAGATACTGGAAAACCTCTGCTTGATAAAAGGTTACTTCTTTTGGTCCCTGCTTAATTTGAATTCCATGCTAATCAATAAGCTGATGTTGTAGTCCAGTAGGCTAGATTAAAGTCCCGCACTTGGAACAATTGTTTTTTCCACTTTGGTATAGTCTATTATTTTAATGACTGAGTTGCTATTTTTTTGGCCTTTCAATTGGTTCATGTGTTACTTTTTTGTCTCTTGCCTGATTGCTTCTTTTTGGTGCTGTGCTCTAATTAGGTTAGTGAAGAAGTGGAGCGTGCATTAGCCAAGCTGGGTCCTGCTAGGCATGGGGGAAGGTGCAAGATTATGACATTCACCATTCAAACAACTAACACTTTGGACAATTACTTCGGTCTTTCTATTATGTTGTTAGCATGAACTTACTTTTTTACATATTATTTTCTTACCACACTAATTGAAATTCATGTTGTTATTTTCTCTTAGCTAATTTTAACTGTTATTATTTGGTTTTATTTTCTCTTAGCTAATTTTATCTGTTATTAGTTGGTTTTATTGCTTTGTCACAGTTTAAAAGAAAATGCCCTAGAGCAATATGTGCATTCATGGTTTTACTTACATAGTGTTGTTAGTTGTTGCATGTTAGGTTGGTTCTCAACAGTCTAAGTTGACATACAACCTAGGTATATATTACTGGTTTTTAATGATTTGCTAACAATCTATGGCAAGCAATGTAACTTATGGATCCTATATTAAGGAAGAGCATATAGACCTGGGTAGGCTGGCCTAAGCCTGAACTCTAGTCAGATTTAATCAGTTCAAGCTTGACTCAATGGTTAAATTCTAGGCTTGTGTGAAACCTGGATCAGCCTCTTCCAAGCAGAACACCAACAGGTCCTTTTTTTTTATTTGGTCCCCCATGGTGGAGGGTCGGGGGTTGTTAGCTTCTTGAGCAAATAATATGGGTATATGTCGTCAGAAATGATGATGTTGGCTGGGTTTGGACTCTTGGCATCTAGTAGACTGTAGACTTGCAGAATGAACATTAGAAGCACCGTAGGCGCCATCAAGTGAAGCCCTACAGGGTGAATTTTTGGGGGGGGGGGGGGTGCAAGCCCCATTTTTGTAGAAACTGGTGGATTTTAGTTGTCATTGAAGACCTTTAATAGTGAGCTATAGCTACTAGTTGTCCATTATTTCCATTTCTAAATTTGCCTTAACATTTTCAGTTCCAAGAAAGTCTAATTTATTGTTAGAACCACTTTTGTTGTCTGCATTTTAAACTTTGAGGGATTCTACTGCTATGCGAAACATTGTGGCATTGTGGTTGGAAACTCATCTTGTTACTTGTTCAGACGCAACCAACATTCAGCATCCACAACCCTTGTGTTGCTGCAGACCTGCTTCCATGACATACCCTGATCTCATGCTGCACTGTTCAGGCTGAGGTTGGTGCTTGCACCCGATGAGATTGTGAAAGTGTGCTTAACGAATGTTAGCGAGAGTTGAGTAAGAGAAGGGATAGCAGGAAGGGGGGTACAAGGGCTGGAAGAGGGGAATGGAGGCAGCAGATTGGTTTAGATATTGTAAATCAGGACTAAGAGCTTTTTAATTGCATACATTTTTTTTATATGACTTATTTTAGGTGTATTGCAGGTTATAGTGAGGTTGAGGGCTAATTCCAACCCAACTTAATGCACCCATCTTAAGCTAAATTCAGGTTTAGTCAAAGTTAGTGTCTGGATGGGATTAATTCGGGTTTTATAGGTAAGTTAAGATTGATGGAAGGTTTCAGGCTTGGGTAGGGTTGGTTGGTCAGTATTTTATGTGAAACATAAATGTATACTTGTTCATTTATTGAGTCAGTTCAGGTTGGGCTATGTTAGCATTGGGTTAATGTAAGATTCAGGTTGGGTTTGATCTCAATAAAGTCAACCCAAGTTGGGCTGGTCACCTTCAGGTTGAGCCAACCCAAGTTGCACCTTGTCCAAGATTATCCGGAAACTCAATCAGGTCTGGTGATCTGGTGCAGGCTCAACCGACTGGCCTGAAATTCGTACCCTGCCTTGCCAAATTTTAGTCTGGGTCAGGTGGGTTTGCCCAGGCAGGTAGGGCTGCAAATGCCAGGTTTGGAAGTCTGCTTGTGCTTGTTTTTAACATGTAATTTCCCAAAGCTTAGGGCTTGGTTGCCTTAAGCGAACCAAACTTGAAACATGATTCCTCTCTGCCCCTTATAACATGGCAGCTTTTATTAGATTACCGGAGAGAAACGTGTTCCAAATAGAAGTTTAGCCGTTAGACCCTGTAACTGCTCCAAAACAGTGCCTATATTCTTGTGTATGACTCCCTATCTTTATTTCTTCTAATTTTCTTACTTTTCACTCTTTTGCACATCATTCTATGTCCTCGTTTAATGCAGTAACCTTCCTTTTCCAGCAGTTTGACAATAATACATTAGCATCATGTCAATACTTTTGGTTATTTATCTATTGATCAAGATATGATGCTTAAAAATGTTTATGCTCATTTCCAGTACTAAAGGAATCATAGAAGCCACAGTCACTGGTCGCTAATGCTAGAACTGTAAAGATTTCGTCACCTATTGTTTTCAGAAACTTTATGCCTTTTTCTGGCTAAAGCGCATCTTATTTCAGTTACCACCATTGTTAGAGCTCTATAACAAAAGTTAATGCTGATTCTTGCACTAACAGCTTTTAAAACCATGCATTACCCAAGGATTTAAATCTTGTGGGATGGGAGTGTCCTATTTTACCACAAAATAGGACTTCCTAATATCCCGCCATGTTTTGATGACCGTCCTTGTAAAGCATTTGATGGTACCTCTATATCTCTTCTTTCTTTTATTTCTTTCTTTATTATATCTTTTTTCTCTTTTTTTCCTTTCTTTCTTCTTTCCTTTCTTTCATGTTTCTTCTTTTTTATTTCCCTTCCTTCCTTTCCTTTATTCTTTCTTTTTCTCCCTTTTTTCTTTCATTTTTTTATGTCTTTCTTTCCTTCTTATATTTTTTTTCTTCTCCTTTCCTTCCCTTCTTTTTTTCTTCCTTCTTCTTTCCTTTAATTTTTTTCATTTCCTTCTTTCCTTTCTCCCTCTCTTTCATTTTTCTTCATTTTTCCTTATGTGGATGGGTAGCAAAGTCTTGCTACCATTCCAGTCCTGTTTTCCCATAGGAAGGGGAAGGGACAGCTGGGCTGCCCTCCTTCCTACTAGGACATAAAACTTTGATTGTAACTTTTATTCCCTAGTAATTTTTCACTTGCATAATTACTGTTGAAGTAATCATATGGAATCCTGCTAAATGTCTGCTGACAAGGTGCCAAAGACCCATTTCTCATTTCTATTTGTTGAAAGTATCTTATTCTATAAGCTTAGTAACTTTCTGCCGGAGTAGAAGCTTGGCTTTAAAACAAATGAAGACTTTGTGCTTATTGCATTTGGAGGAACTGTAAAAGAGATTTCATAATATCATTAATATGGTCAAAATGATAAGAGGAATGACACAAGTTACTTGTATTCTAGAGGATAAGTGAAATTCACCGAGAGAGAGGTCCTTATTCCATATTTGAGTCAGATATTTACCTACATTCATCATATTTTACTATAAGCTTCTACGTATGTGCCATTGCATGTGCACGTGTGGATTGGTTTGTGTCCAATGTATATTGAGAAGTATAAAGTTGTTACATCATGATCATGGCTTTTTTTATGAGCATGTGTTCCCTGTTGATATCTATGAAAATGGTAAGTGTGAAAGATATTGTGCTGTGAACATTGCTTTCTTGTCAACCATGCATTGTATTTGGTTGATAACCTTTGGAAATGTTGTTCTTATAGTGTATATATGGCATAAAACTTTTGGATTTAGCTTTCATGTTCCGGCAGGCTGGCACTATAGTTTTCACTAGGGTTTTAGGTCCGGTGGGATGTCTCATGGGATGCTGGGATGGGTTGTTGTCCCAAGTGTTGGAATGGAACTGTTTCGTTATCATCCCAGCATCCCAATCAGGGCATTTTGAGATACCCTCTGTCCAAGTGTCAGGATGGAACGGTAGTGCATCCAATTCCATAAAAAAAAAACAAACAGCTCTGTTCCACAAGATTTAAAATCTTGGTTTCCACTTCCCCTACTTCATAAAAGGGGTTGGGAGAATTTGTCTAATTGTCATATGTGACAAAATGAAATTTTCAATACATTTTATCTTGTGTTACTTTCTGGTAACTGATTATTTGGATTGGTTTTGCTTCTGTGATAAATATGAGAATAGGTGTTATAATTATACCTTGTTCCAGCATCATTCTGTCAGATAGTCCACCAGTACTGGATCATAGCCCACTAATTTGAGGCCAGGTAGCACCTAGTGAAGTGGCACAGATAAATATGCTTGCAATTTAAGGTCTTGAGTAGCAGTTCTGGTCTTTGCCTAGAGGGATTTCACTGACAGTACACCAAAGAGTATTTTCTTTAGTTCATCATTTCGTTCTTCAATCTTGGGTTGACTTAATTTCTGCAATTTATCCTCCTCTCGTCTTATTCTATAATCACTGGTTTTTAATTATTCTATTTTGGTTTGCTAATTTCACCAAACATTCATGTAAAATATTTACCTTTATAGATACTTTACGTGTGAGGATTATTCTATTTCTTAATGAAATGCAGATCTTCTCCAAAGCGTATAGAAGGACCTGATGGAAGAAACCTGCAGTTGCATTTCAGATCAAGGTTGTCTCTACCACTTTTTACAGGAGCAAAAGTTGAAGGAGAGCAGGGAGCTGCAATTCATGTTGTGTTGATTGATGCAAATACGGGCCTTGTTGCAACCTCAGGGCCTGAGTCATCAGCAAAACTAGATGTGGTTGTGCTTGAGGGTGATTTTAACAATGAAGATGATGATGGCTGGACCGAAGAAGAATATGAAAGTTATGTAGTCAAAGAGCGTGAAGGAAAGAGACCACTTTTGACTGGTGATCTCCAGGTATCTTTAAAAGAAGGTGTGGGGACTCTTGGGGAGCTTATCTTTACTGATAATTCTAGCTGGATCCGAAGTAGAAAATTTAGGCTCGGTCTGAAGATTGCACCAGGCTTCTGTGAGGGTATTCGCGTCCGTGAGGCGAAAACAGAAGCTTTTAGCGTTAAGGATCATCGCGGGGAATGTAGGTTTGCTGCATGCCTTTGCAATTTAATCTCTTTTTTTTTTCCTGTACATATATGTGTGTGTGCGTCTGTGTGTGTGTGTGTGTGTGTGTGTGTGTGAGGATTCTGGTTTTAAACTCTCATTAATTTCCATTCTTTACAGTATACAAGAAACACTATCCACCTGCCCTAAATGATGACGTTTGGAGATTGGAAAAGATTAGCAAGGATGGTGCTTTCCACAAAAAGTTAAATAAGAATGGAATCTTTACCGTTGAGGAATTTCTCCGGCTTGTTGTAAGGGATCCTCAAAGATTGCGGAATGTAAGATTTCGTACATGGTTTTTTGAAATAGAATCTTACATTGTCATTGGTTGTTGCTTTGACGAACTTTTTTCCTACAACTGTAGATACTTGGAAGTAGCATGTCAAATAAGATGTGGGACAGCCTTGTGGAGCATGCCAAAACTTGTGTTTTGAGTGGAAAATATTACATTTACTATGCTGATGAAACAAGGAATTTTGGAGCAATTTTCAATAATATTTATGAATTTTGTGGCCTGATTGCTGGAGAGCAGTTTTATTCAGCTGAATGTCTGATTGACAGTCAGAAGGTTGGTTTTGTTTGCACGACTTCTATTTTTATCAATACCTGCAGGGTAATTTTTATGAATTATCAACAATACATTTTCATGGCTTAATTTTATTAATGTGGAAGTTTAATTCATATGACCTCTCAGCTGAGCTGATGGTTATGCTATGGTGTATGGCTGAAATACTAAAAATACATGTGCAATGAATAAAGCTTATCATAGTGTCGCACCCCGTACCAAACAGCATAGAACAATTTTTTGCTTACATAATTTCAATTATATGCCCAGTACTGGTGAAGTGTTAATATTTCATTTTCCTAAGTGATGTGTCCCCTATTTGCTTAAGATTTAGTAAATTGTTATAGCACCAGCATATTATTATTTGGCAGTGTTCTAGGATTTTTCATGTATTTTGCTAGCAAGGTATTGGAGCTAGAAGCTATAGGCATTAACATGGTTTTTACACTTTGTTTTTGTTTTTGTTTATGGATACACATCAAATATGGTTAAATGCATTTGTCCTGTTGAATAGGCACTGGCATTAGACTTGACATGTCTTTTAGCTGCTAGTTTACCTTATATTGTTTCTTTAAGATCACATAGCTGCTATTATATACAAACATCATGCATATGCATAATAGAGATATACATGTACACCCACATGTATGCAATGCCAATCTATGCCAACATAAAGAAAACTTGAAATTTTAGACCATTTTCAAACATGAGGAAACTTCATAGTTCCAGCTGCTGTGTCCTCATATAAATTCTTTATGCAGTTTGTTTATAAGAAAGATCCCTGTCAAATTCAGCTGGGTTTTACTTTTGTTAAGTTCAGTGATCCTGATATCCATATGATATCAACAAAAACGTATTCCTGAGAAAACTGGTAAATGCTATCTTGTAGGTATTTGCAGATTCACTGGTGAAAAAGGCATATGATAATTGGATGCACGTTATAGAATATGATGGCGAAGCTCTTTTGAGCTTTAGGCAAAATAAGAAGACAACTGCTACGCAAAATGAACCTCCATCAACTTCAGCAAACTATCCTGCTTATGATCAGCAAGCTTCTCAGCAGCATATTACAGTTCCAGTGGAGCATCCTGTTGTGGATAAAGGAGTGGTTATTGGAGGTATTGAACTCTTTTAAACTTGTAAATCCAATAATTAGGTGAATTATGAATTATTTAGCTTATCCTTCAACATCCCAGAATAGCCCTGGTTGTTTGAAGAATTAGATTGTTTTGTAGTTGCAGCTGATAAAATGTCCTGAAAATGAAACTTAATCCAGACATCTGCACATGCTTCACTCATAACTTAATTGTAATGGAGAACATTTTGCTTTGGATGTTTGAAGACATAAATTAAACCATCCACGTAGAATTAGAATGATGCATGTTACTCCAAAGAAGCTCAGTTTGCTGACTAATGTATATTTTGTCCAGGAGATGCAGCTTCTGCTGGGTACAACGGGGACCAAGTGAACAGATACTCTGCTCATCCTCAACATGTGGATTCAAATGTCCATATGCCGTATGAAAACAATTCATTTGCTCCACAAAGCCAGTTCAACGGATCTCAGCAATCCCAAATTACAAGAAATGATAGCGCTGGGTTAGCACTTGGCCTGCCTCAACAGGCAAACCTTGGATTTCCGCCATTGGGCCAGTCAATTCTATCAACAAACCTCAATTCTTATGATGACTGGTCTCGTCAGCGGGGTGTCCAGTCTGTTGAAGATTTTAATCTCTCTGAGGAAGAGATCCGCATGAGAAGCCATGAAATGCTGGAGAATGAAGAAATGCAACAACTACTCCGTGTTTTCAGCATGGGTGGGGCATCCTCCAGTATGCCTGAAGATGGATATGGTTTTCAGTCTTACATTCCTTCTCCTTGCCCAAACTTTAACTTTGATGAGGACCGTAGCCGTTCATCCGGTAGAGCCGTTGTTGGGTGGCTTAAAATCAAAGCAGCTATGAGATGGGGTATCTTTATAAGGAAGAAAGCAGCTGAAAAAAGAGCTCAGCTTGTTGAGCTGGAAGATTAGCAAATTGAATTATGACATAATAGTCCCGGTCTTGTATGATAGTTCTTGCAGTCAGCTACCAGCTATAAATGCCTCAACTATAGACGATGATGCAGACCTGGGTCTCTGTTAACGTGACTCCTTGTCACTGCTAGTGACTGTGTACACAATTCTTGCCTGTACAGTAAGGTTCTTCCTTATTTAGCTCCTATGTTATTATTGATGTTCACCGATGCGCTCTGAAAGGTCTTTAGAAACAGTGCATTAGCTTAATCCAGACCATTAACTCTCTGTAATGCTACCAAAATTCACCGTAAGATTGTTTTAATTAGAACTATCAGAATATAATCGTGTGTTTTGAATAGCTATGACACAATTTTCCTTGTGCTGCTTAGACTGATGGTACAGCATCCATCTGCTTGCGGAGATATGGAGCCCTAATTAATTTCCTAACTGGTCTGAAAGTTTTTGGCTTTGTGGTGATGTGAATATGTTTGAGGTGCTTATGAAGCCAAGGTGAATGGAGAAGCCTATGAAGGCCAATATAAACATGTATATCTACTTATCCTGGGGAAACGAAAGAGAACCGCTCTTCTTGCCTCAGGACCTACCCTCCAGCGCAGGCAAAATTTGAAGTTTCTGTCTTTGTGGGACTGGGCAAAATTTTCACAGATGTTATGGATGTATGATTGGCGGCACAAGCAGTAAGGGCACAAAGGAAGCTAAGGTTCCTTTTTTTTTTTTTTTAATGGTTCGCTTAGCATCCTTTGCCAAGAATCACCTTAAAGGGCTACGGACATATTACGGTTGGTATATTTAAGCTATGGACGCTTTCAAAACGGAGAGGGCCAAGGATGCTGTATCTCTTTTATTTACTTAGTTTTTGTCATTCATGATGATGCAAATGGGTGCAAATGGTGGTTCTATGATTATGCGACACTTAAAGTTTGATCTTTAAGGTCGACAAGCGGTATTCGGTCCACACGGTGATAAAAAAAAGCACAGGGTGGTTGATAGGTAAATTGAGAAAATGAGTGATGGAGCGAAGGAGAAAGGGGCATCTCTTTGTGATTGCTAGTCCTATAAGCGAGCGAGCTTGCTCTTGGTCTGTTGTGCAAAGTTTTCAAGCAGTGAAGGGAGAGAGACCTAGTTATGCGCACCAAGGGAATCAATGCAACCAGTTTGTTTATTTACTCTGCAGTCTGGAATATAGGCAGAAGTTGTAATTGCAAGGTTATCAGTATCAAATAGGGGATTGAACCACCCAAGAGCAGAGCATTAATCCAACCATGCCATCAACCGGCCAGAACAAGAATGCATTAAAAATTTAAAGAAATAATCACAATTTAAACCTCATAGCTTTAAAAACTTTGCAACTTAAAATCTGAAATTGTCAAAATACCGAAACAAACATTATAGTTCATAACTTATTACATTTTAAATGCTCTAATTTACTTGGACCTATAATGATTTGCCTGGACCTAGAACACTGTTATTGTTGACTATATGCATTGCACGTGGTAACTATTTGGTGGTAAAATACGTGGTAACTATGCGGTAACTATTTGGTGGTAAAATTCGTGGTAATTATTTGGCAATAAAAAGGGAGTGAAAGAGGGATAAGTTGAGAGAGGACGAGTTTTTTGTTTCACCATAAAATCATCATTATTCATCTAGTCGAGAGTTTCTTCTACTTTGAACTAAGAGAGTGGAGCGTCCGTTCGGAAAGGCATAAGGAATAGCAATGATTTGGTTGATGATGTCACACGATGCATCATGGAGAAAAGGGTCAGTTGAGAATCTCTTGAACATCCTCAAATCTAGCTAAAAGATTTCTTAGTTATTCAAAATATGAAATTATATTCTTATTTTTATAATGGTTATTTATTTCTTAAGATGATTTTTATTATTTCATAGTAAAATTATCTTATTTTTTTGGCTCATAGATTAGGCGTGCTTGTGGATTTTTCCTATGGCTTGATCCTCCTATGTATGCCTAAGGCAGAAATATTATGCCAAGCCTTGTTAAGGCTAGAGATTGACTATAAATTGCATTAAAATGTACTATAAGAGAAAGAAGTAACTTGTTGGTTTTTTGGTAGCATCAATTGTTATAAATATGTTATTTGTGACAGGAAAGTTGAAACTTATAATCGAGAAGTTCTAAGTGATGCTATTATACAATGCTTTGTTTTGAACATTAGCTCTTTATGGTAAACAATTTAAGAATAGCATTAATATTTTATGCTTCATTTTTATAATGAAATCTAAGTAGGGTTAATGTATGATCATGTTGTTTCATGGTGAATTAGCAATTTTTTGTTCTTTTCTATTTTTATTTTGTTTTTTGTCTTTTGCTCAGTTCAATAATTGAACAATGATTCAATATAGTAACAATGTTACAGGTACATTGCTTTGTTCAATAGTTAAATAGTGATTCAATTTTATTTTCTATTTTTCCTGCTCAGTTCAATGCTCATTGGTTAACTAATAATATGACAAGTACAATATAATTAATAATACAGCAAGAATGAAATAAGTTCACCAATTAACCAACAAAAAAGAACCGACTACGCTACAACTAAATAAAATTCTAAAGGCATCTCAACTTAGGCAGTGAAACACAAGTATTTAGTAATAAAATAACGACATCTCGAGTACAGAATCTCAAACACCTTTTCTCTATGTATGCCCTAATTGAAGTGACTTGTAAAGCAAAAATCTAAGAGGATTAGCGGATGTGGCGCAAGAATACCTATAACTATAAATCTCTATGTACTGCTCATATAGATGAAAGAAAGAGATCATAGGATGCCATTGGTACCTGCACTAAATCAGAAACTTTTAAAATTAAAAATAGGAAAGAATGCTTTCATATGCTTAGCTCTGGTGCAAACAAAACCTTGAACGGTATCTTAAGCTAACCATGCTCTGTTACTTGGATTAAGTTAAAGATTGGCTTATTATCAGTAGACGTATACCGAATGGCGCATGCCTTATGCTTTGCCTAGTTAGGTTTGAGCAAAACATCCCACGCATAGAATCTCAAACATAGAGTCTCTAACCTATAAATGATAAAATCTCACAAGCCATATAATAATGAAAGCATTTCATGATTATTCTACATAGCATAAATAGTTCACTGCTAATTACATAACATAACATAAATCTCACATTGCCAAGTGTTAATTACAAAACATGAATAATCCATTGCCAAGTAGATAATATAACATAAATAGTCCACTATCAAGTGTCAATTACATAAATCTCATTGAAAATAATACAAAAGAGTCATTATATAATATAAATAATATAGACTATTCCAAGCCATATCTGCCAAGTACACCTTAAATTAGTTTAAGCAACTAGCGCACCACCAAGTACATCTATCAAGTATACTACTCAAAAAATATGGCATAGAAATAAGAGCAAGTAGCACAAAAGAACAATTGTCTACAATTTACACAAAAATGCCAATGCAAATTCTAATAGAACTACACACAAAACATGATAGTTCAATTTTTGTCTTGCTCCAATAACATCCTTACAAGCCTATAACTACTTGTATTACTCTTGGTAGCATTGCACTATCACGGCAACTACTAATTCCTCTATTCATTCTAGCCTTTGGTAGTAAATGCAAGTTCCACTTATACTACTAGTGCCTTTCCCTTTTTAGGATTTAGTGTTGTCTCTCTATTCACTCTAGCACCACTTTGTGACCTAGCAACTCTAGCAACTACCATTATACTAATTCCTCTTGTAACTGTTCAAGGCTCATTATTATTAGCATCTCTGCTAGACCCTTATAGTGTAGCCTAAATACAAGTGAAACATGAAAATACACATAAGTTAATACTTCAAGGTAATACCTAACATAAAAATCACCAATTGAAAATTTTAGTTAGGTTTGGGCTTGAGATTTTTAGTCTTGATCTAACCCAATTTTGACTAAGTGCTAGATTTATTTATATACATGTACACAATATTAATTTTTTTTTTTATATACCCTTCATAATCTAAATTAAGGGTATATGAAATATGTTCCATAATTTTATAGGATAGAGACAATAAAAATAATAACATGTTGAAATATAATTAGATGTTTGTACTTGACTTTATGTTAAATGTATCTTTTCAATTTTTAATCATTCAAAATTATCAAAAACTTATTATTTATAATTTATTTTTTAACATATTTAATTGGTTGCTTCATTGAAAAGTTTATCGAATTATGGATTGTTGATTAATTATTCAAGACCTATTTTTTAGTATCTATAAGAACTTAGACTTAGTTTACACAATATGAATGCAAAGTATACCAAACATTCTCAAATCTGATACAAAGACTTGATATACTTTTACTATCAGACTCAATTTTGACCCAATCCTTAAATAGGCTAGGTGTATACCAAAATTTAGACTCAAAATGCTAACAAGTCTATATTTTGATTTACTAAAATTTGGAAGTGAGCCAACTTCATCCCCCTAAATTAATATGACGTAAAAGAATTTTTTTTTTAAGGAAACAAAGATGGTGAAGAAAAGATAAATCTCTCAATTGAGTGACATAATATATATTGAGAACTACCTAAAAAAATTGAAAAGGAAACATCATTTTTTAAGAAAACAGAGAGCATAAAAGATAAACCATAGGTCGAGCGATATAGTATGTTTTTAGAGTTTTCATTTAAAAAATAAAAATATATGAATTCATAATTTTTTAAGAGAAAAAGGTTTAAAAAAAAGAATGATATAAGTTTTACCATTCTTGAACCTAATCCAAAGACTTGATACATTTTTACCCAATTCTTAAATGGTCTAGATATATAACAAAATTTAGACTCAAAACCTTAATGAGTTAATGCATGTGAAATACAAACTTGAGACAATTGTATCTCCTTAATTTAATATGACATGAAAGCATATTTTTAAGAGAAAAAAAGAGTGGAAAAAGATCAACCCTAGTATACATTCAAAAAAAATGATAGGCTAATGCATGATGTTCCTACCACTACAGGTCTGAAAAGGGTTAGATATATACTGTTACGCTAAGATCTATCCTTAAATTATGCATTCTTAATTCACTTAAAAAATAATAAAAAAGGTGATATTTTTTAAATGCAAATTGAAGAATATATGAAACCTAATTTGAGCAACACTTTTTCGTTTAGAAAAAAAGTTGAGAATATGAATTTAGAATTTTCTTTAAGAAGAGTTTAAAAAGTGAATGATAGGGATTTTAATATATTTGAACTTGATCCAAAGAGCCAGTATAATTTTACTAATTCGATTCAAACTTAATGACTTGATCCTTAAATAGGCTAGGTATAAAAATTTAGACTTAAAATCCAAACAAGTTAATGTTTGGATTTATTGAAATCTAACCCCAAGCCATCTTCTAAGATTGAAATGTTTTGAAAGAATTTTTTGAAGGAAAAAAGAGTGAAGAAAAATCAATACTACAATTAAGCAATAGAGTATATAATAACAACAACAATAAAAACAACAAAGCCTTAATCTTAAACTAGTTAAGGTCGACTATATGAATCCTTTTTCTTCATTCCGTTTGGTTTTGAGTTATATTTTCTATAAGATGCAAAAATCTTAAATCTTTCTTTATCACTTTTTCCTACATAATTTTCAATCTACCTCTACCTCATTTTTCTTCTATATGTATTAAGTCACTCCTTTGCGTTGGTATACCTCTAAATTTATACTGCAAATATTTAAACTATCTAAACCATCATTCCTTCAATTTATCCTTAATTGGTGCTACTTCCACTGATGCAGCTAAAGAAATGCATGTTTTTCAACAGCTTATACTAAAGATAATGTTTTCTAAAAAGAAGGCTCATTAAAGAAGCACATATAATGGAGCACCAGTAAAGCATAGGAAGAAAGCTTGGTTGCATCGTAAGCTATATTTAAACAAGCTCAAAGAGCGATCTTATGAGATTTGTGTTAAGCTACAATGGTGGGATAGAACTTGCTTTGAAAGATTATTAGATTGATGCACTCATTTATAAGAAGAATAAAGGTTATATTTAGTTGAGTTTCAATTCGTCAAGAACTGAATTCTTTAAATCAGAAAGAATTGATATAGCCCAAAAATGCAAGAATAAGAGAAGTTTTGGCTTTTAAGAAAACTTTATTATGAATTTCTTTAAAAGTCTTATTTTCATCCTAATCTTTTTAGGAGACTTATCTTATTCTCCTTAAGAGTTTTATTTTTATCTTAGTCTCTTTAAAAGATTTATCTTATTCTCTTTAGGAATCTTATTTTTATCAGTGTTGAATCAATCTATGATTCCATTCTCTTTTTTTGAAGGTATTTTGGTCCTAATCTGATTAAGTGTTTTGATTATAGTTTGATTTCTTTTGGATTAGTTTTGCTTTATAAACAAGCCCCTAGTGTACCCCATTGAATCAATAAAAAATAAATTGAGTTATAAAATTATGAGAGTTTTTCTCTTTTTATAGATTAGAGTAATTTCTTGCTTAAGTGCTGTGACGTCATAACTCAAAGTGGTTGAGATACTAAATCAAAGACCCTTAAGGAGTTGGTGCAAGACTAGTAATTATCCCCTTACCACTTGCCTACATCAAATTTGATATCAGAGCCTGATTTGCTTGCAGCATCTACTTTTTTATGAATGACTTCTTTCTTATTCTATCTTTTCTTATATTACCATGCATCTATCTTAGCATTCTCATTTCAGCCATATTTATTTTATATACATGTAATTTCTAGCTGCCTATCATTCTATATATAAAGCATAGTTGGCTTATAAAATTTTTCTTACAACTTGACAGATATTCTACAATCAGACAATATTTTAGTTGCACTTTTTTATTTCATCTAATCTATTTTAATCCTATGCACAATATTATCCTCAATCTCTTCTTTCTTATAAGTAATCAATTCTAATATCGAAAATAATTACTTTTAAGGGCTTCATGATCTTCAATTATTATTCTACCTATATCTTTATTTTTAATTATACTAAAATTATATTTCATGTATTCTTTCTTTGTCTTACTTAACCTCAAACCTTTAGATTTTAATATATTTCTCTATAATTCCAACTTATAATTAATTTTAGGCTTAGTTTTATCCACTAGTATTATATCATTTATGAATAACATGCATTATAAAATATCATCATGAATATGTCTTGTAAGCGCGTCCATAACTAATATAAAAAGATAAAGATTAAGAGCAAATTTCTAATATAAATTTATCATAATTAAAAACTTACTAGTATTACTAGTAGTTTTTATATTATTAACCACTCTATCATAAATGCTTTTTATTATATCAATATAATTAATGGTTACTTTTATTTTTCTTTTCTAATTCTCATCATAGGATTTTTCTAGGAACTTTACTATATGCTTTCTTTAAATCAATAAAAATTATATGAAGCTCTTATCTCTTATCTCTATACTTCTCTATTAACTTTCTAAAAAAATAATTTTTATAATTAATATTTTTAGCATAAAACCAAATTGACTCTCTAATATTTATAAACCAAATTGAATCTCTAATATTTTTATCATACATCTCGACCTATGCTCAATTACTTTTTTCTATAGTTTCATTGTATGACTTCTAAGCTTAATACTATGATAGTTAGAGTATTTTTCAATATCCTCCTTAATTTTATAAATTGAAGTACTATAATACTCTTTTTTTCATTCATTAAGTATCTTTTTAGTCTTTAAAATCTTATTAGAGAAATTTGTCACCTAAGTTATTCATACATCACCTAATTATTTTTAAATCTTAATGAAAATTTTACCAGATCCCATTGTCAAAATTTTCTTTAAAAATGTGATGTCTTATTTTTTTAAAAAAAAAAGAGGTGAAGAAAAGATGAACCTTCATAATTTTCTTTAAAAATGTGATGCTTTATTTTTTTTAAAAAAGAAAAAAGAGGTGAAGAAAGTTGAACCTTCATAATTTTCTTTAAAATATGATGGCTTTTTTTAAAAAAAAAACAAAAAGAGGTGAAGAAAAGATGAAGCTTTAATTTGAGTGGCAGAGTATGCATTTAAAATTTTCTTTTGAAAAAGTGTAAATTTAGAAATTCTTTAAAAAATACTTAATAAATTAAATAAAAAAACAAGAAATTATAATAAATCATGCTTGATGTGACTCAAATTGATATTCATCATACTACTAGGACTTAGAATTAACACAATCCTTAAATGGACTATATATGTCATAAAATTGTAGGCTCAAAACCCCATCAAGTTTATATCTAGGTTTATTATAAGTTAGCCTTGGCTGGTGGCATCCCCTTAGATTAGTACGATGTGAAAGCTTTCATGTGAAAACCTTTTTCCTCTTAGAAGAGAAAAATTGAAAAAAATAGAAATTATAACAAATCATGATCCATAGTCACTGTACTACCATCACTTAGAACTAACTTGATCCTTAAATGGACCATGCATATAATAAAATTTTAGACTCAAAACTTCTTCGAGTTTGTAGTATCTAGATTTATTATAATCTAGCCTTAGGCCAATAGCATCCCCTTAGATTAGGATGATGCGGAAGCATTGGTGTGAAAGCATTTTCTTTTTTTTTTTTTTCTTTTTCTCTTGCAAGCAAAAGATGGAGAGTGAAAAAAAACATCAGCCCTACAAATGACCGGCAGGCAAAAAGAATGGAGTATATTATGAAACAAGACGTAAAGTCACGCCCGGTGGGACTCGAACCCACAATCGCCTGATTAGAAGTCAGACGCCTTATCCATTAGGCCACGGGCGCTCGGCATTAAGCGGTGAAATTTAATTAATATCTCTTTTTAATCCCGACCTTCGTTAGCTTTATGCAACAAAATTAGTTCCATACCAACGAGACCTAATTTAAAAATGTTTAAAATAAAAGCAAAATTTTTTGCGCACCGCATGCGATGTAAGAAATCCCCATCATACACTCTTATTTGTCTACATGGTGGTAACGTGGGAGGGCACCGCACGACGTTAACTTTCTCGAATGAATTTTATTAATGCACGTCACGCTCAATAGATCCCCGCCACTTAACATCTCATCCCTCTTCAAAGATGTCGCTTCATATGGATAAGTGAAAGCGTGCAGTGCAGGTCAGCGAAGATTTTCTGTATCGCATGTGGTGCACAAAGAATTTCTCCAAAATAAAATGTTCTTGAGATATATGCTATGGGATATGTACATTGTTGGCCCATCAGCAATCTAAAAAAGCAAAGGATGCATCTGTATGTTACTGGCCCATCAGCTATCTAAGGTAAATAACAGAGTCCTTTACCGTAGATAAAGGATTGAAACCAGCATGCTCCGCTGTTGCCCTCCGGGCCTCTCTCTGGTTTCTCGCTTGAACGCTGGGACCGTGTCTTGCCCCTCTCGCGGCCTATGTTGACGTCTTTGAGCCTTGGACCCTTATATTTGTAATGCAAAAAATCTGGTTATATCTGTTATTGGCATAAACAATCATTTATTAATCCCTTACATAGTTAAATTCCATGTACGAAAGAACAACCGTTGTAATATTTATATCTGTTATTCTATTAAAGCAAACATTAAACATAGCATTGATGATTTTTTAAGGAAAGAGAAATGATGATTGTTATTTGCAACTTTCATTGCTTATTAGAATAAATCAATATTTTAGTTTAAAGCTTTACGCCTGGTTAAAAAAAAAAAAATTGTTTTCAAACATTTACATTTATTTGCTATGAACTAGCGCTCACTCAAATGCTCATATCTCTCTACTTAGCAACTTGAATTTCTAAGTTGGAGTCTCAGATGGTACATCCCTGTTTCACCGAGATAATAGATAATTATAATATAACCTTTTTATTACCATTGATTAATCTTGTAATATCAGTTAATTGCAATCACTTTTATTTACAAATAGATTTAAAAAAGATTTATAGGTTAACCAGGCCTCACTGCAGTTTAGCTTATTTTGTTAATTGGGTCCAAGCCAGCTTATCAATTTAGAGCTGTGCTTTCATGTTTAAGAGATTTGGTGAGAGTCCCAGATCTTTTGAGAGTTTTATCTATATGTTAAACTAAATTCTAATATTATATCCTAATTTTATATACTAAAGTAGACTAGATAAGGATTTACTAATTTAGCTAGAAATGAGGGTCCCAATCCATCTCAATTTGGAGTGAGCATTATCTACGATTTATTTGATTTTGCAAGATGAAAATAACTAATATTTTCCATGGAAAGCATCTTTGAAGGCAAACAGAACTGGAAAGAGTAACGTGGACCTTAAATTTGTAATTAATGATTTCTTTATATGTATTTATTTCTCCTGAGCACAACCTACCATTCCATCCGCACCACCGTGGATAGACATCTTTCCTCGTTCTAATCTTAATTACGATTTGTAGCTATAAAGCCATGAACAAAGAAAAACTTGCATATATGGTAATACATGATCAACTTTTCTTTTGGATTAACTAATTTATTTTATTATCATAAAATTAAAGCCCAACTTTGATGCTCCTACAAACAATTGGAGCCTCCCCCCTCAAAAAGTAAATAGTAAAGATCAGTGCTACTCCATTCATTGACTTTCAATTGGGTGCTAATATGGCCATTAATGGTTTGTGAATTGCACTCCTCCATACTCTTTTGTACCATATAATAGCACTTTCCTTAGAAATAATTTATAATTACATTTAAATAGTAATCTAATTTATATATTCTAAAAATAGTCCTTGATCTGTAGGAAGGTTTTGAAGGTTTTGAATAAAGCCCTTAACATTGTATTATCATGGTCAAAATACATATTGGATTGATTCTCAATAGTCTGCTGTGTATACAAAATTTCTCATCACATGTAGGAACAATTGACGTAATAAAAAAATTTTGGTACAATATATGGAAGCTAGATCCATTGTTCACTTGTAAGCTACACTAGATAGCTTCAAAAAGTTTTTCTCGCGCTTCATGGTTTCCCAAAGCATTTATCATGTATCATTTTTTCTATTTTAATGTTTTAATATTTAATAAAAGTAATTGGTATATTAGATAAGGATTTGCTATTTTAGCTTGAGATGAGGGCCCTAGCTAGCCACATCATTTTTGAGTGAGCAACATTTAGAGGATTTATTTGATTTTGCAAGATGAAAGTAGCTACTATTTTCAATGAATAGTTTTTCCATATTCGAGGGCAAAAAGAATTGAATTGAAAAATGTGTAACTTGAATTCGAAACTAATGATTTCTTTACATAAGGACGTTTTGTCTCCTACAATACTATTTTAACTCAAACAATCTTGGCCTACAAATCCAGGAGTACCACTATGGATGGACATCTTTTCTTATTCTACCATTAGTTGCCGTTCCTGCGTACAGGGTCATGAACAAGTACAGAAATGCATATATGTCCACACATAATAAACTTTCATTTTGTATTAATTACATACACGCACCCATGCCATATATTCTCTTATCAATTTATTTTATTATTGTATAATCAAATCCTAAAATGGATGTTGTTATAAACAATTATAGCCACCACCCTCAAAAATTAAATGATAAAGATCAATGCTACTGCATTCATTCACTATCAATTAGGTGTCGATATGGCTTTTAATAAATAGTGAGTTACACCCCTTCCGCTTTTGACATGCACGTACTCTTTCATATCGCGCACCAACACTAGCTACCACATGGAACATGTGAACTGGGCAGTTAATAGAGTGAATGCCCAACAAAAAGACTTTCCTTAGAAATAAATTGCAATTATATTCGAATGATATATCATATATTATCCAAAAGATATATTCCAAAAATATTCCTTGACCGGAAGGAAAGTTTTGAGTAAAGCCCTTAACTCTATGTCATCGCTGTCAAAATATACTTTGGATTGACCATCCATATTCCATTATGCCTATAAAAGCTCCTGTCATATGAAGGAAGAAGTGATGCAACTTAAAAGATGTGACGCAATATAGGAAAGTTTGTTTTATGTTGAATTGCGAAACTGCATTAATGAGTTAAAAAAAAAAAAAAAAAAAAAAATTATGCATGCATTTAACTGGCACTCAAAGCATTTTTCATTTCTCATTTCTTCTATTCTCTTATTGACTGCTCCTCTGTGAGATAAACTCGCTTGGTTCTCTGCACTCGGTCATACCTCTGTGGGTTATGTAAAGAAAGTCCTCAAAACTTTGCAACGTTCAAAAGAAATATTCCAGAAAGGTCCTCGACCCGCAAGGAAGTTTTGAATGAAGGCTTTTACATGGCTTTACTTCACGTCGGATTTGGTGAGCGGCCAGCGGGATGTCCCACTTTTTCCGCAGATGCTCTCCCGGCCCCTTCCCATGTAAAAGAGGCAAGGAATTAATCGCGGGTGCTCTTTGGAAACTCGTCAAGTGCCCATCACGACAACCAGGCTAAAGAGCCCGCAGGATGCTCGACAGGGATTGCCTCGCTTTGCTCATCTCCGATCCCAGTCGTCCATCTCGCAGCCTCGTCAAACCTCGGAGGGCCCTATTTGCGCGCGTTCAGTCCCCTTCCCCATTTGCATTATCCCGGTCGTTTAAATCCTCAACTCCACTTCGGCCGGACGCTCTCCCCGCCTATAAATTAAGGACAACGGGACGCGAGAGCTCCCTCTTCTCTCTCTCTCTCTCTCTCTCTCTCGCGACTGACCGACGCAATCCGATCGTTGGGGTTACTATCGGTTTTTTTGGATTTCTCTGCTCCGCATCCGTTCTTGGTTACGAATCATGGCTGCCGAGTCTTCTGACAGGGGCCGAAGCCGGTGCCAGGGCCAGAGCCAGAGCCAGTTCCCGTTCGGAATGCGGGTTCTGATAGTGGACGATGATATAATATCTCTACGGGCAGTAGAATTCCTTCTTCTGCGATGCGGCTATCTAGGTACGTTGCTTCTTGTGGACTTCTTTTCTGATTCTTTTTTCGCTTTTGATATCTCCGTAGCTTTATTTGGTATTGGATTTCTTTTCTTGATGTTGAAGGATTTTGTGGTATGCGAAGTGGATTCGTTTCATTGCTTGTATAACTTGTGTAATTTTTTGTGGCTGTTGTCTGAAGTTTTTGTGGACTGCTGCGCTGATTCTTCTTTTGGTGTTGATACCCTCGTTGCTTTATTTGATATGATTTTGGGTTTGAATTTTTTTTTTTTTTTTTTTACCTTGATGTGGAAGAATTGTGTGGTATGCTGTGTGCGAAGTTGATTTGTTTCATTGCTTGTATAGGTGGTGCAATCTTCTGTCGTGCCTGGTGTCTGAAGTTCTTGGTTTTTACTCGATTTGGTTGTTGATGAATTCTTTGTCGATTGACTTAGATTATGCTAGATTATTTTTAGAAGAATTGCTGCCTCTGGTTATCTGAAAGATAGAAAGAAAGATGATAAGTTTCAATTGTGTGGAGTCATTATTTTTTTTTGTTTGGTGATTTAAAGGGTTTGCTGTACAACTTATAACAGCTGTCTAAGTTTGTAAAGCAAGGACATGGTGGTAAATTTGGTTTGATATCATAGGAAATATTGTGATTTGCGAACCAACTGTTAGGACTGTAAGCAATAATCAACTTTTTTTTTATTTTTTTTATTTTTAATGTAATGATTAATGTATTATTGTGTTTCCTTATTTACATGACTGGATAACATAACAAAATAGAACTTAAGTGCGGCTTGCTAGGTGCAAACCATCTGGTCTCTCTTTGACTTTCTTCCAATTTTTCACCGACAGGCTTTGGTGGCTGTGAAAAAGTCAAGAGATAGAGAGTGACTACATGATTCGCACCTAATGAGCCACACTTAAGTCCGGTCCTAATAAAAAATAAAGCAATTAACTAAGATTTGATGTAGCAAATTGCAGTGGGTACATCTGTATTGGGTTGATTTGTAATCAACTTTTTTTTTTTAATGTAATGATTAAGGTTTCCTAAAACATTTGTTCCTGCTATATAGGGCTAGTGGGTACATCTGTATTGGGTGCCCGATGAATGTGGCTCTAAGCATTGGGTGCCCGATGAATGTGGCTCTAAGCATAAACCCTTTAAACACCTCAATGCTTCCAGTTTGAGCTTGAGCTGTTCATGAACGAGAACATGATTATGGATTCAGAATTTTTGCAAAAATAGCAACCAGTTAGTTCATTAATTTAAGAAGCAGAATGATAGTAAATTTCTCTTTAAGAAATCATAATTTTTCTTTGTTCTAATTTGAAAGGTCCATAATAGAATATCAGCAACTAATAAGAGATTATCTGCGTTTGTAATCCAAGGCATATTGATAAAATTGGTTCGATCTCATTAAATTGCACTGAAAATATAGTTGGGAACTGCTTGTTTGGAACATAGTCTATAATCATGTTAACATATAATTATGTCAACTTATTTACATAATGGCTACCAGATAATGAAGAAAACAAACAAAGATTTTGATGTAGAAGCTCAATGCAACTGATACCATAGATGTAATGTTTCATGGAAGGTCGTGTACCTACCATATAAGGCAAGCGGATTTGTCTGTATTGAATGTGTCTTCCATGTGGTTTGATCATTAGTGCAAGAAATGTAGGCCTTTTAGCCATCTTGAAGCTCCTAGCTGCAGTCTGAATTTTATATGAACAAGGACACGATTATGGAGTTCTTTATTTGGGTTTAGTTTGTTTAACTTGATGAATATCTGAATGACAAAACAACATGTAACTGTTGCAATGTTGTCAAATCAACTTGGTGGTCCTTGGTTTTTACCTCTTTAAAGGCCTAGGTGGAATGCCTAGGTGGCAAGAGAGTGCCTAAATGGAAAAATGCATAAATTGATAAGATTATATTTTTTTCATAAGTCATGTATAGTTCACCAAAAAAAAAAAAAAAAACGCAGCAAAGAGCATCATATTGGTAGACAATAAGTTTATAAACTACTTAAATTATGCGACAATGAAATTATTGATTTAGTTACTTTAGTAATAATTAAGTGTTTTAAAGCATATAAAGCTTCTTATAAACATAAATGTTCAACCATCAATTAGTATCTAAGACAGTTTGTTTTAAATTTTTAAATGGACCTTATTTCTTTTTATCCCGAGGGAGCTACTTTATTCTGAAAGAGAGAATCGGTTAAAAGAATATATTGCCTTCAACGAATCAATGAACAAGGCAGCTGCCTAAGTCTAAGGCAGCCTGCCGGCAGCTTGGTGCTGCCTAGGTGTTAATGCAGGCACTTAGGCAGCTTCTTCGACTAACGGCCTCATAAGCTCCAGGTCCATAGATTGTTGGGTTGTCCAAGGGCCTAGGTGGGATTTCCTTGGCACCTGAACAGTTGTCCAATTTCACAGCAGAAGGATCCATTATTAAAATTAATTTGATCTTATTAAATTGCATTATTGGTGTGAGTAGTAATTAGTGAAGCCCTTACAACGAAGATAGTTTATAATTTTAGTTTCATATTCATATAGACTGATAGCAGATTAGGAAGCAAGTTTGGATTAGCAATACCACATAATTATGACAATAAGATTAATGTTCCGTGGAAGGCTTAGTTTTTTTTTGGTGTGTGTGTGTGTGCGCGTGTGTGTGTGTGTGTGGAGAGTATTTTGTTTATTTCATTCTAAATCAAGCAACAAATCACAGCAACCATCCTGTCCCAATATTTTCTCTTCCTGTTGGCTGCTTTTTGATTCCTTTGCTTTGTCCATGGTAAGAAAGACTTCCAAGGTGGTCTTTAATTGAAGCAATATTTAATGGAAAGCTAATTCACGTTAAAGAAGGAATAATGTAAAAGGTGGCTAATAGTTTCCACAAGGTGTTGGAAGAATTGACTACTGTAGATAGACCACACCTTCTTTTTGATAATGTCCTTGATGTGTGCTTTATTCTTTAAGGCCAACTGCATAAAGATGTTCACTTTCTTAGGAGGTTTTTCCTTACAAAGAACCATATCATAGCGTTTAGGTTTATGAATTTAAAAGACTTCACTAGAAAGATATTTAATGCATACTTAAGCTACTTGGGTTATCATTCTACAAGGTGGGAGATAGAGTGCATGATCTCTTCAAGGAAGAAGAGCTCCAAGTTTTTCACATAAGTGTGCAATTATATGTTGGTGTTTCATAGAAAATTATTACCTTCACTGCTATTAAGAGGAAAGAAGCTTTCACAATTAATGTGAGCCTAGTTTTAACTTTCGATGAGATGTCCTATGGGACACATAGATGGGGTACCATCTCAAATGTTAGGATGAGATTGTCCTGCCATCATCACAATGTCTCGATCGACACATCTTGGGACATCCTCATCCCAAGTATTAGGTCAAGGTAGGATGGTGGCACATCCGGTCCTATGATGGCCCTATCCTATGAAATTTAAAACCTTGAAATAATTCTTCTCAGGTATTTACCATATAACTAGAAATTAAGGTCAATCTTGATAATTTGTTAATACTTTATTATTCAATAGCTTATTATTTTAAAGTCTTACTAGAGGCCTATCACTCATCATGGCATAATTAGCTCTTAAGACCAAAATAATAAGTACATCCAAATAGTCACTATGAAAAGGAGAAAAGTTTTCAATTATATTTCAACCAACCATCATGGTTTTAAATCCCATAGTACTAGATCATCTTAGTTTTTTCCTTTTTTGTGGAATGGAGCGTGCCATCATCTTACCTTATCTCAACACTTTGGGATGATGTCTCAAGATGTGCCAATCAGGATGCTAGAATGATGATGGGACAATCCTACCCTGAGACTTATGGTAATATCTTATTCAGGAGTTCCATAAGATGCCACTCTAAGATTTGAAACCATGCTGGCAATAACAAGTAGTAATAATTAACAACAACAACAATAACAAAGTCTTAATCCCAAACTAGCTGGAGTCAGCTACATGAATCCTTTTTCTCCATTTAGTTCTGTTCTGAGTCATATTTTTTGTAAGATGCAAGGATTCTAAGTCTTTTTTTATCATTTCCTCTCATGTGATTTTTGGTCTACCTCTACCTCTTTTTTCTTGTACATGTATCAAGTCACTCCTTCGCATAAGTCCATCTCTAGGTTTACGTTGCATATGTCCAAACCATTTAAGTTCTTTCCTTAATTTATCCTCAAGTGGAGCTATCTCTACCTTTTTTGAATGATTTCATTTCTTATCCTATCTTTTCTTGTATGATGACACATCCATCTTAATATTCTCATTTCTGTCACATTTCTTTATTCGATTCATATTCATAAGGTATGACTATAGTTTTACACTAGCCGTCAACCTACTGCAACCCTTCTCCTTTATCCGGGCTTAGGACTGGCTATGTATAAAAATAATAACAAGTAGTAACAATTTCCAAATAAAAAACTATCTAATTATACACTTTGCCAGTAAGGCAATTTATGTTTAAATTTTCACCTACTATCTAAGACACCATAATGTAGGAAAGGAGTCAGGATAGAAAATAGATCTTTTCTGAGGATATATTTTTTGTGGATAAAGAGTATTTTGTTCATGTCATTTAAAATCAAGCAACAAATCACAACAACTATCCCATGCCACTATTTTCTCTTTCTCCTGACTACTCTTCTATTCCTTTGCTTTGTTTATGGTAAAGAAAGACTTCAAAGGTGGTCTTTAATTTTAAAGTAATTTTTAATGGATAGCCAATTCACCTTAAAGA
The DNA here is from genome assembly GCA_017589505.3 of Metroxylon sagu. Taxonomy (NCBI): domain Eukaryota; kingdom Viridiplantae; phylum Streptophyta; class Magnoliopsida; order Arecales; family Arecaceae; genus Metroxylon; species Metroxylon sagu. The sequence goes on from JACVBY030000664.1 coordinate 1,943,405, forward strand.
AGGAACAATGTAAAAAGTAGCTAATAGTTTTCTCAAGGTGTTGAAAGATTGTACAACTATGGATAGACCATACCATGGTATGCCGCATCGATGCTTGCCATCCTGTACCAAGCATACCGTGCCATATCAGTATTGAATCGAGAGTTGATGTGGGAGGCATACCAAGTCACGGTACATTGAATTGACGCATGTACTAGGCTTACCAATATTGTCCTAGTGTGATGTTGGTATAGTATCTGATATCAAGATGATGAACCTCGGACCACACCTTTTTAACAATGTCCTTCATGTGATCTTTATTCTTTAAAGCTAACTACATAAAGATCTTCCCTTTCTCAAGAGCTTTTATCTTACAAAGTAAGATATCATGGCTTTTAAGCTTATGAACATAAAGGATTTCACTAGAAAGATTCTTGGTGCATCCTTAAGCCACTTAGGCTATCATTCTACATGGCGGGAGATAGAGTGCTTACAATCTCTTCAAGGAAAAAGAGCTTTAAGTTTTATATTCATTCCGAGGACTCCAAAGTGTGATGTTCCATTCTTCTCTATGAAGACCTCAAAGATTCCATGCCTACATTCTTATCCATAACAATAGAAACAAGTTAGCAAATTGATCCATCAATGGTTTAAGAATAGAATAAATGCTTTAACCATCTCAAAGCTTCTTATTTTATCCTAAATTTCGAGTGAATACATAATTGTGCAATAACACATTGGTGTTTAATAAGAAAATTATTACCTTTGCTACTATTGAAAGGAAAGAAGCTCTCACAATGAATGCTATCATGGTTTCGATTCCTAAGGGACATCCTATGGGATGCAGGGAAGGGGTATTATTTTAAATATTAGGATAGGACTGTCTTACCATCATCATAATATCCCAATTGACACGTTCTAGGACATCCTCATCCTAAGTATCGGGTTGGGATGGGATGGGATGGGATGGTGGTGCATTTCGTTTCACGGCAACCTTGTCCCATGGGATCTAAAACCTTGAATATAATATAATTCTTCTTAGGTATTCATCACATGACTAGAAACTGAGATTAGGCATGATAATTCTTCAATTCCTTATTATTCAACAGCTTATTTTAAAGTCTTGTTGGAGTCCTATCACTCATCATGGCATGATTAGCTTTTAAGCACAAAATAATGAGTACATTTAAGTAGTCACTCACCATCAACAGTAGAAGAGTTTTCAATTACATTTGAACCAACCGTCAAGGTTTTAAATCTTATAGGATAGAATCATCCTAGCTTTTTTTGTTGAATGGGATGCACCATCATTTTGCCCTATCTCGGCACTTAGGATGAGGTCACTCCCTATGTGATGATTGGGATGTTGGGATGATGGTGGGATGGTCCTGATCTAACATTCAAGTTGTTGTCCTGTCCAAGAGGCTCATAAGATGTCTCACCAAGATTTGAAACAATGCCAAAAATAACAAGCAATAACAATCGCTAGATGAAAAACTACCTAGTCATACACCTTGTCATGTGTACTTTAGACTAGCTATGGAATTGAGAGAAGCATCATTCCTATTATGCCAATATATTAAGGCCATTCCACTAAGATATATTGTGTGTAGACTACCTTTTGTTTACAAGCTTACACAGGAATTATTTACAAAGGCTTAACATTGCTCACTTCATGCCGTCGAAGTGTCAGATGTAAGTCGCTTAAAAAGTACCATTTAAGCCATCACCAACACTTAAAGCATGCCAGAAACTCAATATCATGTAATTATAAGGTGCAAATGGGTTTATCATTCAATTAATTCTGCCCTACTCTTGCATTTAAAGATTTTGGAGTATAGCTTGTTTCATTTTTGATCCTATGCGGAAGATCAATGGGGAAATGTGATAAGGAAGTGGGACTTGCTTATCAAAGGAAAAGGGAATTAAAAACAAGGTTTATAGTACTAATATCGGTATAGTACGATCATAGAGTACTGTACCTGCACATGAGATGCTTATTAGTGCCAACATAGTAAACTTGAGATGTTGTACTATGTGTTAGTATGGTATGCAAGTGATAGTTCGATACTAGTACTTTGTTGGTACAACATGGTGTAGCCGCTGTTCATCGGTTCTTCAATCCATGGTCAAGAGAAGCCCTCGTGTAAATTCAAAAGATGGGATTGGTTTTGGATTGTGAAGAAAGGGGTGTCATTGGCCTTGGCTTTGGGTTTCTTGTAGTCATGGTTTTGGATTAGACTCCATTCTTGACTTTTAACCTCTCATCGCCACAGGCTCACATGGAGGATCTAATTTTTATGGTTCACTTAATTTAGAAGCAAGAATTGCATGAGTAAGGGAGAGCTTAGAAACAGGGCTACATGAAGAGAAATGTCCAATCAAAAAGGAAAGATTTCTCCTTGGCTTTTCTTCTCCACTGGTGATTCATTGATATTCTCTTATTGTAATCTTTGCCAAGGTGTAAGGTGACTCCTCCGATAGAGTTGGTTGATTTACTCAAAGGGTTTGTTGTAGATTGTATGAGATTTTGAAATTGAGTTTTTTCATTTATTATGGACCTCTTGGTGTCTCAAGATTATGGTTGTATCCTAAAATGAAACACATAATATTTTAATATTTCTTTACAGTGCTTCTTATTATTCTTCATTTTCTTGCTTTATTTTGCATGTCTTTTACATTATAAGTCAATAGTCACTCTTAGGGTTATTTTCATAACAAAAAGTCATAAATACTAAAATGATCAAGTTTGCCAAAGATAGTCAGTGCTAAACTTGGATGCATGGAATGACTCCTTCATGGACCCCTCTATAACTTTGCATAGGAAATGACTTGTTATGGGTGCTTGTGATAAGGTTTTTAATGTTGTGAGATGGGGCATACTGGCGTCCTAGTCCACCCTAACAATTAGGATGGGGCATGTTTTAAGATGTCCTAATTGAGATGTTGGAACAATGAGAGAATAGTTCTGTCCTAATACTTAAGATGGCAATATGTCCCGGTGTCCTATGGAACGTCCCACTGAGACTTGAAACCATGGCTTGTGAAGTATATAAAGGGCAAGCCATTGTTGCAAAACATAATAATTGCTTGGAATAGGCACTAGGATAATATGCTAGCATTGTAGCTTTGGTGCCACTGGTTTAAAACAGAAAAAAGGCCTCTTCGCATATAGGGATAAGGTTGTGTGCATGTGACCCTCTCCTGACCCCATAGTGGTGGGAGCCTCGTGCATTGAGCACCCTTTTTGTATGTGCAAGACATCATATTATGAATGAAGTGCTTTGTAAATCATGCTTATGACCACCACATGCTCCCACATGTGTTTCAGAAGTGATCTGCGTAACCTTGTTAGTGCATCTATTGTTAGATTTTCTAAAGGGAGCAATAAAGTACAAGTTTTACTATTTCACAGTTGTTGGATTCATTATGAAGGAATCATACTCCATAGTTGTAATACCCTAAAAATAATCCTACATCGAATGGAAAAGAAAAGATTTAAATGCTTTAACTCAAATTCATTTGTTACTGATTAACTTCCATTTGAGTTTTTAGGATCACATAGTTTAGGCCCGCTAATAGGTTAATTGGGCCAAGAGGTGGACTTGGAGTGTTACAAATGGTATCAGAGCCAATCCAAGTGTATGAAAGTTGATGGATAGGAGGAAAGGGCTATCCATGGGATAGTGGTAGAGTCCCGCCATGGCGTAGATCCACTCTTCTAGCACCAAGGACTCAGTTTGGAGTAAATTTTGGCTAGCTTGTGTCATGATATGTGACAAGAATGTCGCATTATAAGGGAGAAAGATTGTAATACCCCAAAAATAATTTCATATCAGATGAAAAAGAAAAGGTTTAAGTGCTTATAACTTAAGTTCACCTGCTATGAATTAACTTCTACTCAAGTTTTTAGAGCCACATGGTTTCAGGCCCGCTAATGGGTTAATTGGGTTAGCAGATGGGCTTGAGGCATTACAATAATGGACTATATATATGCACTTGCCATTTAGACTACATGATTGCAGTTGCCTTTATAGGAAAGTGCAAGTCGAAGAACATGCTACAAACCTTTTGATCTCATCTACAATATAATATAAGTGGAAAGCCATGTCCGTAGAGGCTACCACTTGAAACATCTCAGAATTTGAGGACCCATAGGTGGCATTTGGTATAAGGTAATGAAGCCAAGATCAACAATGATGCGCATGGAGGTGACAAGATCACCGCATTTAGTTACACCCTAGTAATCTTACAAGATAGTAATTCCAAACCACCACCACTCCTAAAATTACCTCCTAATCTAGTGATGTTAAACTCATCCTTAAGGATAGGTTTTCAAGATCACCCTAGAGGTTTTCAAGATCACCCTAGGGCAATGATGTTGGTTTAAAATTTCGGGATAAACATACTCTCATCCTTGGATCTTTAAACATGAGAACATATTATATCAAATGCAGTGATCTTAAATCATGAAAGATCGAATTATCTGAGGATGAGGATCACCAATGATTTAAGATCATAGCATGAGACAAGCTTTAGCATGATGTGACTCATGAGAGCTTAGCTTATTTACACACCTAGAATAAGGGGACAAAAGGTTTTACATCATCCAAGGTTGAAAGTAGCAAATATAGTGGTTTTGGAGTAAGATTTAGGGCACGGTTCAAGATTGAATCAACACTATAATTTAGTGGATCCAACAACCATATTAAAACATGCTATTATTAAACAAAGATTTTTTTGCTAAATATGTATCTTGCCTAAAGATTTGTAGATGTTTCTTCTTAGTGAATATCATTATAGTAGTCTCTATATTCAAAACAACATTCATGTCCTTCAATTCTTTCCTATAATATTTCTTGTTAATCGAAATATTTCTTCTCTAAAAGAAGATGAAGCTTACTTTTACCCCATTTAAGAGCAAGAAAGTCTTGCTCTGCCACCTTAGTTTTTATTTCCTTTTGAGGGAACAATTTTTAGTGTTTTCTTAAAATACTAATTTATTGGAAATCATTACCATTTATATTGTCAGGTCAGAAAAGAGAATCCTCATTGAATTAATTTCCTCTTGATTCTTGTTGAAAAATCCTATTTTGGTTGATTAAACTAGAATTTATATAGTTAAAAGCTTGGGTTCAAAAACTACTAAAATAGGACGATACCATTGATATTATATCATTCTAATATGAAATCAACACCAGCATAGATGCTGCAATGTCAAAACCATATGTACTAGTCTGTAGCACTACGTACTATGGTACCATACCAATCACATCGGTGCATACTACCGGTACTAGTACTCTACTATTGCTTTATCATTCTGATGAAAAAATAGTATGGGATTTGATATTGGTATTTAAAATCTTAGTTAAAAAAAAGCAGGGCTTTAGGTCTTTACAGAACATCTCTTGGGATGCCGGAATGGCTTGATGTAAGACGAGACTATCCCGTTATAATTCTAGCATCTCAATTGGTGTGTTTTGGGACACCTCTTGTCCTAAGTGTCGAAACAAGATGAGACAGCGGCATGTCTCGTTCCATAAAAAAATCGGGATAGTCTTGTTGTGTGAGATTTAAAACTTTGGTTAAAAGTAGGGTTGAAAGTGAGCTAGACTAGATTGGGATTTCTTACTGCTTAAACAGTACAATAGCGATATGTACTAACAACACCATACCGACTATATCAGTGAGTACCGACAATTACTCATTCTTATCAATATTTTCAGTTTTAATGCATACCATAGATATCGATACCTTACTGATATTGTACATTCTAATAGAAATGGTATGGGCTTGTTTTTATATTACCCAAACCTAAGCTCATAAAAATTTTGGGCCAAGTCTAAGCCTGAATTTTTATTCAAAGTCTAGCTTGAGTTCGACCCAAGCTCAAATCCTTTTAAGTCCAATTCAAGGCGCAAAGGGACCCAACCAAGATGAGGAAAAGAAAGAAAGGAATTAGGTGTGGTTGTATGGGGGGCTTTGGCATGGTCACAAAGGTTTTGTTCTCGTGGATGGGCATTGAGGTAAGGGGAGCGAGATAAAGGGAGAAGATCAGGTAGGGGAGGCAGAGAGAATGTGGTGGGGAGGGAGGGGGAGCAAGGGGACTGGGTGTGGTTAGGCGGGGGCAGAGAGGAGATCATGGTGGAGAAAGGGAGGAGATTGTTGGGAAGAGAGGGGTAGGGTAGTAGGTGATCAATGAGAGAGAGAGAGGGGGGGGGGGGGTTGGGATGGGGAGGGGATCAGGTATGGTGAGGGAAGAGCATGAGAAAGAGACATTGAGAGAGCAAGATGGTGGGAGAGAGAGAAGCAGGGCAGAGAAGAGAGGAGCTCAAGAGGGGAAGAAAGGGAGAGATGAGGGATGTGTGTTGGTGAGATGGGAAAGTAAGGAGAGGGCATGGATTTTTAAGGTGACTGTTGAACCATGACTATACTTGAGCCTAGCTTGAAATCTAATTAAGCCTTAGGTTCTAGGCCGAAGTCCAACCTAGGCTTTGTTTAAGGAAGGCCTAAAGCTTGACCCTAGGCTGGCTCAGCCCAAGCGCACCTCCAACCCTGGTTCAAAAGATGTCCACCTTCGAAAGCTTAGAAGGAAATCGTGTGATTGAGAGACCTCTAACAAACACATAAGTCTTTTAAGCACCAAAATTAATCATTTGGTTTTCCAAGTATTCCGAATGCTTATCTCACTATGAGAAATATTGACATTGGACTCTTTGAATTTGCTGACTGAAATGAGTCTTGACTTATAATTTGTGCTTTAGAAGATGTGGTTTCCTAAATTACATCTTTCATCTATGGCTCTCTCTTAGCCTAGGGAAATTTGGGTGCTTCCTGGTTTCACGTGCTTAAACTGCAACTCATAGCGTGCATCTCCTGAATAATAAGGAAGCTAGCACCAATTCTTAAAGGGATAATGCCAAGTTGACGATCAATTGTAAAAATTTGATCGATATTCTTTTCTTTGTTTTCTTTTATAGAGATGACATATTTAGGGTAAAAGAACTTGATGTTGATCTTGATGAAAAAATACCAATGATTAGCTGTTTTTAGCTAGGTTTGACATAAGAGATCTCATTTTAGCTTTTGTAAACTAGGTCTGAAGGCTTTCATTGTTCCTAATTTGATTTTTCGCTTTCTGATTCACCTTAGAATGGTGGGTATTTTTTCCCCTTTCCTTACTAAGGATGTATATAATATTTTGAATGTTAGATGTGCCTTGAGATCTAATTTTATGGCAGAAAAGAAGCTTCCTTTTATGTGCATAACTTGATGCACACATGCCAGTTTTGTGCATGTAAATTCTTGTTTTGAAGCTGACTTTGAGACTCTACTCTATCTTTAATTAGTTCTAGCTGATTTTACCAGTATGATGCTAAAAAATGTGGTTAGAGACTGATTCTGGGATGTCTAAGAGTTGGATCATAATAAGTCATAGTGGTACTTTCTATAACAAATACTAGTTGGATTAGTGGTGCTAATTACCTGGTTTCCAGGTAAAGAGTTTTCAAAGATTTAGATGGCTATATATTGAACCCACGAATCTATTCGCTAAACATTAATAGTTCTATATTTTCTCATTTTTGCCAAGAAGTGAGGTTCTGTTATATGCTGACTTTTGCTTCTTTGGTGATGAATTGAACCTCTCAAGCACTCTTAAAATTCAACCAATATGTGATCTACATTAACTTCTATCTTCGTCTATTTAAGCATACTAAACCAGATAGTGCAATGCCTATGTTAGAACATTTTTAGTCATTGTGGCCCTCTTATTCTTGTAATTTTAGTGAAAGAGCATAGTTCATGGTTAAGGAAATTTAGACCATACAAGGCTTCAACCTTTAAGTTGAAATATTTTATATAGCCTAAGGCTCCACATTCATCAGAAGTTGTATTTGATATATGCATCTGACTAACATTATAAGACTACTCAACAAATGATGGAGGGAGCAATAGCTCATCATCCAATATTAGTCATATACTCGTATTACTTGTGTATATGGTAACTATTTAATGCACTGATTCAGTTCCTCAATAACAAAAAACATCATGCTGAGCATTGGACTAACATCTTTGAAGTCATAACCCAGGTGGCTTAAACTGAATTAGGAAAAGTAGATTTTGGTAGTACTGAAGGTTCCCTCTCAACCTAATTAGAATCTAGAAATGGCTAGCAAGTGATTATATAATATATATATATATATATATAGTATATTGGGAGGTCATGAGGAGTAGTGTAACTATTTTGTTAACAACAGCATGTGCAGTGAGCAGAATATCATTAAATGTGTTCAAAGCATGTGCTTTGTTAGCCAATAATGGTAAGTTTGTGAGCAGACACTTTGGTAACCTTTGGATATCTCAAACCAAATTTCTTCAACAAAAGTAAAAATAATCCTGTTAATACGGTTGAATATTTCAACAATTGCTTGAGATTCAGCGATACAGATGTAGTGGCTCAGCAGCATTCTTTAAGACAACCTTTTCCACTTTCCTGAACTCGCATGTGACTTTGTCAGTGAAAGAATATTCAATCTTCTTGTAAGACTCACGTGTTTCTCTCCATCCACAAGCTTAGTATGTGTTTGATTTAAATTTCTGTGATTAGGTTGCATAATTATTACACAATGCTACTAGATGGGTATGAAAATCCATTTATTGATTTCTATGACAACTTGCCGTGCATATAATCTGGTGACAGTTTTGTGAAGATGAGCAAGAATTGTTCATCATATTACTTAAAAACGTTCTTATATGAAAAATGCTTACTCCTAACCTCTTTCAGTTTGCTAATTATATATCGTACGCAGTTACTGCAACTCTGCATGCACTTACAGCTTTAAGGCTATTAAGAGAGAACAAAGACAACTATGATCTTGTGATTAGTGATGTTCAAATGCCTGATATGGACGGGTTTGAACTTCTTGAAGCCATTGGACTAGAGATGGACGTTCCTGTAATTAGTAAGTGGGCAACTAATATAAATAAATATGCTTATTTCCTTTGCACATTTACATACGATCTCTACATGATTCTTAGCTGGAGCAATTTTTATTTAGTGTTGTCCGCAGATGGTGAAGTAAATACAGTGATGAAAGGCATCATGCATGGGGCTGTCGACTACTTGGTGAAGCCTGTGAGGCTTGAGGAACTCAGGCTCATCTGGAAGCATGTGGTTAAGAGATCATTGCATGATATGGAGGCTAACAATCCTGGTGACAATCATCATCCTGAAAGGGAATTAGAATATTGTTATGAAGAAGACTTAGATGATAATAATGAAATAGAATTAGATGATGATCAAGACAAGGAATTAGAAGCTGACCATGAAAAAGAAGAAGATGATGATCATACTAAAAAGATTATGAGAAAGGGTAAGTATCAAAGAAAGGAGAAAGATGGCAAAGAGAAAGAGAGTTCTAGCGACGACTTCCCGGCACAGAAAAAGCCTAGGTTTATTTGGTCACCAGAGATGCACGCTCAGTTCCTGAGAGCTGTTAATCAGTTAGGCATAGATAGTAAGTAGAATTCAATACAGTGTAATCTTCACAGAGTTATTTATGGTAGAATGTTAAAAATATTATTTTATCTTGCAGGAGCTGTGCCTAAAAAAATTCGTGATCTAATGAATGTCCCTGGACTTACTCGTGAGAATATTGCCAGCCATTTGCAGGTAAATTCATATTTTCTATTTCCAGGCCTTTGTTGGCAATTTATATAGGGCTTTCTATTTGCCTATCTACACAATTAAATGCAGATATCTACAGCCACAATTTTGAATCTAATATTACACATTTGCAAATTCCTCAACGTTCGTTCGTTAATATAAATCATTAATCCCATTCACCATTATTTTTTTCTGAAATGGTATTTTGTAAGCAAAAGGCAACTTATTTTTTTTGTTTTTACTTGTAACACAGAAGTATAGACTGGCTATTAAGAAGAATGGAATAGGAATGAGCCAACAATATTATGGTGGTCTTGTTCCAAGTGGATCTGGTGGAAGCTTTCTCTTCTCCTTTAATCAATCACTCCATTCCAATGTAAATACTCTTGGAGGACTTAAAGCTAGTGAGCATCAAACTCAACATGCAATGAATCCATTTGCTCATTTTCAAAATTCTCCCTATGGCCTTTCTCAAATGACACCAGCATGCTTACCTCAGTCTTTGAATCATCAAGATAGTGTACACCAACAATTTACATCAAATCCTCAAGCAAGTCCATTAATAATGCAACAGTTTAGTTATGCATCAAATCCTTCTATGGTTGGGACATCAAGTAACCAGTCAGGATTCCAGGGCTCAGGCTATCAGTCTCTTGCTACGAGACCAAATCAAGTGGATGGCTATATGCAGAATCTTTGTTTAAGCAGCGGAAATCCTGGACCAAGTTCTGGTCTCCAGCCTGGGCGTTTGTCAAATCCTTCCATGATGGGGACATCAAATCCCCAGTCAGTATTCAATGGCTTGAACTGTCGGTCTTATACTTCTACGCCAGACCAAGTTGATGGCTTTATGCAGAATTCTTCCCATAATACTAGTGCAAGAAGTGGACATCTTAGACCAAGCTCAGGTTTCCAACTTGGGTATTCATCAAATGATCATCTGGTTGATTATTTATTTCACAATACTGACTTTGAGCACGGTATCTTGGAAGACAGGACCTTAGCTAAGTTGAATGCAATAATTTCAGGTAAGCAACAAGGGATAAATTCAGCTGCTTATTTTTGGATGATAATGTTGCAAAAGTTTATCAATATTTTCAACTGCAACTAAGCTGAACTATCCATTTAATTCTAAACATATGTATCTATAAAGTTGGATGTGTATTGGAATCTTGTTATCAGTTATCCTTTCTAAATGTAAAGTCTTGTGGCGTGCAATGCAATTAGACCAGGGTCAGTCTATTGAACAAACTAGAGCAGATATGGGAATGCAGTTAAGTGGAGGCTCAATGGATTTGCAGAGTCATCCTGATGGAGAAAAATTCAAAGGAATTAATAATCCAGACTCAGCAAATCATCCTTCAGAGCATTCACCATCTGAAGTGGCATTTGACCCTGACAAGTGTGGCTCTATGGATGATCTTGATACATTCTTTAAGCAGGTGAATCATCTCTTAGGCTTCCTTTATTTTAAGTAGATACCTTTTTTAACCTTTCTCTATGAAGTTATCAACTCTACTGAAAAATTTGCTAACAAACCATAGTAATTTTTATAGTTGCTCTCATTTTTAATTGAAATCTAATGGTTAGAGCTATTTGATTCACTAGTTTAACTGATATTAACTGAATAGCATAAATATCAGAGAAAGTTCCTGGATCTAGGTAAGAATAATTTTTGAAGTATTATTTTCCTGTCCAAATTCACAAATTCGGAGTTTTTTTATATGTTTAAATTATTCATAAAAATTCATGAATTTTTTGTTTTCCAATATTATTGGCATGCTAGTATATATTTAATTTCTATATCCTAGTAAATTCCCACAACATATTTAGTTTTTAGAGAGTTATTAATTTAATATTTTTTTGTTTACATTATTCTCAAGGCATTTGAATATTCTTCAATCAACTATGCTTCTAGACTTCTAGTGTTCTCATGATCTTGTTCCATTTATAGCTTCTTTATTCTTACTATTCAGTTCATCACTGTTGCACTTGAAGATACCACAAATGATCACTTCATGACAATGTCTCTAGAATTATGATAATTAAAATTTTGAATGTCAGCTTGTGGTTGACCATGAACTGTTCGAGTATATGTTACATTAACGATCTAAGCCTAAGTTTGTGTAATTGTTGTGTATCCCTTGTTTTGGCTGCAAGAAAAGGTTGTGATAATAAAATACTTGTTTTTTTGTTAAAAAAAAATGAAGGACATGATTGTGTCATTTTGGCTGTTTCTAACACTTAAAATCATCTAAGGTATATAATGACTTGCATAGTCCTCCTCCATAGGACCAATTTAGTATATATGCGATGAAGCTTATGGTTATTGTTAAGCTTAAAATTGAGGTACATGATGACTTGGATTTTGGAACAAAAATCAAGACAAGCGTGGCATGAGTGACTCAAGTATATGATAACTTAATCTACTGCAGAACAATAATTGTAGTTCATGATAGTTGCCTTGGTGAATTTGATAAAAATTCTGTAAGCTACAGGAATAAGTATGTAGCTCAAATGCATTATGCATGATATATTTTTCTTTATTTATTTTTGATTAGAAATAAAAGCTAAGAAAATTTACCTGTTTATTTTCTCTTCACAACTTTTCTTACGTAACGATTTCTTTTCCATCTAGATAATTATTTTTTTGTGACACTATTTTGATAACAATGTGGATTTGCAAAATATCTGCACTTGTTGGATGAGTAGACTTCATATTTTTTACTCTTCCTACATGCGATCAAGCTTAAATCACTTACTCTAGAACATCCGATATTACTTGATATTGGAGTATTTGAGATCACAAGGATTCTTAGAGATCAGGTTCAGAAAACCTTAGTCCTAAGCCTAACAAACTACCATGTCTCATCCAATAGACAAAGATTGTAGAATATACATGCGAGGGTTGATCTTGCTTTGATTGTTGTGATATAATCTCTAGAAAGTGCAGACTGTGGATAGTGAGACAAATTGCTACTCACAGAAGAGATGGACGTTCCGAAATTTGGTTTTATATATAGTAATCAAGTCAAGAGGTCACAAGGCTACAGGATAATAAAAAATGCGACTAATATAGGATGCAATAACTACCCATTGAATCTTAAGTGCTGGATCAAAGCTGTTGACACTGTAGTTAACTGAATAGTAATAGAGTTGTTTATCAGCTTTTTGTCTTGCTATAGAATCCTAAACTTGTTTGCAAAATTTAGAAGGGATTTGGAAGGTAAAGGCTGTTCCTGGAAGGTTCCCCACGTTTTGTTATAATTCTGTATCTCAATTTTTTTTTCCCCCTCACATGCTTGGCTGTGCCTTTTTTCATATGTTTCAGTTTCAACAATAGCAAGGTTCTCGGGGCAGTTGCTGGATGTTTAACCATGGAGATCTCACTTTCACATGTCAGATTAGAATAGGATATGTTTTTCAGTGCCCTTGTAAGTAACAATCCAGTTTCTATAGCAAAGTCATTCTCTTATATTTTCACCTCAGATTTGGAAATATCTGTTGGTTAGAGCTTATGGTTATCTCTTGCATATTCACATTGCAGGTACAGCTAAGAAAGTATGGTGACTTATGAACTGATTCGATGTCATGCACATCTAGTGGACAACAAATGAGGCCTCTCGAATTTTTAGTTTCCCATTTTTCACTCTTTTGAGAGGAAGTCATACCATTGCTGCACATGTTCCTTGTGGCTCCCTCTGGCAGCTGCCCCTCTGTTTACTTGTGAAACTGTATCAATGTTAATTTGCTGTTCATTAGGTTCAGACCCTTAAAACTATATAATTTGGAACAGTGAAAATGATATTTTGATTTTTTTCTTGATATATGTCTTTAATTTATGGAAATGCTCAGTCTCAAAGGTGGTTAAGCCTAAGATCTAACTTCTTTATTAGCAGATACCAGTTTCATCACAAGCAGAGAAGATAACAATTTTATCTCTAGTAAAATGACAAGTTTTTTTTTTTTCTTTCTTTTTTTTTTGGGGGGGGGGACATTCCAAAGAAACTAACTTCCCCTGAGATGAATCTTTCATCCATTATGTGGCAAATTGCCTGCAAAACAATATATCTATAGATCAAATATTTTTGGATCTTATTGACTGATAAATCTTTTTGAGTTGCAAGACTAGACCACATGACATCACGCCAGTTCTTCATCAGGATTTTTTGGTTGAATAGGTCTTATATCTTTTCTTTTTTTTTTTTCTTTTCTTTTTTACCGTCTATCGCAGTGTGATGATAGGAGGATATTTTGCTTTTGAGATTTCATGCGCAATTCATGGTATACCGAGTGGATGGCCAACCGATTTATTAGTGTATTATCGTACAAGCTAGTGGAAGAATGCAAGGTATGCAAGAAGGAATGCCAGGGGTTTTGAGAGCGGAAGTTATCTTTCTAGATGCTCTGCACAGCTATGCTTAGGGATGGCCTCGTTTATGCGACCTCTATAATTCAGACAACTGGGATTGTGTTAAGAGGGTGATTCTAAAACAAACATCAATTAGATATCTGGACCAAGAGCTCGAGTAAGTCTCACTCTCAATGGCATATAGAAATTGCATCTTCTTGAGCCTCTTTGAGATGATCCATGTCCACAAAGAGTCAAACAACACCATAGATTGGATCACAGCTCATGTTGCAAACCATATAGGTTGAGTCTTGCAATGCTAATCGGTACCAATATGATTTAAATAAATATGAATACATCTGATTAATAAAAAAATCCATACTCTACCAACACTACTTTATCCACATGTCCTTTTTTTTTTTTTTTTTTTCCTTCTATACATCACTGGGCCTCCAAATGCATCGGGTTGACTTTTGACTTATCTCGATTTTGAATTGATCAGACTCGACCTGATGCATATTTGAAGAACCATGGGTTATATTAGATTCAAATTTGGACTTGATTTCAATTTTGGATCAAGTTTGAGTCTTATAATTTTTAACCCAATCTGACTTGACTCAGCTCATTTATCATTCGGATCTAATTTGGGTTAATAAAAAATTATGTCTAATCCGAACGTATATGATCCAACTAAAAAACTCAATTGATACAAATTTTCTACTCTTTCACTCTAATTATCTTTGTTAATTCATTGAATGTACTCTATTTTAAATTACTTTTCTCTTTTTTATTAAAACTAAGCCACTTTTCATTTATTTACATTTAAGGCCTGTTTGGTTCACAAAAATAGGAGTTAGGAATGGGAATTTGATTTCAATTCTAATTGTTTATTTGGACAGAATTAGAATCTAATATTCATGTAGTGCTAGAAATAGAAATCCAAAAATTGCGATTCCCATTCCGATGGTTACAATTGTTCTCATCTTCTCATTACCCTCTCTCTCCTCTTTTCATTTAATATTGCCTCCTTCTTGCATGACCCTTCTTATTGCAACCCGATCTTTGTCAAGATCTTTTCATGATGAGCTCTTTTTCTTCTTGCATAGCACGAGCCATGGATTATGGATGACGAACGCAATGGTAAAGGTTGAAATAATTCAATAATATATATTGTAAACGTTTTAAAAAAAAACTTATTCAAATTCTAGATTAAATCCCATATCTCTCTTTTTCTGTTTTTTTTAGTGCTTAGAGCTTAAACATAATGCTATTTTATTTACATAATTGTAATATTATGATTTTATAATGCTTTGCCCTTATTTATCATTTTTAGGTCTTTTTATCTATGAAATAAATATTAATTTGAATACATATATTAAAAATTTTAAAAATAATTAAATTTTAAAGCTTTTGGTTTAAGAGAAAAATTGAAATATGAGATTTAGACAAACTAAATAATAGTAATAGGAATCAATTTGATTTTCATTTTGATTTCTATGTGAACTAAATAGATGGAGAGAATGAACTGTTCTCATTCTAATTCCAATAAAATTTGATTCTGATTTTAATTTCTATTCTAATGTCGAACCAATCATATTCGTAATTTAAACATTCATATTTTTTTAATAATTTTTTATTTATAATAGCATTAAATATATTAATTTACATTTTAAAAGTCATCTTTCGTAAACTTATAAATGATCAATTATCTAAATGAAATTAAAAAAAATTAAATCATATACTGAGTTTTAATTGGCCCTTTTCTTTTAGTTTTAATTAAATTTTTTTATTGATCCTACACTAATTGCTAATTATTATATTTTTACTTAAAAGAATTAGTGCTTAACTCTAAGGTAAATATAATCAAACCCAACCTCAATCCGAATGCAAACATTTCATATTAGGTCTGGATTGCACTTAGTTTTGGGCTCGAACTGAATATCCCATTGAAATCAAATTTACAGCATCGCCGACCAGGTGCTACGGTGTTGTAGAAGTACGTTTATATAATCTCTCTAAACCCCGACATCGATGGTCGGCGATAAGGCGAAAAGTGTCACCAGATGTCAATCTTTTCCGCATGCTGTTATCCTGACCATAAACCTCTGTTTATCCGTTGCCGCTCTCCCTTTCTTTTCCTTCCCGGCCGATGGGCATTGGAAGCGGCGACCGGAAAGCTATCAGCAATGCTGCAGCTCGGTTTTCGCCTGCTATCTTCTCCTCTCCAGGAAGCACTCCTACCTCGATATCTCCCGTCCCGAACCCCTTCTCTCGCCCGCTCTTCGTCTCCCCCCACCCCTTCTCCCTCTCGCCGCCTCCTGAGAACCTCTTCCGCTCCCAATCTCCGACGGCTGACGTCGCGGATCGTCGAGCTCACGCGGAGGAGGCAGCTGCGTCAGGTTTGGCTTTTTTATTTTTTTCCCTTGAGGAACAATCGTTGTTTTCTTGGGTTTTCTTGAATCTTAGGTTCCGGACTTTTGAGTGCTGAGGGTTTCGGTGTAGATCTTCGAGGAAGTGAAAGTCGCGAGGAAGCGGTATGGGAAGCTGAACACCATCGTGATGAATGCTGTCCTGGAAGCGTGCGTGTATTGCGGGGACGTTGATTCCGCCCAGCGGATCTTTGAGGAGATGGCCAAATCGGAGAGCTGCGGTGTTGACAGCGTCTCCTACGGGATCCTCTTGAAGGTACTCCAAGAATTTTAGGTTTCTTTGTTTGTTATTGGCTTATATGAGAAATTTTACTGCTGTAATTATTATATCTAGATGATTATGACCCGAAAAAAAAAAAAAAAAAACTCTCAAAGAATTTGGAAGTTACGTTGACTAGATTCTTGTAGGCATACCTATTTGTCCTGTTACAAATTGACTGGATTTGGCTTTTGGCATCTGTCATGGCTGTTTAAGTTATTTATGTTATCATGCTTCATTCCTTTTTGGACAATCAATTCTTGTGAAAAATTATGTTCTCATCTGGCCTATGGCTATCACATAGTATTATTAAAGGCATGTTCAAGACTTCAATATCTCCGGTATTGGCTTGATTATTCATCTGTTTCTGCTGATATTTACTTTGCGAAAGTGTTTCCCTGACAACCCCATTCTTGTAACTGTACTTGAGTTTGAGTTACGATGCAAATAGTTCTCTGGTGTTCTATATATTTATAGATTTGTAAAAGCCTTAAACTCTCGGCTGAGCAAAAATCTTGTGCGTGTTGAAGATGGATTTGCAAGAAACAAATTGAAAGGGTTTTACAGAGATGGATTTTCCAATTTTCTGGTCTTTAGGAAAGATGGTAGTTGTGTTTATTGGTGCCCTAAAAGCAATCTACAAGTTGTTAACCTGGCAAAAATAGGTTGAAGCTACATACACTTATTTGGGATGTTGAGTTCTTTGTTTTTTTTACTATACCATGAATTGAACAGATGATTGTGATAGCTGAGCATACTCTTTTTATGACCAAGATTTGATGTTTACTGATAATTATTTTGGTCCTTTTGGAATGGACCATTTTTCTTGTTTTCTGTTTCTTTATTAATCATGTCCATGATCATGCCTCTAATGATCTGAAATATAGAATTTCTTCTGCATAAATTTATGATATATACTTCTGAGTTCCTTTCCAGTTCTGGTATTATTGATAATCGTACACATTGTTGGCTGAAGTTTACAAGTTATTGCTTGTTGACTACATTAGCAATTGGCCTTGTTGATCCTTAATTGTGAAACAGTTCCAACACCATTAACATGTCTTTGAAATTTTTTCACCTTAATGTTATCAAGTGTTTATTGATCTTGTGAAGGGTTTGGGAGAGTCTCGAAGAGTTGATGAAGCATTTCAAATACTTGAACTCATGGAGCAAGGCTCTGCTATTGGGAGCCCAAAATTGTCACCAAAACTCTTTTTTGGTCTGTTAAATGCGTTGCTTGAGGCAGGTTGGTGTTAGGACATTGTTAGTTTTTACTACCATGATATGCAAGATTCTCTTTACTAAAAAGAAGTTTTTTTTTAAAAAAAAAGATTTATCGGAAAAAGAAATGCTTTTACACCTCTAATTCCCAAAAGCATGAAAGTTTTCCTCATGAGGTTATATAACAATTTCATTTTATATGTATGTATGTACATACATAAGTCCATATGTATATAGGTACATGTATGTATGTGTGGATGTATGCATACATGTATGCAGGCATGCATGCATTTATGTTATGTATGTATATATGCTTGTATACATGCACATACATTTTGAGTTGATAGTAGTGACAAAAGGGGGAAATAGCTCAATTGGCTAAAGTGCAAGTTTGTCAAACCAGAGTTGCAGGTTTGAATCCCATTTTCCTCTTTGATCCTCCAACTTCCTCCTACCCAACCCATTTGGTCTATGTGTGTGTGTGTAAGTTTATGCCTATACGCGTGTGTGTAAGTTTATGCCTATATGCGTGTGTGTATGTAAATAGGTTTGGGGGCAGGGGAGCAAGCACAGTTGGGGTTAAGGGATTGTGAAAATTGAAAATTAAGTTTCAATATTCACATGCATTTATCTTCTATTAAGGATAATAATTGTATTAAAACTTTATTATGATTATATATGAGTATGGTTTTAAATCTCAGCAGGATCGAGGTGTCCTAGCCATCCTATCTTGTTCTTAAAGTAAAGAAGGGAGAAAAAAAAGAAACGAAGAAAATAAGGAAGGAGGGAAAGAAAGTAAGGAAGACAAAAAAGAAAGGAAAGAAAGAAAGAAAAAAAAAAGGAAAGAAAAAAGAAAAAGAAAGACATAAAGGAAAGAAGAAGGGAAGATAGTTGAAAGGTACCTATTGAGATGCTTGAGTGTGACAACTCCCATGTCAGGGCGGGAGCAACCCATTTTATGGGAAAATTGGAACATCCCCATCTCATGGTTCCAACCTTGCCTGGAGAATATTCTCTGTTTGATATTCCAAAACAAGAAACTGACTGCAAAAGAAAAAAATCAGATTTTAGTTTTGCTTTCTTTGGTATATAGGCACAGATGTAAACTCAAAGATACTGTCTTTCTTGGTCTAATATGGGTTCTCAAATTAAGATACTTTGAATTTCTGTAATATGTATGTTACAACATGCTCTTTTTATGTAGGAGTCATGGGGATGCTTCACACAGGTTGATTAAATGAGAGGGTTCAGCTATCATACTTTTTTATCATTTTTTTTTAGAAATAGAGCCCCAATCCCAACCGTTTGATCCCATCATACAACACCCTTATACCCTTATATAGTGCCCATATGCTCTTGGAGTTTCCATTATTAATGACACTACCCACAAACAGCCAAAAGTATAATACAATTTGCCTAAATGGAGATTCATGCCTATTGTTTTGTTTGATTTGTTTAATTGATGAAAGATGGGGTACCATATATGACGAGCCAAAAACAAGTTGTAGCTAGAAGATAAATAAGGGTCCTTAAGCAAATTAAGCAACTGGTGCATCAAAATATCAATCATTACTATTAGTTGTCACACCCTAGATCCAAGGGTGAATCCAGGAGGCGGCAATCCGTCACATGCTAGGCATGCTAGGCATGCAAGGCATCCGATAACAGAAGCAAACAACAAATAGAGGGTAATTGACTAATATATCATTAAAATAGTAATAACATTTTTACTACAATTCCAATTAAAACAGATATTCGGGATACAAGCAAAACTAGGAATCATAATTTATCTAAGTTGGCGGAAGCTTCATTCTACCCATGCTCCATTTCATTTTTTTGGTTCTAAAAAACATCAATGAGAGTTTAATGAGCTTACAATAAGTAAGCCTAATATAAACATATCATAATAACTTCAAAAATGTAGCATATTATGATTCACTTACTTTTATATGTCAGAACATACATGTCGTCTTATTATCTGATGTTACTCACATTCTTGAAATATGTTGAAATCATATTCACTTACACTCTTAAAATATGTTTAAAATATATGCCATATTATGTCTCAGAAATTCGGTTTCAGATTTTTCAAGTCATCGCAGCCAAAATTTACTGTCATTAACATTTATATTTCATCTTGTTACGAATACGCCATGGTCATACACTATGGCTATATATATCCCTGTGACAGGGCCAAAACAGAATACCACATGAGGGTGTAAGAGAATATAACACTACATGAGGTGTATTCTCCATATATATATATATATATATATATATATATATATATAAGGGTTCCAATAGCAGAATCATATTATATCACAGAACATAACACCACATAAGGTATATCCTCCATATATATCCCCTGTGGAGAAAGGGTTTCAATACCAGAAATCTTATCATATCAAAAAAATAAAACACCACATGGGGTGTATCCTTCATATATATCCCCTATGAAGGAAGGGTTCCGGTACCAGAAATCATATCATATTATATGTATCCTCCATATATATCCCCTATGGAGGAAGGGCTTCGGTACCAAAAATCATATCAAAAAGTCATATCATAGTGGACCGCAGGTAGGATATTTTCTTATTTAAAACTTACTTTTATATCTTATTCAAATGCCGATCATAAAATTCTTGCATAAATACACATCAATTACTATCATCATTTTTGTGGTTTGAACATATCATACATATTCATTTTACAAAAGCAATATTAATTTATAACTATTTTATTATTAATACATATACTATTATTTCCATTACTATTATTACATTATGATTACTTATTTGTTTATCATTTTTTATTTATTTATTTATTTTTATTTAACAAATAATGCAAAATTTAACTAAAATCTAAAAATAATAATATTAAATATTCAAATGCATATATTGAAGCAACAAAATTTATTTTGCATGATAATTGCAAATAATAAGCAATATCTAAACAGATATTGATACTTATTCAGAAATTGCATAATTTAATAATTTACTGAAATCACTAATTATAAATGGCTTACTTACCTTTGGTCGCTAATCCACAAGTCTAAATCAACTATTTAGTTTCCTGACATTTACAACATAATATTTGCATTTTTAATTTTCAAAAATCATGGTGTTAAAATAGATTCTATTATCCTACCAAGTCTAGTTCTGAATCCAATTTGGGGCTTGATTATCTTAACTTGTGCCAGCCCAAATAGGGAAACAAAAATTTCTTCACAAACTAGAATCATCCCAGATCCAATCCAGTACCCCAGAACATTGGGTCATGACTAATTTGGGCTTCAAAAATTGGGTCCAATTGGGTTCAAAGGGCTAACCCAAGCCCATCCTTCTTTCTCTCTGTCCCTCTCCATTTCATGCTGCCACAGCCAAGCCCATGCTCGCCGGTGGCTCAGCAGCTTGGCCGGCCGTCCCTCGGCCGACTAGCCACTGCTGGACTCCGCCCGACGCCGGCCGCCACCTGTTTCCCAGTTCTAAAGAGAACAGAGCCACCTTTCTCCCTCCGATGTCTAGCGATCGCTGCCGACAATGACCAAACCCCATGGCCGTAGGATAGCTTAAGCAAAGAGGAAGAGAATGGTGGGGTTACCTGCCGGAGGAAGTCACTGAAGAGGGAGAGATCGTCGCCGGAAAATCACCCTTTACAGGTGCCAAAACAGAGGGAAAACCAGAAAATCTGGCATCAAAACTTCAGCTCCGGTCACGATGGGTTACATTCGAGATGGGGAAGATGAGAACACTAACTTGGGGATGTTGTCGAGCAGTTGGAGTGCCGGTGAAGGTCCGGCTTGCCAAGAACAGGAGCAGGAAGATGGGATGAGGGGAGGGAAGGGTTTAAAATACCCCTTATCCAGCTGCACAGGCCACCACCCTCGCCGGCCTGGCGAGGACTGGCTGGGGCGGCACCCCCTGCACTTGTTGGGCGGTGCTGCCTTGGCTGCTCTGCAGCGCCTGCCCCCCTTTTTTTTTTTAATGTGTGTCACACTAGTCAAGACTTCCATATTTATCTTTTACTTTTTAAAGAGATACATCTGAGTTATATGTTTTGGAAACGCTCTAAAATCTTTTGATTGGATAGGGATGTGATTCAGCCTTTAATCCTATAAGATATTTATGATCTTTGGCAACTTTGTGTGGCTACAGATCCCAATTTGAATTCAAAAACAATGTCTGAAATAAAGATATAATAGATTTGATATAGGATATGACAGAAAAGTTAAGAAAGATACAATAATGTTTAGCAGCATATATTCTCCATATATATGAACATGGGTCCTTGTTTGCCCATCTAGAAGCGAATACACAGCATTTGCAATCTGTGCTTAACAAAAAGAACTCAAATATGGAAATAACAACTTGTTTAATTGTAATAATGCCTGCCTTTTAACCTTTGAGCATGAACATAAAAATGCTGTGTCTTTTCCAACATTGCCAGTTCCATCAGTGACTTGATCTCTGCTGATATGTTTGCTTCCATGCTGCATAGACCAGTTTTTAACTTGCTTAAGTGCAGGAGATATGCGTCGGGCCAATGGTCTTGTTGCGCGTTTTCGTCGTGTTCTTCATGAAGATGGTCACTCTGTCTTATTGTACAACTTACTGATGAAGGTTGTTAATATCGATGTATCGCCAATATCCTTGAACTTAAATGTCTGGAATAAAAGTAATATTGTGGGCTTTTTGATCTTTTATTTAGATATGCTCTTATGCTTCTACTGTGCAATTATATGTATTCAGTAATTGGTGACACATTCTGATCTCCCTTTCAGGGGTACACAAAGACTGACTTCGCTCTTCGTGCTTTAACCATTCGTGATGAAATGTTGCGCCAAGGGTTAAAGCCTGATAAGCTGACTTATAATACATTGATTTTCGCATGCGTAAAATCTGGAAGAATGGATACTGCAATTCAGTTGCTTGCAGAAATGAAGGTCTCAAGAAAGTATTTAAGAGACCACTTTAAAGCTGTTCAAATCATTTTTCCAATGTCCAAAAAATACATTGCAGTTTACATGAATAACTTGTTGATCCTTGTTGCAGGAAGAAGCTGAAAAGGCTAACTGCTATGGACTCCTTCCAGATGCTGTCACTTACACTACTGTACTTAAGGTATGAAAAGTGACCATTGAGTGAAGTTTTGCATATGCCTTCCATTATTTTTAAATAATTCATGAATAATAGTAACCAAATAACTGCATTTGATTATCCTTGTTTATTTGAAATTTGCACGTATAGCATTCTTCTATATACACGCACACATACTGTCTGTTGCGTAAAAATCTATTCTCAGACATATGCATAGGACCCTCTTATCATCATATAGCTTGTGTTCTAACTGTTTCTAGAAAATAAGAAGGGGGGCAAAAAAAAGCCTTGCCTAAGGTCCATTAATTGACCAATTATCCTTTACATGTACGTTCATTTTTAAACAGTGTAGAGTGCAGAATGTCCATGTCTAAACGCTAATCTCTGAATGTCTAAAATCCCTCCCAAAAATAAGGTTTTACACATCTGCAACTGGTTGGCCTGCAAAATTTTTTATTTATATTCATCCATTAGAGAATGGCATACGAAATATGGCAAATTTATATGGAGTTGTCAAGTGAGCGATCCTTGAGGATCCTACCAGTTTCAAAGGTGTCAACCTGCCACCTGCTGCTGGGTTCTGCTTATGAATATTTGACAGGGGCATATATGTAAATGATTAGTTTGAGAGAATGAAATAAACTTAGGTCATTAATAGTTAAAACATTATATGTTTGTTGTTGCATTCCTGATGAAACATGATTGTCAAAGATTTATAAGCTCTGTTCCAGTTGCTAAAAGATATACATGCTGGTCATCGTTGATTATCAACTGAAAATATTTAATTACCATCCTTATGTCCTGCTGTCGTTCTTAGATTGTTTTATTTAAAAGCCTTATGAGACAGTTTGTTAATAAATTATCATCTTTTGGTAAAGTGTAGCTGCGACAAGAAAGAAATGAAAAGTGAAGAAAAATACAAGGAGGTCAAAGAGTAGAAGGGAGGAGAATAAGAGTGAAAAATGAAAATAGATCATATGAGGAGAACAACTATACAGTATAATTCAAACATAAGGTATAAGTTGTAGATGAGCTAACTAAAATGTGACAAGGTTTCCCATTTGCTTAGCATCTGGCCATCATAGGTAAGGCTGTCAGACAAACAAGCTATTCATGAGCAGCTCATGTTCAACTCAATATTCAGCTTGATTTAACTCGTTTGACTGGTAAATGAGCAGAACACGAGCTGAATATTTGAGCTCAAGATGTAGATGAGCTAAGCACAAGCTAAGTCTAGCTCACTCATGTTGGGCCCAATATAAGTCGAAATACAAATTAGTAACATACTATATATTAAATTATTACAATGTAAGTAAAAATTATTTTATATTTATATCAGGATTAAAATATCTTTATATATATATTAAAAAAACATTACCAGAAACTGTTGAGTAGTAATTTACTGGATTCAATGATCAGCCACTAAGAATTATACCATTATGATCCTTGGGTCTCCATTGAAGGGCTTAAATTGATTGAGGCTTATGATGGACCAGACCTCATTTTTCCTCTTTCCATCTAAGACAGCGTGCTCAATTTCCCCAACTTCTCTCTTCTTTCTCCTGTCAAATCCTCATTTCTAATCTCCAAAATTCCTAACAATTTCATCCTCTCCTTTGCTAATCCTTGAATGGCACAGTTAAGGCCTCACACCCAACTGCTCCATGGCTCGAGTCTCTCAAATCCTTCAATTTTAGGTTGCAGACCTCCTTTCACCACCTTCCTCTTCTTTCATTGATGGAAATGGTGAAGAGTGGAGGTTGATGGTGGTTTTTATCAAGATTCATGGGCAGTGGTGTCTCCAATGGTAGTAATTTTTGGTTGGGGACAAAAGTGCTCATGGGAATCTCTCTCTCTCTCTCTCTCTCTCTCTCTCTCTCTCTCTCTCTCTCTCTCTCTCTCTCTCTCTCTACACACACACACACATCCCTCCTCCGTCCTATCAATATCATAATCTGGGGATTTTTGTGATTTATTTCCCCCTTCGTCTGAAGGAAAAATGGAGTTTCAAGCCAGATGAACCAAGCTCGAGCTGGATTGGAATTAAACATGCCAAGCTTGAGTTGGGCCCTTGCAGCTCGACTCAAGCTCGAGTTAGAGTGGTTTGACTTCCAAGCGAAGCCTGGCTTGCTTATGTTAAGCTCATTGACACCCCTAATCATAGGACTGTTAGATTAGTTGTTGGGCATCGACCAGGGCCTAAATTACATAAGCTAGGTCCATTATATAATTGGCATAACTCAACAACATGCTTTTACAAGTATTTTCCATATGACTTTATCCTCTGCTGCTCTTTTAGTTTATTTAAATAGCAAAAACCATGTTATAGCAATAGCATCTTCTTCATTTTCTACTTGCTTCAATAATAAGTTATGGACATGTTGTAGGGTTTAGGAAACAACAAAGACCTGGTTTCAGTTCTGAAGATTGTGGTGGAGATGAAATCATTACCTGATCTTGTTATTGATAGAACTGCATATACTGCAATGGCTGATGCATTGCTGGCTTGTGGTTCAACCAAGGGTAATCTGTGTAACATCTGAACTGTTAGTGCTGGCCTCTTTTATAATGATATTTCTTTCTTTCTTTTTTGATCAACTTTTTAACTTAATCATTGCATACATTAGTAGTCTGCTGTCTAATGCTGAAATCTATTTTTCCGCGAATCTTTCACTTCTAAACCATTATCTTCACAAATCTTCTGTGATTTTAAGTGGAGTCTGATATTTTAGAATTTATATAGAAGAGTTGAGTGTATCAATTTGGTTACAATATGCATTATTTCTTTATGCAGAGGATGAATGCATTCCTATAAATATGAATATAAGAATTGGAAAAAGAGGTTCAAAAATAACCTCAACTTTTACAGTTCTATTCCATTAATGTGATGACTTCTCATAAGATGAATTCATCAGCAGAAGGAAATGTTGGCTGATAGAGGTCAACAGATTAAAAAAGTGATCATTTATCTCAGGAATAATTGACCTGAAATATTAACATGTAATCACAACTTGATGATTTCCTGAAACAAATTTGTCAAAACAGCCACTTAAACACCAATGCTGAACTTGACATTTTAAGCATGCATGTTTAGGCATTAGGAAGCCATAATATGCTTAGCCATATAAATATTCTCTCAAACATCTAAATTGCTATTTAATTTGTAATTCTTTTATTGTTGATTTAGCACCAGAATAGAAACTCAGTGCATTGTTAGATACTAAGATCAAATCTAACACAGGGCAATGCGCATGACATAGGGTTTGCTGCATAGTCTTCTCTTATTTCTTCCTTCATTACTTTGATAGTGTATAAATTTTAACTGTTTCTTACAATACTAATTTTTTGATTTTATAATAATTGCTTTGAAATTGGAGATCTCTTAGAACCCTTCTAGTGTTTTAGAACCATGTTCTGAAAGCAAAAGCCTGGGATGGGATGCCTTCATTTTAAATAATCAGGGTAATCCTATAACCATTTCATTGGAACCCCCCCTCCCCCCAAACTCTTTCTTATTGGTGGTATTAAATTTTGTTAGATTTTATAATGTTTATTTTGGTGAGTGGTGCTTTCCTTTCTTTTTCATTGTAGATGCCCTTTGTATATTTGGAGAGATGATAAAGCAGACTGGCAGAAAAAATAATATGAGACCTAAACCTCATCTTTATTTTTCAATGATGCGGGCTTTTGCTATAAAAGGGAATTTTGACATGGTCAAAAGGCTGCATATTCACATGTGGTCAGATTCTGTTGGATCAATTTCTCCTTCAATGCAAATAGAAGCTGATGAGCTTCTCATGGAGGCAGCTATAAATGATAACCAGGTAACACCTTCACTACGGATTTGCATTTTTTAGGTTCTCTTAATGGTTGAAGATATGTCTTGCTTATATAAATTATACTTCAGATTTAATTGGCAAGCTTGATGGTTAGTGGCTTTTTTGATAAGGGATGTGGTAGTATGTCTTGTCAGGAAATCATTTTTAAAGCATAATTTTCAGAACCTACAAAATATATGATGCACGTTATAAATCAGATTCTGCTATCTTAAATTGTTAATGACCCAATTTGGTTCTTTGTACGGATAGAGCTGATTCAGCTATTAAGGTGATTTCTAGAAGCTTCTAGATTGCTTTGGTGTATTACATATTTAGGAGCGATGCAGTTTCAGGCTCTTAGGCAATAAAATTAAGTAGGTGTTGATCACAATAGCCGTAATATAAAACTTGTCCTCAATTTTGAAAAAGGAAAAAAGAGAAAAGAAAAAGGAGAAAAAAGGATTAAACCTCTTTCCTCTATGGTTAAGGACTCCTTGTTGACAACTTTTTGATGAAAATCTATATGACGATTTTCAGAATCTCAATGACCCTATTGCCTGTTCATTTGATCTGCTAACAGAATATCAGGTCCATAAAAAAAAAATAAAAAATGTTACCTTAGCTGTTTGGATCCATTGAATCACCTAGATCAACCATTTTCCATCTAAGTTAAAGATAACCTTAAATCAAAAGGTTCAATCACCATATTTTCTACATCAAGTGTGGATCTTCTTTTTTCCATTCTTCTTTATTTTGCATTTTTGTATGCATCCATCAATCATGCACTCCTCAGTTCAAGTTGTGCATATACATAGGGAACATGTTGGTTAAAAAATGGTTGTGCCATAACAACTAAATTATATGCATGGTATGGTGTCTATATAGGGATTTGCTTGGTCAGACTTGTGTATTTATGACCAACATCAACACTTATGGTCATAGGCAGCAATTCTTAATTTTACATTTATACTTTGCCACCTTAGGATATTCTATATGAACTCATTTACACTATTTTCTTGGCCATTTCTGGGTCCTTTGTATGAAACAGATTTACGTTTTTGGATATCCGTTGTGAATGTATGTTCTTAATGATTTCCTTCTGTTACAGAATTTATATTTTTGCTTTAAAGGATAAACTTTGCCACTATAATGGTAAAAAAAAAAATCTAGACTATGAAGATTTCCATTCTGTCAATTAGGGGAAATAAATCCAACATTGCTTTTGCCTTATTTTCTTTTGTATCTGATTACTCTGGACTTAATATTACAATATCAACTTTTGTTGTTTTATATGTTTAACCTATTTTCTACTTGTGATGCTTGGGGCTCCTGTATTATTGCTCTATATTCTAATGGCTGTTAGTCTTTATACATACTTTCTTCCCCTTTGTTTTTCCCTTTTCTTTCTTTTGAAGGTTACTTACAAGATGGTAAGTTTTTCTACAGGTGGATGTTGCTAGACAAATCCTCCAGAGAATTATTACCAAAAGGGAAGAGTTCTCTTGGACAACTAGAGGAGGCATGGTATGTATCTAATTCATCCTTTTCATCAAGTTTTTGAGCAATGAGGAAGGTGGTTACTGAAATTCCTATGGTTTTTCTTAAAAAAAAAAGGAAAAATGATCTGTCAGGTCTATATTTTGACATACATATTTTCCTTTGACACATCAACTATATTAAAAGGCATATCATCAGAATGGTTATAATTGTTTTCTTGTAGTTTTTATTTTATGAGGGAAAGATTGGGCAGAGCCCAACCTATTCATCTTATAGTTTGTATGTTGCAGATAACTCTCTTATTTTTAGTTAACTGTTGCAATTGGACCAAAGAGTTGGTATGCCATCTCCAAATTTCACCTTTTGATGGAGTGGATCATTGTTTGTAAGTTTATTTAAAACATGTAATCATAGTACTTGATTTTATGTAGTGCAGATTTGATGAACAATAGGGGGAACCTTTTCTCATAAAACTCATTTTCAGGTTTATGACATGTCAGCTTTTCCAAAATAAATTGTATGAAAATGAACCAAACCAGCATTGCATTAAATCACTTACTTTAGATTATAGCTGAAGTGTCCCTAAACAGCAGGTGAATGTCATCTATTTCTTGTCCAACATAGTTGTTCATAATCTCCATTATTGCTGTGTAATGCCCCTCCAGACTAAATCTTTGCATCCAAGGACATTGTTATAGAATAAAAACTAAATATGCAGCAGGAAGAAATATTCTATGCCAGAAATATGTAGATCTTTGGGTCATGGGACTGAACTCAGCTTAGCTGCACTCATTCATGTGAGCACTTTCCTACATTAGAAAATGTCTGATGTTGCTGCAGGTGGCTATCCGTGTAGAGGCTTTGTCAGGATTCACTAATTCTACACTCAGCCCTTACATCCTTCCACAGGTTCTACTCTTTTCCCATACTTAAATAGCATTACATTCTTTCCAATATTTGCAGATCTAGCTTGAAATTTTATATTGTTTACTTCAGATTTCATTGAATGATCCCATCGAGAAGTATATGACAGTGTTTGATGAAGCTGATCCATTACCTGCTAGCTTGAAATTGGATGAAGTAATTATGCGTTTCTTTAAGGATTCTGTTGTTCCTGTTATAGACGATTGGGGTAGCTGTATTGGAATTATTCACCGTGATGATTGTAAAAAGGTATGTATCTGCTTTCTAGTTTTAGAACCTACTGATATACATCATCGTGGTAATTTTAATTCACATATGATTTTTCTTGTTATGTAACTGTGAACCACACAACTTTGTATCTGGCAAATATTTATCTGCTCTAACTTATTTACTTATCCTTTTTAGTACTCAAGGCATTGCTTGAGGGAGGAAAGTAACTCTTTGTTGATGGTTAGGACTGAAAGTGGGTCAGGCTAGGTTGGACCACGTTGCTCAAGCGCAGTCCAAATTTTTTTTCAGATTTCAGGTGGTCTGAGGCCTGAAAATTATTCCAAAACTCAAGTTCGAACCTTGCCCAAGATCCGTTTGGGAAAACAATGGCTGGCCCGAATTGGCCTAGTCGAGCAAAATTGATTTTGGCCCGAGTTAGCTTAGCTGCGTGACACTGAGATTGGAGTTGGTGGGCTTATGGCGGGTGGTGTAGCCGATGTTCTTGCCATTGCTGAAGGCAGTCCACTTGGGCTCATTGAGGAGGTGGGTCTCATTGGTGGCCTTCTTCTCACACTCGAGGATGGCATAGAAGTGGCCGAAGGAGGCCATGTCCTTAGGGAACTTGGAGGTGGGGGTGGTGAGCTCGAGGGGGACACTGCAGGGTTTGTCCTGGATGGTGAGGGTGATGCAGGCCTTGTGGTGGCTGGAGAGGGTGTCAATGGTGTGAGTGGTGCCATGGATGTGGCCATCGTGGAGGTCGCTGCTATGATGGAGGGTGATGGTGATGGGGACAAGCTGTCGGAGAGGAGGAAGTCGAGGACCAAGGGGTGAAGGGCAGTGATGGAGGAAATGTCAAAGATGGGGATGGTGATGAAGCCATGTTGTGTGAAGCTAAATTCTTGAAGAGGATGATCGAGCGGGTGTCAGCCTTGGTTAAACCTTCATTTACTAGGCCTAGTTCAGGCTCAGGTTGGGCTCAAGTTTATGCTGGGCTTAGGCCGAGCTAATGCTCTATCCGAGTCCACCCGAAATTAATACAGGCCTCAATTTTGAGCCCAAATCTAATCCGAATTTATAGAAATTAAACCCATAGCCCGGTTTGAGTCCACTTCAAGCTCTATTGATGGTTGAGAATCATATTTCATAGATGAGCCTTCATATTGGATATTCTATTTATCTTTGTTTAATATAGGTTTACTTAAGATCTTAGGCCAGCATGACTAGGTGCTTAATATTAAAAGCACCTAATTATGGAAACAGTCTATACTCTGATTTTCTTGGTGAAATGATAATATTTTCATTGTTAACCATGCCAATGCTTAGAAACTGTGATTTTTTTCGCAAGCACAACTCCATCAAACTTTAAACAACTTGAAAATTCAACTTCAAACAAGTTGCATATTGAACAATAGAACTTTATGATATCAATAGAATTTATTTTTTGAGTGTATAATAAAATTGAAAGTTTAGTCCAACTACCCTACTTTTAGCCAAAACTAGTCTGGTGAAGATATTGGTTTTTACAAAAATGTTACCAATGCATTTACAAAGGGAGCTATCTCATTTTCTTCTTGTGGGAGGAAAAGGTGTTCATGCTCTCAAAGTTGTGTTTCATGGTCTTGCAATATGTTAGAGACAATAGTTCAAATGCCACAGACACCAGGTATTCTGGGCACTGGTTGTCCAAGAATGGTTTTTGACACATGCTGTGTTGCGTCAAAAAAACAAAAGGGACCTTTTGACTTTGGTATCAAGCCATATCTGTGTTCCAGACAGGCAATACCTTGCGATGTGCTCAGTATCATGGCAGGCATGTTTATTGCTGCTGCTAACCTAACATGGTTGCAGATTCATTAGGTGCATATGGTGGGTGACCACAAGGCAACCTGTGGACATACTTTTGGTTATAAGCTGTGTTACCTGTACACTTGCACCCAGAGTAAAGAACCATTTTTCAGACATGTATCCATAAGTTGGATATGTGTTAGACACTTAGATGTTTATCAAATCCTTCCATTGCATTCTTTAGAAATTGATGGAGAATTCCTTCTCTAACAATGAGTTTGATTCACCATAATGATACTGAAAACAAATTTTTATCATTCTTAGAGCTTCATTAAAAATGGTGATATTGAGATAATTTTTGTGAAATGTCATGTTTCTTGTATCGCTGTTTATTTTCAAGTTACAGATGAGAAACTTGAATACCAGATACCTCAAGTAATAATATTATTTATTTAGTTTTATAATATTTAAAATAATTAAAATATGGTTTAAAATTATTTTTGCAGACAATATTTTAATTACATAAAATGTCTGCCATGTAATTTTTATGACATTTTGAAGACAAATCCAACCAGCTTGCCATGAATCTGGAATGCATGCTGTCATAATTAAGAGTAGAATTGGGAACTTGTATTTTTCTTGCTATTGTAATGTTTTGACATGAAAATCTACCTAAATGTCATATTCAAAGCTTTTCCAATTGATATGAAGATCAGTTTGGTGAGTTTTGTTATAAATTTTGTCAATTCCTATATTCTTTTTTAAGTGGTGAAAAAAAAATTGTGACATTTTAACAGTTGGATGCACCTCTTTGGACAATGATGAGGGGGCCTCCACCTTGTGTAACTACCTCAACATCCATTGGCCGTGTCATCGACCTACTCCTAGATAAGAAATACAAAATGGTAGTAGTTGTAAGAAATAGCAATGTATATGAAACCAGTTACAGCTCAAGTTCAAGGCCTGTAGGAGTTTTTACGCTTGAAAAATTGTTCAATCTGGCATTGGTTCGATCAGATATTCAGGAACCTTTTTTCATGTAGAATATTTACCAAGCAAGAAAAACCCTAGTATGTAATTCCAAGTATGTTGACCAATGATTTGATCTGTCCAATATGTTCAAGAGTTTCTTGCATGTTCCTTTCCTGGCATGTATATAAATGCAAGATGAATGGCATAGAATGTTCAGAATTATAGTAGAATGTATGTGGAGTTTTCATGATGATTGTAATGACAGTGAGGGGTATCATGTTTGTGCCATCTAAACTAATTTTAGAATTTTGGGGTGATAGGGTTCCACTATGTTTTATCAGTGGAAACATTGAAAGCTGGCATATGGCTAAGCATAAGCTTGATCTCAATGCTGACATCATAAGCCAAGGGTGGAGAGCAAGCAGAAGACGGTGGTAAGCAGAAGACGGTGGTAACCAGAAGTAGTGGGTACTAGGGAGGAGAAATATTTGGGTTGAGGTGATGGAATATTAGCGAGAAAGAAGGGGGTATTGCTGGAGAAAATGTGGGTGCAGCTAGGGCATAACATCAAGCGTTCAATCGGGCCAAAATTGAGCTCTAGGCTTAAAGATAAGGCACGGTGGTGAGAAATTGTTGGACTAGGGGTCATCAAGTCAGAAGACAATTTTTTCAGTCTGGGTTTTGTTTCTTGAATGGTACTGGTGGTAGTTTAAGGTTCAGACTGAATTCTGAAGCACCATTTCGCAGATCTTGGTTATGTCCAAATCCTTTATTTATAGGCTGAACTTTGTATATTAAGATTCGGAATTTCGATCTAATATTTGCAAGTCGTTAAAGCTCATTCAAGGGTGGACAAGATCCCACTCCACTTGCTTGTTAGTTGCTGATGTGGGATCCGTGCCCAAAACGAATGTAGGTACTAATAACGAGCATGGGGGTGAGTCCAAGTCAGGTGGATCTGGGCCAGAGCCAGCTCTGCCTTAACCGCTTGCATATCATATTTACGACAAGGGCAAGTAAATGTCATAAAAAAGTGGGACAAAGGGAAGGATTGTGTGGTTTGTGGATTTAGGACCCTTGAAATATCAAGCAAGATTTGGGGTGACTCAGCTCAGTCAGCTGTAGTGTTAGAAAATAGGCCCGGGCCATGGTCTGAAAAGCTTCAGATTAGGTTTGGCCCTGAAATCAAAGACTTAATGAGTTTGGAGTCAAGTTCATGCAAGCTTTGTCCTTGTCTGAAACCGAATGCCTAATTCAAAACCTGAGCCTAACATCCAAACTCAACCAGACCCTACCCGGGGCCCAATGCCTGAGCCCAACATCCAAACTCAACCAGACCTTTCACCCATACCTACGTCCCCGTCCTCTTTCCGCTGTCCTTCCCTCTCCTTCATCGCCTCTAGCCTACCCCCCAACTCCAGGCCCTCCAGCTATACCGTGACACGAATCCTCTCCTCTCTCCTGCACCCCCTCGTCACCAAGTCTACCCTCCTTGCGTTTTTTTCTTCGCCCCCCACTTCCAATACCTTTGCTGCTGCGGGATGGCACCATCTTTGCTGACCATTTCAGCACACTTGATTTGATTCAAATCGGGTTAGGTTTGGTTCGATTTCGGTCGAGTTTAGTTGGACTTGATTTCGGTCCGGCCCATTTTGATTGCTCCACGCCAGACTTGATATAAATTTTTTTCAAGCTCAAGTCTGATGCAAAGAGTGAGAAAGTTTCAAATCAGGCTCCAGGAGGCCTGGGCCTGATTCTGCCTGCCTCCATTCCAGTCCCGCTCAACTCCGGTTCCTTCATTGGAAGAATAATGTTGAGGATCAATTAAGATGGGTGGGGCTATGATGAGCTGGTTTTTGGTACCGCTAAGGTTGGTTTATCTGTCTAAGACCAGAATCATATTGAGGTTCCAATTAAATTTGGGTTGGTTATGATACGTCAATTTGGGTTACTATGATTGGACTGGTGTCCAGCAGGAATCAGAGGTCACAGCAATGGCAGCATTTTTGTCACAGACTTGGGCTAGGTTTGGGGCTACTTAAATTCGCATCATCGCGAGCTGCGCTGTAAAGTTGGGCCAACTCTTGACATTTTAGTCCAATCTATGCTAGGCAAAGTGGATATCAAGCCCGAACTACTGGTAGAGATTGGTGCTTTGGATCCCTTTGGACCAAAGGGCAAAGGTAGATTAAGTTTCTCGAAAAGCTAGATTCGACGAAACCCAAATACGGTCACCGTCGACCCCACGGAGACATCGACACTTAAACCGAAGCCCAATGCATGAGCATGAGCTCGTTAAGCAGTAAGTCTAGAGATGATGTACGCGACATATTGTCTAGACTCGGAATCAGGCCTGGTCGAACAACTACTACGTCCACTATTTACCGTACATGCTTGATCGCATGGCATGTAGGTGCCAATGAATCAGGGAGCTGTCCAAGTCCGACGAGAGCAGCCTGGAATAAAGTGACAAGCCGATCAACTACTAATTTCTATTTTTTTATGAGAAACTTCTAAGTACTTATAATTCGCACGAAGTTTAGTGGCGAACTTTAAACACATTGCTAACCTATCCTTTAAGGACGAATACTACTCTTGTAACGAACTGAGGTACATTAAGGACAAATGCTGCCATGCCACCCCTAGGATTACTTCCCATCATACTTCCATCTGGCGTGGCATAATAGCATTTCTACTGCTCATTCTGAGCTACCCAGGCTTGTTTGAGGCAGCTGTTGGAAACATTTATGATAGCAAACAGTTAGTGTTAACCTCCTCTCAGCAGTTGTCCTAAACAGGGAATTAGCACAAAACAACTGGGCCACACCCTTATTCAGAGTCAATTTCTTCCTTATTTCTGCCGCATCTGAGTTAAAAAAATAAAGGAAGCTACTACGTGGCTATGCCATATTTGCATGATTTGCGTCATATAATGGAAAATGTTGCGACACTTTACTCATAGCCCCACATCATTAACATTATGCATATGATAACAATTGTGATCATAGTTTAGATGGAAATATAGCGTGCTATGTATACTAACTGATATTTTTAAATAATGGTCATTATTCAATTGCTATTTTATTGTCATGAATGATAATCACTATGTACAGAATTCATAATTGTTGATTAAGAATTTCATTGTTAGCTAGATAAAGTAATATTTTTTTCCATGTAATATTTGTTTTAAAAGAATAGTTTTTTTTTCCCATCAACAATTACAAAATAACTTTTAAGTTAGTCTCTTATTTTTTTGTTTTTGACTATTATTGGCAGTCAATAATAGTTTGGGCGCAATTCAATTATAAGGAGACAACGCTATTATTCAAGCCTTGATCCCTACTGTTGAATGTGGTGTCTGTGTAGCATTTGAATCAATTACTTATGAATTCCAACAAGTACTATGAATTACACCAACTCTCTTAAGTGGTGTTTGGTTACAAGATAAGTGAGACAATGAATGTAATACAATATTAGTAAAACCAAGAGATTTGCACATATAAAGACTATACTCAGGCACATATTAAAACTTGATTTAATAGCTTTTCAATTTTATAATTTTAATAAGCTTTTTGATCTTGATATCTGTGCATTGCAGGGCATATAACTAGTATCTCTGGTATTATTGGAATAGTATTTCAAAGTATAGGCATTGTTATAAGTCATACCATTTTTTATTGTTAAGGCATAAGTGCAGAGAATTGATGATGTTTGCGTTCAATGCACATTAAACTTCATGATAATTTAGATTTTATTGCAAAGACCAAATTGTTCCTCTTTCTTTTTTTTTCCTTGAAAGTTTATAGGGTGAATGAAAGTAAAATGATGATTGACGGGAATAATTGCAAGCTTATTCCCAATCACATCATTTTAATGGAATATACCATATATAGATATGGAAATACTCCCAACCATGTTATAAGTTCCAATTTTTGGTATTTGGCAAAAATTTGGAGGATACCCCCAACTTTTCCTCTCATTCATTTGGCAACCAAACACGGCGTTGGAGTTCTAACTGTCTAGTTCATATTGATCAGAAGTGGAGAAATCCATTCCTACTATCATGGCTCGCCATTATTGCGTGATAAGCTAAGATGCAACATGAGTCTGAACCAGGTATGAAGTAGTGATCCGGTCCATATTGGCCATCATGCAAAATTTGGAAGGACGGGACTTAGGTGCTTCTCTATGCATGCAGGTCATTCGGTTTACGTCCACCTCTCTCTCACTTTTTTATCAGATAGAGCTGAGATGGCAGTCCAGATGGTTGTAAAAAAGTAGAAGGAAGAAAGATTCGAATCAGATGGCCTACATGTATGAAACTACACCTAACTTCCATTCTACTTAAAATTCTTAGGTGGAGAGGATCCGGCTTATCTCCTCGTGTCATGTTTGCTTGAGGAAATGAATGGAAACAAGAGGTGCCGTAGCATTACTTAGAGTATAACACGAGACTGAGGTCAGGGGCCGGGCCATTTCTATTTCGAATGAGACGTCTTGCTTAAGGTGCTCTGGAGTCCACGCTAGGCAGTGCAGATAAGACATGCAACCAGAAAATTCTAATCTTGTTTGGCCTTTTATTAGCTTACGTACAGGATTAGACCCCTCTAGGTGACATGATGTTTCTCTTTAATGGAAACATCAAGTCCTTTTCAGAGAGATCAGGTCATGTTATACCGTTTCCACCCAATCCACTTCCACTTCCCTCGTTTGGACTGTAGGCATCAAAAACCCTTTCATGGTATTCTCCACTTGAGCTAGGTCTCCACTCTAACATTGCACTAGGAAGCTATTAATGCCGTCAAATCTCGATGGGATGCAACCATAGAAGCCACGACCACATGCAGCTACCAGATTGGTCACCAAAAGCATGATAAGATCGTAAGATTGACATTTAGATTATCAGAGCTCTGACAATCTCGAAAAGTATTCTCTTTCGCATTGGAATTCCCCGCGGATTTTGCGCATGATAAAGCTGAAGTTGAAATAAGACTTGAGCTTCGAATCGGACAAATTTGGAGCGAGTCATCTTGCAGGAGATATCAGATATCAAATTCGTAAACCGGGCGTCATAGAAAATCTCCTCCATGTTTGAACTTTCTAGTTTCACTAGCCTCTCCCGACTTGGATCCGTCTTCTACAATATCGACTCATGAATACAATATATGGCTTAAATGAAAAGACCAAGATCAAACTAATTTTCCAGTTTTCTCAATATCTTTAGAGATCGTAATGAGTTTTCACGTGGTGTCATGCATGAATTTTGCCAGATTATGCATGGGTTTCATCTGCACAAGTGACGCGGTCATGGCTCTAGCCGGATCAACCATTGGATTTTTGTTGGTGGAGGGCTATCCTCGTTGTACGGTGTGCTTCTAGTCGATGGGCTGAAAGCAGCAGTAGATATGATTTCTTATATAATGCTTTAGTTCCCTGGCACTGCTGATGAACCGTATCTACAGTGCTAGCTTAATCGCCAAAAAAGTCAATGTACTAGCTCGTATTGCAATGAGTCTGGCCTTTCATTCAGAAAGAATGGATCTGGCCATTTAAGTAAAAGGGCTGTCCACTAATTTAACACATGCTACATCTGACTTGTGAATTGTCAATCAGTTTCCTACCCACATGATGTACAACCGAGCTTATTTTCAAGAGTCCATGTTATCATCATTGTGGTTATTGTTTTCACTGTTTTTATTGGGGGTTAGCCAAAACCTTCCACCTGTATAAGTCGTACGCTCTAGCATTGAATTTTAGTTAGTATTAAGAAGAATGAACTGAAAATGATGATCAGAAGACAGGCATACTTTTTTAATCTAGAGGATATCAAGAAAGTTCGATTCCAAGTGGCAACTATTGAGAATCATTGTGAGTTCTATTCCTACTAAGATTATTTTATTAGTTTTTTTTTATTTTCATTTATTTTAGTGTCTCAATTAAAGTAAGAGTTGGTTTATATTAAGAATCCTAGACAAAAAAGGCTCAACTTTTTTAGCTTTTGATCATGTCATAAGTCCTGGATCAAATTCTATAGGCTAGTCAAATTAGAGTAAAAACTCGCATATTTAGAGTTTTATGTAGTGAGGCATCTTTGGTTATGAGTATGGAGAGAGAGTTAAGAGACTGATGTAAAAAGTTGAGGCATCCTTTGAGGGTGAGGATGAGAGCCGAGTTGAATGTGTCTTCCAACTTCCAACTTCCAACTCTCATATATTTTTTTCAATAAAAATTTCTCTCCCCAAATTTATCTTCTCTTTAATAATTATTCTTCTCACAAATTGTTTTGTATTTGATATTTGTTTGTGATGATCTTAGGTCTGGTGATCTTTTAGTCGGAAGTAATCACGTCGTTTTTTTTATATAGTCTGTCAAATAGTGTGCGAAATTTTTCTACAACAATATTTCCATTTCAACCATTGGTTAGTAAATTTTCAGTTTTGGGAGCAGTGACTCAGTATAGAGCTATGCTCCGGCTTGGATAGGGTAGCAGCCTAGAAGAATATTTCATTATATTGGACGCTGAAAGTCCAAAGCTACTCAGAGACTTTCCTGGATTTAAAGGATGTGAGCAGCAAGTAATCATATTTATCTTAATCTGAATCATAAATATCATATAAGGAGGATATTGACTTAGAGAACTATCTTTTTGAAACAAATGACTTGGAGAACTTTCAAGATAGGTGGATAGATATGTTTAAAAGATGGGTAGGATTGCATAGCAGTAGTTCATAAAGAATGTTCAAGGCTTAAACTCTCTCACGGTAACTCTGCCTTCTTTCTTTTCTTTTACCAATTTTTTTCTCCTAGATTGATAACATAAATTGTTATCTGTTTCCATAATTGTGTCTAACTCAGAGAGTTCCATCTTTCAAGATCTCTATGTATGGAGCATCATATTCGGAGTTCCTAAAATATCAAAACCTTTATTCAAATCCTTCCAGATAAAAAATGGAGAAATAAATAAATATTATTTCATCAGACATGCAAGACGAAGAAATTCCTAATACCTAAAATTTTATCCTTTTCGATTCCCAAAGTATTTTTTTTCATATCTAGATATGATTCGCTTTATCACAAGGGCCAAAAAGAACTGCTATTTTAACTGGGATTTGGTCTCAATGATAAGAGGTAGGCGACCAATGGCCACTCCACTTCCACAACTTTGACACAAGCGAGAACACAACCGTTGCCTGTTTAAATGGGATACCCACCCGGAATCTCTCTTCCAAGTTCCTAATTGATCGAAAATGCGCGGACTTGCAGCATAAGTTGTGGGAGCGCAAATAAGATGGAACTGCATCGAAACATCAACAATTTTTTATTTTTTATTTTTATAAAAAAAAGAAGGGGCAAAGATATAGATCGCATGCAATAGGAGCTTTTAGAGTTCTGTCCACACCCTCATTGCACTCAAACTTTGTGCAATCCAACATTGTTATATATAAAAAGCTTCTGATCACCATCTCAGAGTCTCCTCTCTTCCCTTTTATGGTCCTACGCCATTTCAGTCTATTACATAGAAAGGACTGGTCAAGGAAAATAATAATAATAATAATAATAGTGATACGATGGGAAGCCTCTTCAGAAGCTTTGTTAGTACATAAACGGTGCACTTCAAATTAAGAAATTTAAAAAAAAAAAAAAAAAAAAAAAAACGAGAAATGAGAAGCAAAAGAGAGTACAATTCATAGGCTTAGAGACAAGTCGATTTCCTCAGCCAGCTCCCCTTTACCATCTGATCCCCCATACCATCCCGACGCCCTTGTCTCCTCCCGGCCACGTGTCACGAAACTCTCAACATTATAGTTTCTCTCCTCCCTGATCTCTCTCTCCGACACGACTCCTGTGGAGCTCGGATGGCCACCGGTGGAGCTTGCATGCGGGTGGAGGGCCGTGGCCAGCGCCCGACTCCTCTTGGCAAGGGTCCTCTCGAGCTTGTGCGCATTCTGGTGGCCCCCAAGAGCTTGCGAGCTATAGAACTTTCTATTGCAGTAGTTACAAGAGAAGACACCGGCTGGCTTCGGCGGGGACGATGGCTGGAGGGCTAAGTGAAGGTTTAGCTCGAGGCTCTCCGGTTCCATGTCAAGGAGACTTGGGGGAAGACAGAAGGCGGGTTGTAAGTGAGCTGTGTGCGCGTGGTATATTATATGAAGAGAAGAAGTTGGGGTTGGTTTGCTTTGATGAAATATAAAGTTAGCATGTGAGGTAACGGTCTATTGCTCCTCCGGGACACAATAGGGAGGAAGCCGGGACAAGGACAGGGTCTGGAGAGATCAGCCAGTGAGGGGGGTGGGGGATCGAAGTGTTGTCGCCCTATTTATGGCAGCATTCCCCCGGCGGGAGGGGGGTTGGTTGGGATGCGTCGGTACGTGGGCAAATTGCCTTCATCATTATGATGGTAGCAGATGCGCTGCTCCTCTCATCGCTGTTTCTTTCTTGAACCCTCCATCTCTCCTCTCTCTACGTCGGCAACTTTCCTTCATCATTGCAAGCCTAGCAGATGCGCTGCTCCTCGCCTTGCTGTTTCTTTCTCGAACTCTCTCTCTCGGGTCGTTGTCCATCTACAGTTTAAAAAGATGCCTTGGAGCAAGGCCTTTAGATGGTAGATCACATGTAGCTATGAATAGTTACTTTGAACATTGACACCTGGCGGAACCAAACTGTGGTGCAACCATAATAGGACGAAGGATGGCTCTCTGTGAAGTTAAACGGGCTCTCATTAATTCTTAGTAATTATATATTTATAAAATTAATTAAATAAATTTAATCCAAATGATACATGCAAGTTAAGTTTACTCTTGCTATATAATTCATTTAGTTTGAATGCACCTCATATTAAGTTATATAATTGATAGTTTATATAAGTCGAAAGTTCAATAATAATTCATAACGAGAAAAATTGATAGTGTTTTATTATACATAGATAAAACTTTTTTTTTTCTTATCATATCCATAGTCAGTTTCTTTTCATCGAAAACATTGCTTATTAAAAAAGAAAAGCAAAAAAATTTTAAGTTCTAGCATTCTTGCTGAATATTTCTTCGTATTGAAGGATTCTCTACAGCTCCTACATAAATCATAGGTGGCACAAAATATTTAAGATAATAAATTTTGATTATTATAATTACTGTTCTAAATTTTATAGATTCGATTCAAAAATTTTTACATGCATAACATTATCATCAATTCACATTAGAAGTCAATGAATATAGATTTTTTAGGATAAAAAAATGCAAAGAGATCGAATTAATAGCTTAGGCTTTTATGATGTTTTGATGCAGATCACTAGCCTAGGGCATGTGTTAGATGCACATAGGCAAGAAGGGTTAAGATCAGACATCCAAAACATTCACATATATGCACAAAAATATGCCAGATCGAAGCATGGGAAAGGCATAGACATTAAAATTTTGAGCTCTGTGCCTTGTCGTCGGGTTTATCAGCAGGAGTTCATGAAAAACATAAGGGAGAGTGAGCAGAGGTCGATGCAAAGGCCACTATGAAATCTAGTACTAAAAGATTAGCTTGGCTTAGAAAACTGACTCCAATTATACAAGACATGTTTTACTGGGATAGGCTTCTGACCTGGAGATATGTCACATTACTTGTAAGACGCAGGCTGAGGGTTCAATGAATAGAGTGAGATGGATGAGTTCTACAAAATAGTGGTTCATTCTAAGTGCGGCCAGGTTCGTAGCAACATGTTACGAACTCCCGTATGTCAAACCTAACTGTCGTCGTGTTACCTCGGATTTTGCATATGAACGTCGAAACTTTCTGGATAAAAATGGCAGCTTATTAGTCGTAAACTAAGGGGACGTGTCCACCATCTCAGCCAACCCAAGCGTAAATGGTTGAGATTCGAGGGAATTAAAAGTGAAAGCGAGACATTTAATTTGATCGGATAGAGAAACCTAAGGTTAATCATAGTAAAAGGCCTTCAGAACCTTTGAGCCATGATGGTTCGTACAGGTTTTTTTTAATTATTATTATTTTATTTTTATTGCTGCTGTCCGGTGGAGTCCGAAATTCTCTTTCGTGGAGGATAGGGACGAATTATATTATAATTTTCTTTTTAAAAAGCAAAGAACTGATCTTATTCTTTTCTTTTATTTAAATTATATTTTTTATTAATAAATTACTAATATATTATATAAATTAAAAATAATTAATTATAAAATAAGATATTAAATTAAATAATAAATTTATATAGTGTATAAATTTTAATTGAATATGAAATTACTTATTTTTTATAATTAATATAAGTCAAATTTTATTGTATCATTTCCATCTTATATTATAAATACTTAAACTTTTCTTAGAAAAAGAAAGCTTTAAAAAAATAAAAAGATTTTTTAATGCACTTCACAACTAATAAGAAGATTTCTAAAATTTTGAGAGGAGCTAAGGTTCTCTATTAATAAAAATGCCTCTGCTCAGTTTTTTCTTGATTATAAACTAAATTGCTGGTAAAAATGATAAGAAACCAATATCTTTATAGGGTTTTATCCCCTCACAAGGTGGAAAAGATTATACAAATAAGCTAGGTTTAGAAAGTCAAGCATCAATGCAAGATAATTTTATAAGTATGCAATAAAATAATATGCTATCGAATGCTTGCATTATGATGAGTAAAAAAGTTTATGCATGATGCCTATTTACTTATTGTATGTATTCATTGTTAAACAAGAGAAAAAATTAGCGTAAATTAATAATTGGTGCTTTAATGAATCGAGCTATATGTTGATCAACTACGTGATACTCGATTTACTATACAAATTCTTTTTAATTTCTAAACCTTTTTATCCCTCAATAATAATATGTGTTAAGAAGTTAAATGTTCACATACTTATCTTTATTATGTGTCAGATCGGTACTAGGTGAGGAACCATACATTAAAGAAATTTTATAGGATAGGCTAGATCGTATTGTTCGGTCAACAAAAAGTTTGCTTGATAAAGGGGTTACACTACTCTTGATAATTAAGCAAGACATGATGCGTCAGCAAGATTAATGTCTAGTAGACAAGTGCGTACCATCATTGAATGAAGACTTATGAGTTAAACCCTAGCTGGGGGGCTGGCAGAATTCATGGTTTGTGCCGCAGTTCAAAACTCTGGGTCCAGTTGCACTGAACTCATCTGACACGGGTTGAAGCATGCAGTCAGGTGCCTTAAGAACTCTGTGAAGGCGAGTCGGCAAGGAACGGTGAACTTGCACCACCATCAAGTTGAAGCGGTTGAACAAGCCCTAAGCCCTAATTACCGTCCAAAAAAAAAAAAAAAGGCTGTTGGACAAGCCGAGTGGGGAGCTAAACGTACCACAAGTGGCGCTCGTTTTGATAGCCTCACGGTCCGATCGGTGTCGCAGAAAAGACACTGATACGAGCCCACGGTGGTTGTGACAAACTCGCATGCGATCAAACAACATAATTCAGCAACATAAATACTCTTTGGAGCCATTCAAATTGGCCATGAAATGTGGCATGCTGTCAATTGTGACATAGCGGAATTCACTGGGGAGCTGAGAGCAGGCTGTTTGAATGAGGGACTACGGTGGCTCGTTTTGCCGCCCCAACCTGCCATCCATCCGGGGACCGCACTCCCAGAACCTTTTATTTGGGATGGAGGGCCCGACTCCATTTGGGATCCCTTACTTTTTCTTCTTCGCTTTGCACCGCTGCGAGCCCCATATGAACCGACTTTGACGTCGGACTGCACGTAGGCCCCCTTTATTTCATCTCGTGGGGAACACCTTGGCCCAGCTATTCACGCGCTTGAACTCCTTGCAGAGCTCGCCAGGATTATTGGGGCAAATACCTTCATGCCTGATGTCTGACATTCATCCTTTCGAGAGTGGGAGCCGATGTTGATGGTACTAGGTCAAAAATAATTATAAAAAAAATACTAGAGGTTGCAATCTGATCGAAATATTTTCAAGCAAATTTTTAGATATTGATTGGCGTCTAAATTTTTTATATTTAAACTATGATAACTTATTTTCAAAAAATTCATTTGCACACAATGTAAAAATAGTCCTGCCAATCACCTGCTAGCATCACTGATCAACTCATCAGGAAACATGATAACGTTGTGCACAAGAGAGTGATGTTAGTTGAGATTGACCTATCATCCATCCATGCGAGCACGCATGGTTGATATATCTTAATGTTAATGTATGTTACTCATGCGCGCTTGCATGAAAGAATATATATATATATATATAAAGCAGGATGTTTAATATTTTTTATATTATTAAATTAGAGTTGCCTATACGTTTAATTCCTACACTGGGCATGGGTAAGGCATGCGAGGTGGTGAAAGCTGAACAAATAATTTAAAAGTAAATAAAATGAGAGTTGATGGTTGAGAATAAAGTCCCTCCCCCGAGCTCCTAGATCATGAGAGCAAGGGGAAAAAAAAAAAAAGAATAATGTAACTACTAGAAAAGGGCATTTTTAGCATTTTTAGCTCACTATATTCATACTTTAAGTTAACTTTCTTCTAACTAGGGCTAAAAATGAATTCAATCAACTAATGACTTGGCTCAGCGCTGACCTGATTGGGCCCAACTTGTCCTATATTGAAGA
The DNA here is from genome assembly GCA_017589505.3 of Metroxylon sagu. Lineage (NCBI taxonomy): Eukaryota > Viridiplantae > Streptophyta > Magnoliopsida > Arecales > Arecaceae > Metroxylon > Metroxylon sagu. The sequence goes on from JACVBY030000664.1 coordinate 1,988,202, forward strand.
ATTATGAATTATGTTGAATCCAAAAATGGCACCTAATCTGATATGACCTAATTAGGCTTGTATATTATTTAGATCTAAATTAAGTCAATAAAATATAGAATCTCAATAAAATATAGAGTCTACTCAAATTGCACCTAATCTGACCTAATGCAAAAAAATAAATCATATAAACCTCCTTCTTCACTCTAATTATTTACAAATTCAATGAATAAACTTTTATTTAAACTAATTTTTCTTTTTTGTTTTAACAACTATATTTTCTCTCATTTATTTTCACTTACTTAATTTTTAAATATTCATATTTCACTAATTATTTCGATAAGTTCTTATTCAAAATGCTTTCAAGCATATCCATATATATTTTAAAAATCATAATTGATAAACATAAAAATGGTTAACTACCTAGATAAAACTTAAAGTTTTTGAAGAAAATTAAAATTTGAGGTGGCACTTTTTCATCTTATTTAAATTTCTTAGTAATTCTATATTTAATTACCAATTATTAGATTTTAACTATAATAAACTAGCTAGATGCTTGACTAAAATACAAATCCAACCTATCCCAACCTCGATTTAAGCTTGATCTAAACACAAACATTTCAAATTAGGTATACATTGTATTTGATTCAAATCTTATCTAATTAGTAAATCCAATTGATTCAAGTTTGAAATTATGATCTAAATATCAAATCGAATCGAAGCCAAGCATGTCCTAACCTAACCCATATGCACATCCAAGCTTTGAAAAAAACATATGTACAGTATTAGAAAGGTATATTTAGTAATTAAAAAAATGCAATACCCTCAAAATTGATGTCACACATATGAGAGTTTCCATAGTTAAAAAATAAATAAAAAAAAAATAAAGCAGAAACAAGATTTCTACATAACGCTAGATTGGTTAGTCACAAACTCGGCCAGATCATGCACGTGTGAGTTTTCGTCAGGTAACAATAACAATGTTTATTGTGCAACTGTGCAAGCCCAGTAAAGACCATGATGCAAGCTCTTGGTGTTACAAATTAGAAAGTTCTTCCTTATGTGATAGTCATCTTTTACTTCTACTTTTCAATCTTCACTGAAGCTGAGAAATCACCCCGTCCCTCCTTCACTACTCCTTTGATTTTTTTTTTTTTTTTTTTTCCTCGCAATTTCTACTATTTTTCACTGTAGCAGTGATTTCAATGTCTGTAGTAGTGATTTCAGGACATTGAAGGAGTTTAACAGGGTCGGACGTCTACAGTGCGTGCTGGCGAAGGATAGCCAGGTGAGCTGGGATCGGTTGACTCGTCTACCCCTCACGAGAGGCGATAACGCTCATGGGGCAATGTACAGCACAACTTCGATCTAGGTTATGCTATTTTTTAATTTCTTATTTACAAATTATTCCTTTTAAATTTTATTCATGATTGTTTTGTAAATTATTGATTTTCCAATTCTATTAATATTTACCTCCAACAATCTAAGAGCATTATTAGTTTAAACTAATTTTGACACTTTAATAATCAATTTCAACCTTTTTTGACCAATAAATCTTGTCAGATTTCAAAACTATAGTTATTTCACGTTGTTCCATTGCTAGAAAAAAGCACATTTAACTTGTAATGAACGGAAATTGTTATGAATAAATGCCAGTAGTCTCTTGCAAGCACATAGTCTATGCTGATAAATAATTGTTGCATCCATATCATTTTGTCATTTTGTATCCTAGAATTTCCATATCATTTTGTCATTTTGTATCCTAGAATTTTAGTAAGCAAAAATAGCTCTCAAATAAACACATTCTATATCATAGTAAGAATAAAATCAAATTTAATAAATATTTGCAACAATTGTTAAATTTTATGTTCACTGCTCCATGTTTTAAGTAAACCGTATAACCTATTTTAAATAAACACTTTTCACATCTGGATAAACACTAGTTGTGTTCTAGTAATTGGCAACATTCAAAACTGCAAAACATAAAAGTTATTAACTTGAAAGTTTGAAACTTCCCATTAACTTAAATCTTTGTGTACATAATAATTACAAGCCATTAAAAGTTGAATGAGAAATTAAAAGTTAAACGAGAAACTTATTTGACATTGATAGTAAGTCATTAAATACATTCTTTATTGAGAAAATTTTGCATAATTTTTCGCATCAAATTTGAAATCCAAACCAAGACTTTGTGATTTAATTTTATCAAATTATTTCATCAATCTCTTTCCTTAAATATAATTGTTCATGATGATTAAAATTCAATCCCACTAGAAACGTTTAATGAATTTTTCTTAAATAAATGACATGATTAAATAAGATTTTGGTTTACACTATGTCTAATATTAACTATGGAGCTTTCACTTCCCTCCTACTCCATCAGATTCCATTCCAAATTTATCTTAAGAGCCTATTTTAAGAGAAACCCTATCCAACCACTTTAATTTTATTTAATTCAAACCTTAAAATCTTATAAGATATAAATACACTACCATGATTGATATAGGATCCTAAATGTTCCATATGATATCTTATATGATATCCATCTTTCAACTAAAACCATCAAAGAACTTTGGAAACCCTTAAATTAGAGTATAGCTTGAAGGATGCTAATCTCAACCAATTCACAGCCTTCCAATTCTAAAATTAGTAGCCAAAAGGATTCTATCACAAGAAGGCCATAGGTTACTTGGATATTTATTTTCTTATGACTCAAGCACAATTTTTAGAATACTTGCAATTGCTTCTATTCTAAATTGATCATTCATCTAACGGGCATATTTATTAATTTTTCTAAATAAAGATGTTGAAAAAAGATCTACATCGAATAACTCAAAAAGTTTCTTGTCAAAGAACAAAAAGTTAAAGTATATAAATTAGTTAAATCATTATGTAATCTTAATACTATAAAAAATCATAAAATCTTTTATGATTAAAAAATTACAAAGCTAAAAAAAAGCAATGAATTATGTTTCCAACATTTTTTCTTTAAAATAGGGAACAAATGCTAACAAATGCAGTGTCAAGAATTATGTTCCTACATTCCCCACATTTATGGAACATGGGAGATTAAGTTTCACTAAAAATAGAAGAAAATGAATCCTTACATTTATAAAATGTAGGTGATTGAATGCTCTGAAAAAAAAAGGAAAAAAAAGAGAAAAATAAATTCTTATATTTTCAAAATACGAGGGATTAAATATAAAGTTAAAAAAGTAACTAAAAATCATAAGAGAATTAAACTATTGACTTTCTCCCACTTTTTTTTTTTAATATAACAGCAAGTATAGTTAGCACCTTAGCCAAGATACTCCAAAGCTTCGAAGGAAAATTCTCTATCCAAAGTATACTTTGAGAGGATGATAAGGTAAGATTGGTCAGATAGTCTACAACTTGATTTGTTTCTTTAAAATACATATCTATACACAAATCAAGGGATTTCAAAAGTGAAGTTTGGTGTTTCGTAGAAATCAACCTTGAAGCCACCATCAGTCCCATCCTGAACAGTTCTCTTTACTGACAGAATGATCGTCGTCGGCCAGCCCATTTTTGCCTTCGCTTTGTGCGCAGTTCTTACTTCTTAGCCTAGCAGACGAGGCCCAATAGCCTTCCATTTGGGCTGGGTCTTGGCTTCAGCATGTTACCCACAGCCTTTCTCACCTCGGACCGGCTGGCCCTCAATTTGTTATCAGGGCTCCCACTAGAGCTCGATCCAGATCTTACTTGACAGGCTCTCTTCCCTTTACTTGGGTTCATCCTTTTAGGCTTGAATATTTGCCCTTCATGTGCCCTCCTATATACTAGGATCATTTAAATTTGAAGCTGAGGAAGGACTCCCAGCTACACGAAATCCTTCTTGTCCGCTAATTTTTCAATCATCACACCATTACGTTGCATGTTTGGCCTATTCAAATCAGCACTGTTATCATTCAAATCAAAGACAACATCCATTTCCGTTGGCTGTTGATTACCCAACCCATGCATTTCCTCTTCTAGCCCTTCCAAGACGGCAAGTTTTAGAATGGGTGCAATTTGTTTTGGGCTATGCAACTATTGAGTGGGAGAAGGAGGATCGTGGTGCATATCTCCATCTTATGCACCTGGCTTCTCCTATCTTGTCTTTTCTTTCCTTTTTTTTTTTTTTTCTTTCTTCTTTTAAGAAAAAAAAAAAAAAGGAACTTATAACCTTACAAATTGAATCCCTCTAGCATTGGCATTCAATAAAGAAGAAAAAGTTATAAGAAATGTACCATGCCAATAAGAAGCTTCGCAGCAATGTTTGCAAAAGAATCCATCAATTGATTAGCCTCTCTATAGACATGCTTCCAAGAGAAATTGAATATAGTAATTATTATAGCATAAATGTATCGAAGCTGAGGATGCAAACATCCTGAATTGCCATTAATCCATACAATTGTTGTAGAGGAGTTGCCTTCTAAGAACAGTCCATGCAATGGTTGTTCATGCATGACACTACTTGGATAAAATAATCCGGCTTTCAGATCATATCAAGGAGTAGTGATTTCAACAGCAGAAGCAAAGTCTTTGTGAAGAGGAATAGATGCAACCATAATAAGCCTACCTCAGTGGTCCCCAATGACAAATCCTACATCAATAGAAGTGGGGTGAATTGATCCATCAAAATTAATTTTAATATATCTTAGTCATGAAGGCTACCACAATACAGCTGTTAGAATTAAGATTCTTGATCTGAGTAGACCACTGCTGCCCCAAACATCAAAATAGGAAGTAGAATAGTTTGTAATGGATAGGATGTTCTCCATTGACATATGATAAGCATGTTTAACATCTGAGTTGGATGAAAGGATTTACCTCCAAAATATTCATCATTCCTTTCTTTTTCAAGTAAGCTACAGTAGATAGACAATGAGCGACATGATGGTAGAGCGTAGGGTTCTCAGACTTCTACTTGCCTTTAAAGTGGTGCTGCGCTTCCTCATAACTATTGACCAACCATGTCCCATGTGAGTTGGATTGGACACCTACGTACCTACAATTTCGCTCGATTCCTGCTGAATTGGACACCTACGTACCATGGGCCATACATCCATTGCGTTAGCTTCTTAGATTAAATATTTTGCCTTACTATTAGAGACTCGACGGCATCAAAAGCGACCCAACTGGGCACCAGTAGAAACGATAACAACCTTCCCTGATGACTTGGTGGTGCCCGCAAGCATGACGGTATGGTTGTATGGATTAGCATATTGGATCTAACATTTGCAGCGAGGGGTTTTTCAAGATCAACCAAAACACATGCTCTAGTAAAGCTACATAATTTTAAACTCTCAGTCCAATTGTTTAGCCACAAAGGTTTTCCTACAATATTAACAATTTTCAAGATTTTATCTTTGGCCCATCACTCGATTGGAAGCTCATCCATGCACATTCACATGGTAGCATTATTGATAGGATCCTTAGAGGCTATGAAGTTAGGATGCCACGGTTTTAGGTTAAGGATCTGACTTCCTTGAACCCATGGTCTGCCAATGATGACTCCTGTGAGATCCTCCATAAAGGAGGATAAAGAAATATAATGATCGGAACCCACCGAAAAAATCTCCAACCCTCCTGCGGACTTCCGCATCTCTTTTACAGCAGCCATGAGGAATTCCAAGTCCAATTCTCCTCACCAAGGTTCTCCCAAATAAGGCTAGCTTCCATTTGGATCTAGCACTTTCTAGTACATCTCCGGAGAATTTGACTGTCCGATTAAATTGACTTCCTAAAGTTTCTATCTCCTAATCAAAGGCCCATGAGCAACGTACGCCATCTTATTTCTCTTGATTTTCTGATTTCTGATGCACGCTTTCTCGCAGATGAGAAACAACTAATGGTTTCTTCTCCAATCTAGCCTTGTCTGCTTCACCCGCCCATTCTCCGCTACCATACAGTTCTTCTCCATCCTTTGGCATAAACCATTGACCATTAATTAATTAACCACCCACTGCTGACAACTTATGGCTTCTCTTAAAATTGCATTTTATTATGCTTATTAAAAACTTTAAGTTTTTTAAAACTATAAGTAATTTTATTTATGCTTTAAAGAGTAACAACGGTATTTAATATACAATTTTAATACTTTATTATTATATATTTTACTTAAATAATTTATAATTTTTAATATATTTTTACTACCGAATCATAACTCCCCTCCTTCCAAATCTCTCTCTCTCTCTCTCTCTCTCTCTCTCTCTCTCTCTCTATATATATATATATATATATATATATATATATATATATATATATATATATATATATATAACTTGACTTTCTTTTGCATATCAAATTAATATCAGATTATTTGGAAGTATAATTCTTTTATGTTGTAAGCAAGCTGGTTGGGGGTGGATGACTCAAGGTAAACTCCGTGGCATATTCAATAGCTAAATAATTAAAACTGCTTCTATTCCGGCAATCGTGACAGCAAGTATAGCAACATGAAAATATTGCAAAAATAAAGAAAAAGGTTCCCTATAACCTCCAAATATTTTTCTCTCTGTAATATCATTCAAGGTAGTAATGCGATGGGTTCCGTCAAGACTCAAAATGTAGAGGGAAAAAAAATAACAATGAAAAACTTTCTAACGCATGGCGTGAACAGAGCGGTCAATTCAATAAATTCGCGTGACTCGGTGGTGTCGCAGAGTCCCACACGATATGACGAAACTGATTTGGGTTCATCGATTAACGATAGTCATTTCTCATATTTATTTTCTAGCTTATGGCACCCTTTTTTTTAAAAAAAAAAAAATCTGCACATAAACACTGAGCACCGGCCGCACTGGCCAGGCTGACAACATCAAGCAGAACCATGTGTTGATGAAACAAACTCGCCGATTGGTTATCACGGCAGTCCCTGGCCAACTACTCTGATTGGAGCTCTTCAGATGGAGGGATGAACAGAGTGAGAGCCTACAAGAAATTCATTCTTCTATTATAATTTTTTATTTAATAATAAAAATTATATATATATATTCTGATTTCAAGTTTCTCACATCAAACTATCCCACCGCTGAATCTAAGCATCTCTTGGCTTGATAAAACATAAGAATAAAATGAGGCAAGCCTTAGTTCAGTAAGAATCTTCTATAAATATTTATATATGTATATATATATATGTATGTATATTTTCATAATGCAAATATACATAATATTCAATAGTAATATCTAATACATGCATATATGTGCATGCATGTATGTTATGACTAGGGGTAGATGTGAACTGGGCCAAGCCAATAGGAAAAAGAGTAGCTTAAAATTTAAGCCTAATCTAGGCCATATGGGCTAAAATTTCTGGCATGAGCCCTGAAATTTTTGAGCAAGGGTGGAGAAAAACAAGGAAAGATCAATAAGGAGAGATTAGGAGAAGCTTTGATACTAATTTTGTGCATGGGAGAGGAAAGATCAATGAGAAAAAAAAGAAAAAGATAATCAAGAAAGCACACATATGAATTTAACGTCATTTGGCTATTAGCCTATAGACTCTCTCACAAAGCCCTAAACTCACTTACACCCAAAAGGACTTCTCTCTTGAACTCTCCATAATACTTCGGGTTTCAGGTTACTTTGAAGGCCAGAACTATATGTACATATATAAAAGAGGGATTTACAGTATACTATATATATAGACTATGACCTGTGTTCTCCAGATATATGAAACATGTCCTAATTAAACTTGTGAATATCAAGATAAACTCTAAGAAATCTTCAGCTTGCCTTGAATTTTTAAGTAATTTTGAATAATAAAAATAGTTAAAATCTCTTCACCTTCTTTACATACCCCTAAGGGGGTACATCTTAAGTGTCGCACACACCAATCAAATCCATACAATGCTTAAACTTAGCTATTAAAAGAGGTTTAGTCAACATATCTGTTGGATTGTCTTCAGTATCAATCTTAGCATTTTGACCATAACAATGGATAACAGCTACCTCTTGACATGAATCGAGCTCACCAAATAAGCCTCTTAATTAAATAGCCTTCTTAACAGCTTCAGTCATAGCTATATATTCAGCATCTTTAGTAGATAAAGCCACAATAGGCTAGAAGGAGGCTTTCCAACTAAGAGTACAACCACTAAGAGAAAAAACATATCCAAAAAGTGATCTTCTCCTAAAGTAATACTCTACCTCCAATGCTTCACCAAAATAGCCCCCATGAAATAAGATTGGGATGTTTATTCTACTTATTCAAAGTTTATTCTGACTTTATTTTAGACTTATTCCAAGTTAGAATAGCTTTTCTTCTTCTCTTCTTTTTCTTCTTCGTCGCTTCTAGCAGCTACTCAAAGGGCCCTTACTAGCCTTTCCATAGAGCTACCTTGTTCTGCGTCGGCTGGATCGACCACCACCAACTGATCTCAAAGTTGGCACCTCTAGATGGCAAATAGCTCTATCACGAGAGAACAGCCTTATTTTAGTGGAACAAGGATTCTCAACCCTTAGATGAGTCAATCGCGCATATAGGGATCGAGTAGACGCCCAAAAAAATAGTGAAGTATGGAGTAGAATTCAACCTCCAACATCACCTTTTCCTTTGGCCCAATTGGAGTTGTTCGGTGACGGCTTGGCTGGAATCAACCTCCATAGGGCTAGGATGGTGATGATCCATGCCCACAACCGAATTGAGCTCTTACAAGTGGTCACTTAGGTCTTCAAGGTCCAAGCCCAAGATGAAAAATAGGGGAGACATTTGCCCGACTTCAAATTGATTTCCCTTCTCGGGAGATCAATGGTTGATGGCCATTCTGGCACCACCTCCACTGCACCCACCCAGTCACCACCCCTCCCTCTTTTTTGCAGCCAAATAGGACAAATCTCATTGATCCATTAACAGATCTCAACATATTATAGATAGGCTTAAGGAGGTCTGCTAATGATCCTATAGTGGCTTGTACTGAAATAAATCCATTGCTTGAAGATTCGTGCTACCTGGTAGGAACTTTGATGCAAGTATCCCCTATTGTCATTTGAGCGATTTTTCTACACATGCTCGAGAACCATGCTCTAATACCAGTTTGTCATGACCAAGAGAAGCTTTGATACTAATTTTTGTGTGTAGTGGAGGAGAGATAAAAGAGAAAGAAAGAGAAAATTAATCAAGAAAGCACACACAGAGATTTACCATAATTTGGCTACTAACCTCCATCCATAGGCGAAAGAGAGTATAAAAATTTCATTATAAAGAAATATCTAAAATTTTAAGGATTATTTTTCATTAAACTTTCTCTCACAAAACTCCACTTGGACTCAAAAAGACTCCTCTCTTAAACTCTCTTCATATTACTCAATGTTTTAGGGTTATCTTAAAAATCAGAGCCACATGTGCATATATAGAGAGGAGGAATTTATAGTATACTACATGAATTAGAACTCATGTTCTCTACATATATGAAAAAATATTCTAATTAAGCTTATGAATTTCAAGCCAAACTCTAAATATATATAGCCATAAACACATATATTCAACAAATAATAATATTATATTTCTAACTGGCACCTCCTTTCAAGGTAGATTTATCAATAATATCATTATTTAAATTTATTATATATAGGATCGATCTGGTTAGTTTAGCATTGAACTAGTTATGGCCATGCTTTAATTCAGAGTAGGCAACCAAATTTGTCATGCTTAAGTACATGGTGGCAACCAAATCTAGTCATGCTTTAGCTCATGATAGTAATTAAATTAACTAAATTTAGTCATACTTCGACCTGCAGTGGCAACTAAATCTACCATGCTTCAGTTTATGGTAGCAACTAAATCTCATGACTAATTCATACTGTTGACCTCACATTGATTTTGATGATCACAAAATAATTAAGTAAGTTACTAATGAGTTTTATGAAGAATCATGTTGAAATGCAGACATGCATAAATCATCAAGATGATTAAAAGTAATTTCAAGCACCTAAATGGGGTTATGATTCAAAAAAAAAAAATTTGTAGAAGATCAAGATCAACTAAGAATGATTCAAGACTCAATTCAGTGAAATTCAGATGGTTGAGAGGTTTTCAAATGGAGAAAGTTCAAAATTATGAGAGCTAGAATGATTCAAGCCTTAATCAAATGAATTTCAGATGTTTGGAAATTTTTCAAATGAAAAAGTTTAAAACTATGAGAGCTAAGAATGATTCAAGCCTCAATTCAGTGAATTTCATATGTTTAGGAGGTTTTCAAATGGAGAAAGTTCAAAACCATGAGAACTAGAATGATTCAAGCCTCAATTCAGTGAATTTCAGATGTTTGGGAGGTTTTCAAATAAAGAAAGTTCAAAATTATAAGAGCTAGAATAATTCAAACCTCAATCAAGTGAAATTTAGAAGTTTGAAAGATTTTCAAATGAAGAAAGTTCAAATTATGAGAGCTGAAATAATTATCTTCTTCATTTGAATGAGTTTTATTGTTTATGAAATGAGATTTCAAGTTTTGAAGGATTTAGTCAACTCCTACAATAGCTACCAGCACTTAGAATGGAAGATTGAAGCATTTGGCCAACTACTTTGGAAGCTATCAAGTTAAAATTATGCCATAAGAGAGTTAACAACAATTTTTACCAAGTTAGCCAACTATCTAGCCAGCTACTGTGGCAAAACAATGGGAAAAATGAAGTTAGATGACTAACCAGCCGACTACTGTGGCAAAACAGTGAACTCTCAGAAGTTAGTCGACTGTGGAGTCGGCTACTGTGGCCAAGATAGTGAGTTTCTTGAAGTTAGCTGACTCTGTAGTCGGCTACTATGGTCAGAACAGAAATGTTAACAAAAGTAGTCGACTCTAGAGTCGACTAACTTGCCCAGAAATGTTGTAACGGCTAGTTCTGCGTCTCCAATGATCACAAACGACTAGTTTACCATTTCAATCCCATAGTAAACTATAAATACTCGTAAATGGGATTGATTAGCAAGAGATTGGGAGCATTTTTTAGGGATTACAAGTGAGAAATAAAGAGGAAAAATAAAAGGAAAAATCAAGAAAGTTTTAGCCTTCCAGTTTTTGAAAAGATAGTGAGCTGCAGTATTTGAAACTCCTTCAAGGCTCATTCAAGGCTCCTTCCAACTACCCAAGAGGTTTCTTCAATTGCTCATTACTCCAACATTTAAAAAGGAGAAGCTCATTCAAAGGGGAAGATCTTCAAAAAGTGTAAGTGCTTTTATTTCTGAATTTGCTTATTAAGGAACTGTAATTTCTGAAACTCTTTTCATTGTGAGTTTGTTTGAGTTTTAACTTGGTTGAAACTTTTGGAGGGTGTGCCAAACCTATAATTGGTGAATTGTAAGGCTCTCTTGTGCCAGGAAACAAGAAGTTAGCTGAGAAAGATAAGGAAAGGCTCCCTTGTGCCTGTGAAACAAGAAGCTAGCTGGGTTAGCTAGGATTGTAATCGTTTGAAGAACGATTAGTGGAGAAAATTCCCAAGAAAATCTTGGGGAGTGGATGTAGGTGCAAGGAGTAGCACCGAACCACTATAAATTGCTGTGTTTGTGTGTTTGTCTCTTATTGTTGCTACTTATTCTTACTTTCAATACTTCACACTCACATAGAATTTTCTGTTTTGCATAATTACACATACTTGTTAAAAATTTTCAAAGAACCCAATTCACCCCCCCTCTTGGGTTGCTTAGCTGGGCAACACATACTTCATCATCATCATCATCATCATCTATACAATTTATCATTCTCAAGTTATTAATTTAATGCAATTCAACAAATAAATGAGCATAAATTCGTATATTATTATATCAAATCATACAAAGCCTAAAACATGCACAAATAATTTATAATCATGCATAATTAAACATATTTCTATCATAATAAACTTTTATATATGATCAACATAATAATACTAATAAATGTACTATCAAAACATATATGATCATGCTAACGTACACACATATAGATATGCAGTGATTCTTACTTCAACCGAAAGCTATATTCTAGCTAAAAAGTCAATTCCACCCTCAAAAGTGTGCCAACTAGATTAAATTATTATTATTAATAATAAATTAGTAGCATATTTATATCTAACATTCTTAATTAATCAATATTTCATTTATTGCTCTAGATTTAATCTGGCCTGAGCCTAAGCTATATATCTTTATATAAATATAATAGTAAAATGAATATGATCGAATCTCACCTTAGTCAACAGAATGAGGAAAGCTATATTCTAGGTTGGCCTTCTTCTTGTTCTAACTGTTGCTCACCTATCCAAATCAATCTATCCCAAATTAAAGCATTAAAATTTATAAAATAAGATGCAAGAACAAGGTCCACTGCCTAGGGTCTAAGGTTCTCAATCCAAGGTCCAAGGGCTAGGATCCTAGGTCCAGAATCTAAGATAGCAAATCCCACCTCAAGGCTAAGGCCTATGCCACTAAGATATCCTCTAACTACTAAACACCTAAATAAAGAATTTGAGTAGAAAGAAATGCAAGAGAGAGAGAGAGAAGAGCAAGAAGGTGAAAAAGAATGAGAGAGAGAGAGAGAGAGAGAGAGAGAATAATAAGAAGTCCACTCGAGTAGAAGTTCAAGCCATTAGGGTGAGCCTGTGGCTGAGGAGGCCCCATGTAGTCCATGGTGGTCAAGAAACCTTTGCCACAAGTGGTGTCCATGATGAAATCAAATAGGGGAGACCTTGTTGCTATAATAGAGGCTTTCCTCCTTACCAATTACCCATTATAGCCAACCATGGTCAACTCCATGCCAAGAGAAGATGAAGATGAAGAGAGAGATTAAGGGAGAAGACCTCCAATTGTCCGCATGGCTATAGCATCATTCCATGGCAAGCAAGCCAAAATAGAGAAAATACTGTTTTTGAAATAGAGTGCATTTAGACCATAAAAGGGTTGGCAACCACTGCTACTAGAGGAGATGGAGGAAATTAAGGGCCTTGGGTTCTTGTTTAATCAGTCCTAAGCTCTGTCGATGGCTGATCAGTGGTAATAGGGCAAGAAAAAAATAACTAGGTATTTTAATTTATAATTTCCCTTTTTTAGCACTGGTGAACAATTGACATAGAATGACCATGGCTTGAGGTTAAGGAAGACTCTCGCTTGGGAAAAGAATGATTGGTGGCCAAGCATTCGACTGAAGGAATGAGGAAGTAGGTGGCAATGCGATGAGTTATTAATGGAATTGAGGAGGTTTAATAGGTTTTTTAGGAATTTAATGTGACCCACCATGTTGTTCAGTCTGCCCATAAGCCTTCCACATCAAGGCTTTACGTTTCAACAGAATGTTTTGTGAGATGTTAAAACAAATTACTATCCCAAGTATCAAAATAGGATCCTCCTGCTAGCATCCCAACATTTGAATCGATATGTCTTGGAACTCTTTATATCAAGTGTTAAAATGGGACAAGATTATGATGCATTTTATTTTATAAAAAAAATTGAGAGGATCTCATGAAATGGGATTTAAAATTTTGTTCCACGTTACCCCATGAATGGTTAATAGGCCATTTTAGATCGATCATGGGGAGCTGGTTGGACCGGGGACGTGGTCTTTGATGACCGGTTGAGGGCCGGGTCACAATAGTCGGTCCCAGAAGTCATGGCGGTCAGGTGACCAACAGGTGGCAACCATTATTGTACCCAAAAAAAAAAAAAGCGTCCGCTGCTTGCAAACCAGAGGCTCCTCGAGACTTTGTATTGGAAATCGTGCTCTGCAACAATGACATTTTGTGACTTTATCCTCCGTTGAACTCTAACGCGTTGCAAGTTGCAGCGTAATTTATTTCCCGCAGGTCACGGATCTTTTCTCTCACCATTTAAAGCCAGCTGTTCGAGTTTGAGAGTTATGAAAGCGTTCGCCTTCAAATCATGATGGAAGGTCCACCGTCTGCATCACCGTCACCATCATAATTGCCATCAGCTCCCCTACATCACAATTCCCGCCAAAGCCCGTCGTGATCAAATGAAATGCCGTTACGGAGCAGTAAGTGCTCACCGATCTGGATATTTTATCGGTGTAGTATATTTCCCTCATCATTATCATGCTGCCAATCAACAACATCGCAGCCCGCGTTGTCTTGTCTAATGGCCATGGATGAGGCATCTACTAGTTTATTTGATGAGCCGATTTTGGGAACCCGAGTCCTTCCTTCCATCAAAAATAAGTAATTTTATTACATCTCCATTTCACAAATCATATTATAATGTGGCTACAACAAATGGTCGTATGAACAGCTGTGCAACAAAACATAAGACATATCATGCCACAAATGAAAACGTATTGACGGTGGGGGGCCTCTTAAAGTGATAGCACACAGAGTGGATGGACGGAGAGGGATCATGGATGCGTGCCGTCGGGATACCCAGCTGCTAGCTTAGCTCGAAGGTCCTTCCTCAATATCTTTCCCGATGGCGCCTTAGGAATGGCCTCGGCGAAGAATACCTTGTGGATCCTCTTGTAGAACACCACCTGAGAGAGATGATAAGACGAGATTAAATAGCTGCACACTTGACATGAAAATAAAGTATGTGGACGATATATTGATCGAGATTGTGACATGATCCATAATCCCTTTACCAAACAATAATGTCTTTGTCTGGGTGTCTACCAGGCTGGCCTGGGCCCTATGCGTATAACATCTAATCATGTTGGCTGACCTAAAACAATTCATAACAATCTGGACAAAATATAGCCTCCGTTGGGCAGGACAATCAAAAGTGTCCACATAAATTGCAGGCCAGATTTTGTCCGATCCTACTTAGATTTACAAGAAAGCTCCTAACTAAACCAATCCTAAACTAAATTTACACTCTATTTCTTTGCTTATGCTACCAAATGATATTTTAAACTAGCAGGATAGTCCAATTCCCTTCTTGTGGCATGCGAGGAAATATCTCTCTCACTTGAGACCAGTCTATCTGCGAAGAGGGTTGGAATGGATAAATTCGCTTCCACTTCACAAACCAGTTACTTTATTATCCTTCCATTTTTTCTATCCACCCTTAAGTGCATAAAAAATTTGAATAGTAATTATATCTACATGATAAAAAATAAATCATCACAAGATCCAAAGCACATTAAATTAATTCTACTCCCTCCTTTTTATTCCTTCTCACTTTTCTATCAATTCAAATGACTAAAGGTATTGATTTCGCCGCTAAAGCCGATCCCTTCAACGGTACCCAGATAATTTTGCTCTTATTTCCTTCAAATTTATTCCGCAACAACAGTAGCCGAAAGCTAGAGCTAACAACATAAAATTAGCCCGCGGGCAGGCCCATTTGATAGGTTGGGTAAAGATTATGCGTCAGTCAAACTGCTAGGGCTCTTAGATATAGTGAGATTAGTTGGGCATTTCACCTGTTTCGAGATGTATTGTTTGATCTCGTCTTCGGTGATTTCCGAGCCACTTGATCGCACGACAAATGCCACCGGGAGCTCCCCACAAAGCTCATCCTTCTTTCTGGAAATGATCAGAATGACATTGGAGTTATATGAGGGCCGATGGCTGCTGAAAATATATTCTATGAGCAAACTACTTACGAGACGACGGCAGCATCGGCTATGCTGGGGTGCGCGATGAGCATGGCTTCGAGCTCAGCAGGGGCAACTTGGAATCCTTTGTATTTGATCAGCTCTTTTAGCCTATCAACTATGAAGATCTCATCGTCATCATCCACGTAGCCAATATCTCCGGTATGTAGCCAGCCTTCTTTGTCTATGGTCCGTTTCGTTGCCTCTGGATCATTCAGATAACCTGGATGATTGCATTGAGATATAGTTAGTATGACCCCTCTTTTTTTATGGGCGAAGCATATCAATCTTCTTTGATTTTAATGACAACATAGATGGTCACACCTCCTCAAGCTAGGTAACTCAAAGGTTTGATTGGAGTTGGAGTGAGATCTTTTAGCAGAAGGTTTACGAATGCAATCAAAAGAGAATCTTTTCAGAGGAAAATAGCAATGGTTAGGCCACAACAGGGCCAGCGAAAGTGATGCAGGTTTTCTGAGGGATCTAAACAAATAACAGAGGTGGCCCATAGGTGGCAAAAGCAAACATGACTCTGATTATGTAATGTTTATATGATTATAGTATAAAATAATTATACCGCAAGTTTATCCATCAATCCAAAAATAATTTATTTAAAATTTATTTAATTAATAACATATTAAATAAATCATGCTAAGCAAGTCGAGCTGTATTTATTTATATTAAAATCTATTCATATTATGCAAAGCATATATGTTAATTCAATATTATTTATTTATTAAATAAATTATACACATTATGTTATACCGTGTTACTCATGTAATAACCATATTATGTTTCTATTTAAATTTTTGGCACGATTAATGAATCATACTGTATTCGTATCTATTTATGTATTATTATATCTTAGCTTTAATATAATATAAATACGGTTTAAAAATATGAATTGCCATCCCTATTTATACCTACTTCAGAGAAATTTTTACGCAAAAAATTTCCAAGCAAACGAAAATCCAATCTTCAGGAGAGCAGGCTTGTTGGGACCGAGCTCTGCTGTTTTACTATACCATACAACAGCTCTTTGGTTTTTTTTTTTTTTTTTTTTTCAAAAACGATTGGCCACTAGCTGTGAATGATGAGGCAGGCGGAGAGAGTGGACCGCCATCACGGTTCCACAAATTGATTTTTTGTAGTCCTTTAAATAGTTCTGGCGTGCCGTCGTTGCCGGCATGTGGAAAGATGACGCGCACGCATTACATATTTTCCAACCATACCGATGTTCTGGCTATTCTATGCGCTGGAGGGTCAACCAAATTCCATGATGCACCATGAAATATCGCATTTCCTATAGTCCTGCAAGGCCCGTCCATTATATATATATATAGACCGTCCGTCCTTTCTATTATTGATACTTTTCTCTGCACCGTTGGCATGTCACATGCCATGAAAGATTGATGTGGTCCATGAAAGGTCATGGTCGAAAGCACCAACCTTCTCATTCCAGCATTGCAAGAGAAGGTTCTTCATAATGCAGTTGGGGCCATGGCATACATGACTCTACGATGGCCAGCAGCGCCTAGTTGTAGGATAAATACGTTATCATTTAAAAAAAAAGAAAGAAAGCTTCTCTAGGTGACCTAAAACTTTTTTATGATTCGGTGGGCTTTTGCGGACAAGTTCCCCTAATACCTAAAGTTTAATCCCAAAGTTTCTGCAAATTAATTTTAAAGCCTAAGCCTAGAATACATAAATGTTAGATATAAAATTTTAAATTTAATTTTTGTAATATATTTTTAATATTTATTAATTTATAATAAATTTTAAACTTCAAATTAGTTTACAACCGAATTAGGTGTAAATTTGATCACCAATTTTTTTATAAAAAAGAGTCTTAGAGATTCCTTCAAGAAGAATGAGGAATTATAAGAGTGAAAAATAAAAAAAAATTATTCCCAATGTGGAAATGAGAGGTAGAGGTGGGGATAAGAAATATTCCCTTCATCCTAAATCTGTTCCTTTAACATCCCTAAATGAGCCACTGAGCCCAAAAAAAAATAAAAAAAGGGAATAAAACAACCTGGCCTAATTAAAAATTGACAGCAGATGGAAGAGTTCACGAGAGTTACCTTTCATAATTTGCTTGCCCCTGATGCAAATCTCACCAGGCTGGTTCCGAGGCAGTGATAGTCCAGTCTCAGGTTCTAATATCTTGAGCTCAGCATTCCTCACAACGGTGCCACATGATCCTGATTTTACATCGAACGGCTCCTTTGCAAATGCTAGACTCATGGAAAGAACTGGCCCAGCTTCGGTCATTCCATAGCCCTGTGAGATTTTTAGCCAAATAATTAATTTTTAGTTGCTCGTCATTTTCGCCTTAATTATGAGTTTGTGACAAAACGACGTAAATGTCTATACGGACGTGAATGCATCCAAGGCACTGAATACGGGACCAACACGTAAGTCCCGAATTTGATCAGAGAGAGAGAAGAGAGAGAGAGAGAGAGAGAGAGAGAGAGTGTGTGTGTGTGTGTGTGTTTTGAACCCTCACATCGTTACTTCATAGAAGATATCCATATCATTGATCTAGTTCAAGTATTTAAAAATTGACGAACCTGAGTGGTGCAAATCTCAAAAAGAAAGAAAAAATAAATAAATAAATAAATAAGAAAGAAAAAAAGAAAGAAAGAGATTTCTTTCCAGGCACATACATGCCAGCATGTGAAAAGTATTGTCTCTCTATATTCATATTTAAAAAAATAAAATGAGTGCAAGCTAGCATGACTTTCATAAATGAGTGGATTACGATGTGAATGGCTTGTGTCGTTATTCCCCGATGGAAATTTACATTCGACACTTTGGAACTCTTAACCTAGGTATTAAATTTTTAATTTTTCATCGCCTACGCATTATAACTCCTTTCTAAAATTCAGGATGCACCAAGCGATCTTAAAATTCAGACACATTCCGTTTTGTAATTTTGTCCAGTCCACTTGCCGGATCGCATTTGCCATCCGTTCAAGTGGGTCCCACTGATAATGGTGACTGACTTCGGGTCCTAATGAACTAGATTCCACCATGTTCCTTGATCGGCGCGACCCACCAAGGTCTACCGCCTGATTTAACTAGACAAAACTAGCTGGAAACAATACTTTAGTGGATCCGAGCTCATGGGCATGATTCAATCATACTTGAATAAACATCATTAGTAATATCACAATTTGGACCATTAAGTTCAAAACCTCGTTGTAGGACTGTGGACATGGTTTAATCGCTCACACTTCTCAAAAAACGAGGACTTAATGTAAGCTCGCGATCTATCAAGCACCCAGCACTTATTTTTTGGGGAAAAAAAAAAAAGCCACCACCAATTAATTAATTAAAGAAGATGAAAGCAATCCGTCACCAAACCTAATCATCAATTGTACCTGCGCGAGCTTGGCATTGGGGATCTTGGCCATGAGGCTGTCCTGCAGCTCCTTTCCCATGGGCGCCGCCCCGGACATCACCGTCCGGATCGACGACAGGTCGTAGCGGTCCACCGCCGGGCTCTTCACCATCTCCACCACGATCGGCGGCACGAACGGCGCTATCGTCACCTTGTACCTCTCCACCAGCTCCATCAACACCGCCACGTTGAACTTCCTCATTATCAGTATCGCCGCCCCCGCCCTCATCCCGCACAGTAGCACCGAATTCAAAGAGTATATGTGGAAGAGAGGAAGCACGCAGAGAATGACGTCTTCCTCATGGAAGTAGAGGTTCGGGTTATCGCCGTCCACCTGCTGGGCCAAGCTGGTCACCAGCCCTCGGTGCGTGAGCATTACCCCTTTGGGGAGGCCGGTAGTGCCCGAGGAGTAGGGGAGAGCCACCACGTCGTCGGGGTGGATCTCCACCTCCGGCGCCGCCGCCTCGTCGGCGGAGAGCACGTCGGAGAAGGGGATGCATCCGTCCGGGACGGGGCCATCGACGCAGAGGATGGGAATGTTGAGGTCGGTTACCTTGGGGACGTGGCAGCACTCGGTGACGACGATGCGGGCATCGGAGGCGGCGGCCTGCTTGGCAACCTCGGGGGCTGTGTGGAAGGGGTTGGCGGTGGTGACGATGGCGCCGAGGCGGGAGGCGGCGAGGAAGGCGAGGGCGAAGGCCTGGCAGTTGGGGAGGAGGAGCATAAGGACTCCACCGCGGCGAAGGCCGAGGCGGTGGAGGCCGGCGGCGGCTCGGTGGGAGAGGAGATCGACGTCGGCGTATGTCAGAGTGGCGCCGGTGGCAGAGTCGATGAGGCAGGGCCGGTCGCGGCGGGCGGCGTGTTGCTGGAAGCAGTAGGCATGGAGGGGGAGGTGGTCAGGGATCTCGATGTCGGGAAGCTTCGACCGGAAGATGGTCTCGTCCGACGGCGGATAGGAGACCATCTCAATTAATTCTTGAGTTTAGTAGGGAGAAAGGAAGAGATTTGGTTCGTTTCGCTTGTCTCTTCTTCCCTGAGAAGAGGGGGATGGGTTAATTTATAGTGATGGGGGAGAAAGAGGGGGAGAAGGTGGTGGGAACGTGGATGGGAATTGTCAACTATACGGGGAGAGAGATGGAAATAAAATTATGTTTGGAGAGAGTTGGTGCAACTTCGTAGAAAAGGTTGACTAAGGACTCGAGCGGACCCGCGACTTAGCGCCACGACGGCTCTACCACCTACCGCACACGCAAACGAGGGGAAGGGGATGGTGGTCCTTTCCTCCGTTGGGGCGCATAAAAGTTTTGTGCGAAAATGAGATCGTGGCCGTTCATCCTGTGATCGATGAGCAAGGTAGATGGGAATTCCTATGCGGCAGCGGGAAGGGGGGGTGCGTCCCACCAACCACGAGCAGGGGCGGTGGACTGGAATCGAACAGATCACGGGCTTGGTGGGTTCGCTTAGCGATTGATGGGGAATCTGAGCTGTTAACTGTGTTCGTTGGCTGGATCGTGCGGCTAGCGTGACCGGATGGACATAATAGGCTCCGACATCTCACCTACCGACGGACGGAGGGCCGTGTGGGGCTGGCTGCGAGAACCACGAGAGAAAATGCAGAGCTAAAAGGGCGGGAAAAAAAAAAAAAGGTGGGGGGGGGGGGGGGGGGGTGGGGGGGCCTGCGGGTGTATGAAACAACGGAAAGAATCGGTGAGATGGGCCCACGCACACTTGCTCACTCGACTAACACGATGGCCCAAAGCGAAGCTTTTGTCCTCTCTCCCCGAGTCCCACGCAAGGTTTTGGAGCTAGGCTCCCCCCCTAATTGGTATTGGAATCGGACATCGAGACAGTCCAGATCACCCAGCCTACCAGGAGAATGATTGAACAGTCCGTACATACCTTTGCGTTCACTTATCAACCACTTCAATTTCAACATAAGTGAAGGTGGATCCAAATTACCGTCCGATTTTCCTTGCCGTTCCACTCTTTTCGCATGCAGAACGAGAGATGTTTTAGAGCATGCCAATTGGGATGCTGAAAAATATGATAAGGTCGTCTCGTTTCAATGCTTGGAACGAGAACTTAATTCAACACCCTCTGAGACGTCCTATCGAATTTTAAAATCGTAACTAAAATCTATCAACCGCTAATTCACAAAAAGCTACGAACCACCGCTTATTGTATAAAAACAACACACATATATATAATAAAATAACAACCGCTCATTGTATAAAAACAATAATATATATAAAAAAAATAACGACCGCTTATTTGATAGAAAGTAAAGAAAAACATGCAGGTTGCATGTAACTTGTCTCCAGGGATTGTACAAGTTTATGCTTAAAGCAATCTAAAAAGAAAAATAAAAAAAAATTATATATTAAAAAAATGGTACAAAAGAGGTGTCACTGTCAAGTGCCCCCCCCCCCACATCCTCTAGTAGGAAGGCCATGTGTAAACGTAATTTGTGGCTAAATTAAGGCCTTCATGGACGCGTGATCAATAGGGCGAGCTTTTTCGTGCTAGTGAAAGTGATTTAAATTTAGTTCTCAAAAACAATGCAGTTTATTTTGATGCTTCTTCTATTTTAGATGTTGATTTTTTTCTCAAGTATCAACAAAAATAATTAAAAAAATATAATAAGTGTTAGAGAAAAAAGAATTTTTTTAGATATATTAATATATTTAGAATATACATAAATGAAGCAATTATTGGTATGGGAATTATTGATTTTTATTTTAGTGAATTTCCAAACACAATAGATATACATTAAGTATTGGATTAAAGTCTTATCATTTTACTCTAATTGTAAATAAACTCGCTAAGCATATACAGGATTACATTCTTCAGTGCATGCTGTGCTAATGATATAGTCTTAATAAATAAAATCAATGTCAAATTTAATCTAAGTTAGAATTATAAAAGAGTATATTAAAACTTAAAAGTCATTTAGACGATTTTGTAAAGCAGGATTATTTTTGATATTTTATCAGATAAACCAATGGTACCATTTAACCGTTGAATTCTTTTCCTCCGATAAACGTTCAATGGCTTCACATGCTATTCCTCTTCAAGCTTCTTTTGAGCTTTAATTTTAGTGCTTCTTGAAATTCTAAGCTCTAATCTTGGACCTTTCTCCATCTTGAAAAAACTCTAATCAGGCTGCCCATCGATCACCGTCGTAGTGTTCGGTTCCAAAACCAGGCAAATGAGAAGAAGAGGATCAAAACAGGAGACTTGTTACCCTTTCAAGATTTTTTTTAATTAAAATCCTCAAAAAAAGATAAACCCTAGCCCTAGTAAGATCTTTATCTCCTCGTCAATTGAAAGTTTCACCTCCTTATCGAGTGAAGGCTTCAATTGTTCTTCTTTTCTTCTCAAATGGCAATGGCAAACCCAACTCCCTCCCCTTAGTTGCTCTCACCCAATCTCTCTTACCACAGATGTTACCATCGCAAATGCAGAACAGGTCATTCGGTAATGCTTCACTCTACCTTAGTGATTTCAATCCATCCGTCATGGAGGGTATTGGGCAATAGTTTTCATTTTGTTATTTTGTTTTAATTACATGCATTATCTATGCCTGCTACCGATTAAACCATATATTTGGTTACTTAATCTGATGCATTAAAAGTAAATGAAATGGTTAAAAAAATTATAAAATAATAATAAAAGAAGTACATAAAGTACCATAGCAAAGCCCTTAAATAAAATAAAAGTACAATTAGGATGTTATATAATCATAAAATAACTAACAGATTGATTAAGAAATTTTATAGAATGACTGTAATCAATTATATTTCATGTTATAAAATATTGAACAATTAAAAATACTACATACTAAAAATAATTATGGCCAAAATGTAAATATTAGAATGAATGTATGATAATATGTGAAATAAAAAATAAAATCATTTAGAAAAACTTAAAAATATACTAATTAATGATAAATTAAGAGAGTGATAACTTAAATAGTTTGAAAACAAACAACGTAGGTTGGGAAATATATAAATATTAAGAAATGATAAAGTTAAAAATAATATCAAAAAAAATAGTAAAAAAGAGCTTAATATTTTAATATTTTATAGGAAGTATAATCTTAATTAAGTGTAATAGAAGAAAAGATTCACCTTACCATGGGATTAAGCTTTAATTGTATTGTTGTTGATGCTTTTCAAAAATACTATTTTATATGGTGAGAACGCATGGGTCACCATCTTTGATTTGATTTTTTTTTTTTGATAAAAAAAAGATCAAAACAATTATTCCTCTTGAAATGGTAATTATTTTTTTTTAAAAAAAATAACTTTCTAGCTAAGACACATTAAATATATTATCCTATAAATAATTGTTACGTCCTTGAATCTTTCTTTGAGACTGTTTGGCTGGGATAACACCGAGTTGTTATTCCCGACTTATTCCTGAACCAAACACAATGGCAAAGCAAATACAACGACTGATGCTGCTATTTCATCTTGCTAATTCATGCATTTTGGATCCTACTAGTATTTGCCCATGGTTTTTGGCTGGCGTTTCTAACCTGGTTTGAATTTCATAATTCTTTTTTTTTTTAAATTTATTTTTTTATTTTTGCGTTCTAGATTTCTTCCTGGCAGTCGGTGAAATGGGCAACTTGCCAGCTCCCACCAGACCATTTGGAGACCAAGGCATGATAAGCACCATGATTAAACTAGCCACTTCCACTAAACAATGTCGTTACCAGCTACTTGTGGCTTGTAGAGTCGCACCTCGAACGTGGAACAGAATTGCACAATACTTAATTTATTGATTCTGATTCAAAGGTAATAAGAAGAGAGGGAGAGTAAAGAAGACTTTACTACGTTCCAAGTCATGACCCTAACAAAGGCGTTGAGATGGCTTTGAAATTACTTCTGACAGTTTTGGATTTCGCGGTCAAACTATGCGAAGTGGGAGGTCAGCAATTCTCTGCCTCATGGTGACACGAGTTGGGATGTCCTGCCCAAGCTCGGTCGCATGTCAATTTAATTAAACTGTATTCTGCACGTGCTTTTATAAGTTTGCTAGGGCATGTTTGGCGAGAATATCTAGAGAAACGGAAAAGAGATATAATACCATGGACCGTAATTTTTTTTAACCCTATAGGATTTTTTATAGACTGTAATAAGGCTCAGTTTCCATTATACATAAGAGATCATGATTTGGTCTCGTAGCAACTAAACTACAGCTCTTAATATTAGAAGGCTAAGGTCCTATTTGGCTAGCTTTTGAAGAAAATAAAAGTTTTAAATAATTTTATAGTATTTCATAAAATTTTTATTAGTGCCTTTTAATTTCATTAAAAGTTAGTAAAAGTTTTACTTAGAAAAGTTACAAATTGAAATCTTTTCTAAAAGCTCTATTTACTAAATATCGAGAAGCTATTTTCAGACTTGAAGGTCACAAATTTGAACCATCAAAACAACATTATTTAATAATATAATATAATTATATTTAAAATTATTATAGTAATATTATAATATATTATGAATAAAATATAGTTATTATAATTGTATGAAAATATTATTATAATATATTATGTAGTGTAAAATAAGATAATATAATAATATTATAAAATACTATAATATAGTATATAAATATAATATTATTATACTATGTAATGCTATAATTTTGTAATATTACTATAATTATATATCATAATAATGTGATATTATATTATTACATAATGATCATGATTTTAATAATATATTATAATATATTTATTAAATAATAAAAAAATAATATATTATAATAATTTTACATTGTAATTATTATTATATTAAAATATTATTATATAAGATATACCATATTATAATACTATAATATGGCATATTTAATATTATTAAAATATGATATTACTATATTACTATATTATTTGAATAATTTATAGTAATAATTTTTAATAGGTTAGATAGTTAAAAGTAGAATGTAATGTCTTTTATCATTTTTATTTTAATTTTTTTTTTTAATTTAATTATCGAACAAATGTTAAAGTTTCAGAGCACTTTAAAAATATGATTATCAAATAGTAAATAACTTTTTCTAAAAATTTTATTTCTAAAAGTTCTGCTGCCAAAAGTTATATTTTTAAAAGCTCTATCGCAAACAACTCTATCCAATATTTGGTACATTGAGGGATGTGTGTGTATGTAATCTTTGGATGAGATTAGAGTACATTAGATCTTGGCTCTTATCACATGTCAAATTATATGGTTCAAATAGTTAATTAAGCTAAAAATATCATATGTAGAGAAAATTAATAATAAAGTATCTAATCATATGTTCTAGAAATTAAATAATGTTCAACAAACACTTGATAATTAATAATAAAATAATTATTAATAAAAAAATAAAGGATACACTTAATTTAAAAGTAAGTACAAGCATTCAAATGTGTCTTAATATATGGTTTTTTAAATCTATCTCATCAAGTTATAGGATAAATTTGTTTATACCAAAAGTTTAGAAATTGAATGGTATATAGATGAAACTAATATCAAAATATAAATAAAGTTATTAGTGATTCTTTGATTTGCCCTATTGAAATTCAAATTAAACAAGAATTATTCGCTAATTTAAGCTTTATTCGTGACCTATTCAAGAAGTTAATGGTGGCTTATATTAAGCACAAGAATGTATGTCTAATATATTTAGTTTTCCACACTAATTTGATACCCTTGAGTGCTGCCATAAGCGATCACAGCTGTCGTAGACGTGTCAAAGTAGGCGACGCAAAAGCAATGCGTTAAAAAAGAGTGCATCGTTGCAGCCAGGAAGGGATTTCATTCGCACCCACCACATGCTGGTTGTCGTGCATCCACAATCGTGGCCCAACGTCATTGATTTCGTCGGCCACATTGCTATTTTTTAACGCAACTCGGTCCATGTGCTGCCCCCAAAAAGAAAACGTGGCACGAAGTAGTGCGTTTTATTTATGGGTACGCGATAAAATAAACTAAATCGCAAAATTAATCTGATCCATGATTTGATTTGAATCAAATTTTATTGCTTTAATCTCTCAATTTAATTTTGATTTAATTTTTTTAATTAAAAAATTAATTTAGTTTTGATTTAGATTCTTATAAAATTAATATAGATTGAATTGAATTGTGTATGTATATCATACGAACTTTGATTTGTATTATGATTAAAATTAAAATATTTAAAATATGTGTGAATATTGTGAGAATTATATTTTTTTTAATTGTAAATAATTAGATTGTTATTTGATCATATAAAATTTAGAAAATAAATTTTATGATCATTTAAAAAATATATAGAGAAATTGATAAATTAAACTAAATTTCTTAATTTAATTTATTTGGATTTGATTTCAGCTCTAACAAATTGGTTCAAACTGATTTTATTTTAAAAATTTATCTGCACCGACCTACCCAACTTGCGCAGCCCAAGATGCTGGGTTTGGACTCATGACGGCTCATGAAACGGGATATATGGCCATGGAATCATGCATAAATCCTAAAATAAATCCATGCCAAGTCTACATATACCAAGCTCTTTCATTGCTTTTCATTTGTATATATCATATTAACTTTTATTTATACTACAATTAAAATTAAAATATTACAAGCATGTATAAATAGTTGAATCGTGCGAGAGCTATATATATTTTTAAATTACGAATAACTAAATTATCATAAAATTGATCTGATTATTTAAAGCAAATAGATAAACTGATAAATCAAATTAAAATTTTTAATTTAATTTAATTTGATTTATTAAAATAATTGCACGATTTTGATTTAGATTTAGGTTTTAATAAATCGGTTCAAATCAGTTTGATTTTAAAAATATATCTAAATCGATATAATCCGCTTCATGCACAACCCTATTTGCTGGGATTAGACTCATGAAGGCTCATGAAATGGGACATATGGCATTGGAATCATGCATGCATGGATCCTAAAATGAGTCCATGCCATGTCCACATCTGCCAGGCTCTTTCTTTGCTTTTCGTCCTGATCAAATACATGCGCTCAAGAATCGGCAGAAACAGACCTCAGGCGAAACGAAAGCCAGTACAACCCTGAGCCACAATACACAATGCTTTGTTTTGTTTGGACGGCCTCAGCCGTAGGATTTTTACGGCATTCCAGACCTGGGGAAGTGTAGCTGCCATATCGAAACGCAGAAGCCAAAACAATCTCACCAACTAGACAAACGATAACAAATTAAATTTTCAAGGCTCCACGATCTAACGCCCATCCGAGACTCGGCGTTGTCACTATTGACTTTGGATATCTTATATTCCTGTCACCACGAGAATGAAACAGCTCAATCCAGCTAGCTTGAGTAAGATGGTAGTGTTGGTTATAAATATACTTACAAACAAAATTAAGAATACAGAACCTCTCCCGATTCTCTTGGCCCCATGCGTCTTCTTATGTTCCTGTGGTGAACAAACAGTGGCTTGTCCCGGGATCCCAAAAGGCTTAATTTAGCGGGCTCATTTGGGGCCGCTCATGGTGTTCGAGGACTGACTTTGGGGCGGGTCTTCTGCAGTTCAAGGCTTCTTAGCTTTGGCGACCTGTAGGCTGTAGTGGCTCAACGCAATATCTTATTATTCTTGGCCTATTGTGGCTGTTCCGTCTCTTGGACCAGTTCTGGTGCACATATTTTGAGCTTAATTCTGGCCTAATTATTTAGGAGTGACAATGTGGGGCTAGCTGTGTAGCCCACTAGCCTGTGGTGATAAACTATTAAAAATAATAAAAAAGAACTCGATCGATATCGAAGTAGGTTCAACTCCCTTGAGCCATTGGTTGCCCAATTCATTCATCATGCGCAAAATGCCAAGTTTTCTTTGGCGCGAACGCCACGTTTCTGCTTATACAAATCGATAGCGTACGGTAAATTGGTAGGTCTCACCAGTCTTCTTATTTTTATTTACTCCATAAAATGAAGGTTGCATGTGCTCATACTTTTGCTGATAACGGGCTCAAATAAATTAAAAAAAACGTGTGTTAGATTAGAGGAGGCATAATGGATTAGAGGCGGCATTAATATTCGTTCTGCTGCAATCACATGCTAGAGTTTACCTTCAAGTCTTTAAATTTATTTATCGAAATTAGAATTACTCAAGAGATGGACCAGAAAGGTTGGCTTATTTTCAGGTCAATCGAATTCTGGTTTTAATTTGTCTAATCATGCACATCCCTGCCTTTCATGCCCGGGTCCCATGGGATGCTTTTCAATTTCCACGGGTGATAAACATATATTATAGTTGTACTCGATTGCAGAGGAACAAAGAGGGATAAAATTAGGCATTATATTATCACATCGTGATCATCGTCATCATTTCATTTTTAAGTGAGAATCTTCATAATTGGTGGTTGTTACAACAGAAGACGTGCAAAAATACTCTAACACCATTGTTATGACAAGATGTGTACAAGAAAAAAGAAAAAAAATAAAAAAGGAAATCAATGAAAAAAAATAAAGAAAGTTACACCAAACAAGAGTGATACACACAGCAATTTATATGATTCGATCTATAACCTACACCTATAGGTGAAAAAAAATAAAAAATTTGACTATAAAAAAATATTAAAAATTATAATGACTATTCTCCATCAAATCTAAAATTATAAGGATTGTTTTTCTATCAAAAACTCTCTCGCATAAATCTTTGGACTTGCTTACATCTAATAGAACTCTCTCTTGAACTCTTCTAATAACTTTCTAAGTTATCCACATTACTAAGATTACTCAGTGCCAGAGTCTCAGGGATTAGGCCTAAGCTAAAGCTGCTTCAAAAGCTTGGACTACTGTTCTTATATACAAGAGGGATATACGATGACTACAAGAATTAGGACTAAATGTCGATATATATATAAAAACATGTCATGCATTATTTTTTGAATTCTAAGATTACACAGACTAGGACTAAAGTTCTACCTGAATATGAAAATATATCTTTTCTGAGCTTCGGAATTTCAAGACAAACTTTAATAAATCTCTACCTTGATTTGAATTTTCAAGCGATGTTTAAAAGAAAGTTGAAATTTCTCTCCACCTTCTCTATATACCCCAAAGGTACAAATCAAGTGCTATACGCATGATCAGATTCAAGTAATACATTTGATCGATGGGTAAATGGGTAGCACTCTAACAATGGACAACACCTACCTCTTGACTAAGCTCATTAAATTGAGCTCACCTACCTTCTTGAGCTTTATCAAATATGTTTTTCATCTAGCTGAACTTATCAAATAAACCAATTAAGCTCTATCAAACAAGGTTCTCAATCAATAGAGCTCTTCAAATAAAAGCTTACAAAATAAGACTTACAATTAATTAAGCTTACTAAATAAGGCTGCCCACCATTTACTCTCTGAAATAGCCTTTTTGAAATAGTTACTCCATCTATTGTAAAGTTATTTTAATTTTATTCCAAACAGAGACCTCCCTTATTCTACAGCCCTTCAGGTCCATGGCCTCTGCCTGTAATCACTGTAAACAGGAGCAGCGCCATTGAAACTCCTCATCGGCACTCGATCATCCTGATTAAGGGATCCTTCTTCGATTCATGTCCCACCTATGAGTCCTCTTCACTGGACTCCTTCCGAAGCTGTGCAATGGTATCATCCACCGAAAACTGCAGCTGAAAAAATAGAAGGGTCATTTATTGCCTCTTCTGTGGTCATGGGCACCCGATTGTCTGTTTCCTTCTAGCGACGCCTAGGGTTGAGTGGCAGTTGAGCCGGTCAATGTTGGGCTTCTTCTCTCTGTCACGCACCTCCCTGACTCGCCACCTCTGGACGATTGAGCTCACATGGACATCATCGCCTTTTCTCTCTATTGCTCCCAAGGCTATAACACCAAAGCCAACGCCGCCCCTTCAGTGAACGGCTGTCATCGGCCTCTACCCGGCCATCCGATGGTGTTTTGTGAAGCGCTCAGCCACTTCCACTTGGCCGACTGCTCGATCCCAACCATTAGAAGCCCCTGATCGGGCTCTTCTGATGTCTGACAATCATGAATGACCATGAAAAAAAAAGGGGGGATTTAATCCCTGTTTGCTTGGAGACCCAACTGAAACAAGATTGAGTTCTTCCCACCGGCATACACTCAGCTGTCGGCATTAGTTTTCTATCACCCCTAGCTCCTTGAAGAACATCGAGATGCACCCCATTATGATCGTGCTCCATGCATGTGCGGCCTCGACGATGAGCTGGTCGGTGCGCCTGGCCACATCCCTCAGCCTCTCGAACGCCTTGTGTAGCCTCTCGAGCTTGTCCAAGCCGAGCTCCTCCAAGCTCGCACACGCAATACAACCCCCTCGCTTACCATCGCTCGGTTAGGAAACAATTTGATCGATCTCTTTATCGTTGGATCATTAATTCAATATTGAGCTTATATGTGAATAATTATGTATTATGGACTGTCAAATAAATTTAAGTCTAATTAAAAATGATCGATTAAGTATTCAGTAATTTAAACTTTAATGTATCCGATAGAGTGTGGGCCTTTAATGTGTATAAACCCAACAAATTATTTCTATTTTTATGATGGACTAAAATAGAAATAAAATTAGGTTTTCTTTATATATAGTGGTCATGGTCCCCAGATCGCACGAACAGAGACATTATTTATGACATCCCATCATCAGAGAGAAAAAACATTGAGAGAAACTAAAGGACTCTCTCTAAAGTGGACGTGTTGATCTGGAAGGCCAACTGCTCGACTCTAAAGGGTAATCAATCGATATGGACTCAGTTACGCTTCCGCTTATATATTTAATTTTATCTTGATGATCCAATATAAATGATCCTGTTATTTTGGATGATGGTTTTTTACCAAAGGGAATTCCATAAATTCTAATAGATGGTATCAGAGCCTCTTCATGTTGAATCATCGAGATTGAATCACAGAATAAATTATTATTATTATTATTATTATTTTAGAATAAACGGAAAGAAGGAATTCAAAATATTCCTTCTTCTTTCCATTCGGGTTTCAGACTCTTGCCAGCGGTTTTTGCCATCACCGGCATCAAGCTTTTTTTCAGGCATGGCGATCAGGCCACACTGGTGAAGGAGCCACGGCCATCGGGCCATGGCATCTGTGGTCGCACATTAAGTACATGTCATCATTAAAAATAAAAAAAAAAAAAAAGAGAGGGGACAGGCGGTTTCTTCACTGCCGACCATAATGGAGACCGGCGCGAGTCTCTGCCCGCACTAATGAAGGGACGTTGCGGCTAAACAGTTTTTTTTTTTTTGGCAAGTAACCCGTAATAGTTTCTTTCTTTTATTTTTATTTTTATTTTTATTTTTATTTTTATTTTTTTTTGGTAAGTGATTCGTCACAATTTCTTTCTTTTTTTTGGATCTTTTCCAAAAAAAAGGAGAGTTTTTTTTTTTTTTTAAGGAACTGTGTCAGGGGCTGGTGTAAGACCAGGGTTGGCTCATCCGACCAGCCTTGACCTAGTTACAGGTTGATCGATGCATCAACGGGTTTAAGGATAATTTTTTGGTGTAACTTTAACTTCAAATATTGGTATGTTTATATATATTTTGAGATGGATTAATTAAAACAACATGTCACCAAAGTGACCTCTCTTGTAGAAATTAATCTTATTTCAAAGTATAAAAGGTTATGTGCATGTAGTTTATGTAAATATCCATCGGCCCAAAGGAAGATCAATATTTAACATAATTGCATGTGCACTTATGGTAATAAATGCGTGATGGTTATTCAGTTTTACATGTGAATAATAAATCGATCCAAATAATAAATCGATCCAAAGATAGATTCATTATTCGATATGTTCTTATCATCTTTGATTACTACCAATATCACTCACAAGTTACTATTTTGTCCAAAGATAAAATATTAATGAGTGTCTGATATTTTGGGATGGGATTTACCTTTATTTGAATTTATTTTTGCTTTAAGACTAATATGAGTTTGTTTTGTTGTTCTCTGTCCAGCTTACAATCCTGCTAACATTACTGCCAACATCAATTCAATTCCTATGCTGAATGGCTCAAACTTCAAGTCCTGAAAAGAAAATCTCTTGATAGTTCTTAGAGTCATGGATCTCGACCTTGCGTTAAGGACTGAATCTCCTTCACCTCTTACGGATAAGAGTACCTCGGATAATAAGAGGAACATAAAAAGATGGGAGAAATCAAATCGCATGTGTATGATGATCATGAAAAAGGCCATTCCAGAAGCATTCAGGGGCACAATGTCTGAAACAATAACCACTGCTAAGGCTTTCTTTGAGGATATTATAAAAAGATTTGTCAAGAACGAAAAGGCTGAAATTGGTACGCTCTTGACAAGTCTAATTTCAATGAGGTATAAGGGGAAAGGCAATATCAGGGAGTACATCTTGGAGATGTCTCATCTTGCTTCCAAGCTGAAAGCACTTAAGCTTGACCTCTCTGAAGACTTGCTAGTGCATCTGGTTTTGATATCCCTTCCGGCACAGTTTAACTAGTTTAAAGTGAGCTATAATTGTCAGAAAGAGACTTGATTTCTGAATGAGCTCATCTCACACTATGTTCAGGAAGAGGAAAGGCTTAAGCAAGATAAGACAGAGTGTGCTCACCTGGCCTCAACTTCTAAGGACAAAGGAAAGAAAAGAAAGAAGGATAAGGCTGCAGATACGACACCTCAAAAGAAACATCAAAAGAAACCGAATGATTCGGAAGGCACTAGTTGTTTCTTCTGTGGAGCTGAAGGACATAAGAAGAAGCAGTGCACTAACTATCACGCATGGCGTGCTAAGAAGGGTATGCTTCTTAATTTGGTTTGTTCTGAGGTTAATTTAACTTCGGTACCTAGACATACATGGTGGATAGATTCTGGTGCAACAACTCACATCAGTGTGTCTATGCAGGGTTGCCTGAGTTGCCGAAAGCCAAATGATGCTGAAAGATACATCTATGTGGGCGATGGCAAAACGGTTCCAGTTGAGGCAATAGGAAAATTTAGATTATTGTTAAAGACTAGATTTTATTTGGATCTTGATGAAACTTTTATTGTACCATCTTTTAGACGGAATTTGATTTCTATTTCTGTTTTGGACAAATCTGGTTATTTTTGTTCATTTGGAAATGAAAAATTTAGTTTGTTTCATGATTCAAATTTGGTTGGTTCCGGTTCTTTGTCAGGTTACGATAATCTTTATTCAATTGATATAATTGCTTCATTTAATGAATCCCTGCATTTAAGTACACGAGGTACTAAGAGAAAATTAACCAGTGAAAATTCGACTGTATTATATCACAAGAGATTAGGTCATATTTTGAGACAGAGAATAGAAAGACTTGTGTCAGATAAAATTCTCGATTCCTTAGATTTCACAGACTTTGATATTTGTGTTAATTCTATAAAGGAAAAGCAAACCAATAAAAGAAGATTTGAAGCCAATAGGACTCTGGACGTCTTAGAACTTATACATACGGATATTTGTAGCCTATTTCCTACAATCGCTTGGAATGGTCAACAATACTTTATAACGTTCATAGACGATTTTTCCAAATATGGCTACATATATCTCATTCATGAAAAGTCACAGTCGCTGGACGTGCTCAAAAATTATAAGGCCAAAGTTGAAAACCAACTCAGTAAAAGGATCAAAAGCATCAGATCTGACCGTGGTGGAGATTACTATGACAGATATGATGGTTCAGGTGAACAACGTCCAGGACTATTTGCTAAGTTCCTAGAGGAATGCGGTATCGTCTCACAGTACACCATGCCAGGTTCGCCCACTATGAATGGTGTTGCTGAAAGACGAAACAGAATGCTTAAGGATATGGTAAAAACTATGATTAGTCATTCTAACTTACCAAAATCACTCTAGGGAGAAGCACTTAAGACTGCAGTATATATCCTTAACAGAGTTCCAACTAAAGCAACTACTAAAACCCCTTATGAACTCTAGACGGGCAAGAAGCCTAGTCTAAAGCACTTGCATGTTTGGAGATGTCCAGCTGAGGCAAGGCCTTATAGGCCTAATGAAAAGAAACTGGACTCAAAGACGGTAAGCTGCTATTTTATTGGATATTCTGAAAGATACAGGGGGTACAAGTTTTATGATCCCATAAGTAAGTCGATTTTCGAGTCAGAAAATGAATGGTTCTTTGAGGATGTTGAGCTTGCAAGGGGAGATACAGTTAGGGACTTTATCTTTGAGGAGAAATATGTTGATATTTCCACAGATGTCATTGGCATTGATCAGGATCCCATTCCTGACCTTGTTCAAGACATAATAGATCAAGACACTGTCGGAGAACCTCCTATTCAAGAAATTATTTTAGAAGAACAAGCTCCAACATCTCAAGAACCTATGCCATTAAGGAGATCCACTAGAGAGAGGAGAAATGCAATACCAGATGACTACATTGTATTTCTCCAAGAGCATGAGGTAGACATTGGAATAATGGAAGATGATTCAATCAACTTCCGTCAAGCCATGGAAAGTTCTAACTCTCACAAGTGGATTAATGCCATGAATGAGGAGATTAAGTCCATGAAGGATAATGACGTCTGGGATCTTGTCCCATTATCTAAAGGTGCGAAACCCATTGGTTGCAAATGGATATTTAAGACCAAGAGGGATTCGAAAGGTGATGTGGAAAGGTACAAGGCTCGTCTTGTCGCAAAGGGCTTTACTCAAAGAGAAGGCATTGACTATAAAGAGACTTTCTCTCCAGTTTCTTCGAAAGACTCTTTCAGGATTATAATGGCATTAGTGGCGCATTTTAATCTTGAGTTACATCAGATGGATGTGAAGACGATATTTCTCAATGGTAACATTGATGAGACGATCTATATGGTGCAGCCAGAAAACTTTGTGTCGGGAGACCTAAAGAATATGGTTTGCAAACTTAAGAAATCCATCTATGGACTCAAACAAGCATCTCGACAATGGTATTTCAAGTTTCATCAAGTGATTATCTCATTCGGTTTTGAGATGAATTTGGTCGATGACTGTATATACCATAAGTTCAATGGGAGCAAACATATTTTTCTGGTTTTATATGTCGATGACATCTTGCTTGCCAGCAACGATATAGGCTTATTGCACGAAACCAAGAGATTTCTATCTAAGAATTTTGAGATGAAAGATCTTGGTGATGCATCTTTTGTGTTAGGCATACAAATACATCGGGATCGCTCTCGAGGTATTCTCGGATTATCACAAAAGAGCTATATCGAAAAGGTTCTCAAAAGATATGGCATGCAGGATTGCAAACCAGGTGATACCCCTGTGGCTAAGGGAGATAAGTTTAGTCTCAATCAATGCCCTAAGAATGATTTTGAAAAGAAGGAAATGCAGAAGATTCCCTATGCCTTAGCAGTAGGGAGTCTGATGTATGCTCAGGTTTGTATGCGTCCGAATATTGC
Organism: Metroxylon sagu; assembly: GCA_017589505.3. NCBI lineage: Eukaryota > Viridiplantae > Streptophyta > Magnoliopsida > Arecales > Arecaceae > Metroxylon > Metroxylon sagu. The sequence goes on from JACVBY030000664.1 coordinate 2,023,506, forward strand.
GTACGTTATTGGGATGTTAGGCAGATATTTAAGCAATCTAGGAATAGACCATTGGAAAGCAGCTAAACGGGTCTTGCGGTACTTACAGAGAACAAAAGGTTACATGCTCATGTATCGGAGGTCGGATAAGCTTGAGATCATTGGGTATACTGACTCCGATTTTGCTGGATGCCAAGATAGTATGAAATCTACATCGGGCTATATCTATCTGTTGGCTGGAGGTGCAGTCTCCTGGAAGAGTGCTAAACAGTCACTTATAGCATCTTCCACCATGGCAGCAGAATTTATAGCATGGTATGAGGCATCCAATCACGGAATATGGCTACAAAATTTTGTCACAGGGCTGCGCATAGTGGATGATGTTAAAAGACTACTTAAATTATTTTGTGACAATAAGTCAGCAGTTCTATATTCCAATAACAACAGGAGCTCAACGAAGTCAAAGCATATCGACATCAAGTTTCTAGTTGTTAAAGAAAGAGTTCAGAGTAGACAATTATCTATAGAGCACATTGGAACAAACTCCATGATTGTGGATCTGCTTACTAAGGGATTGCCACCCAAAACGTTTCATGAGTATACTGCTCGTATGGGTATCATGTCACTTGAAGATATTTAGTTTTAGTGGGAGTTTATAATTTTAGATGCTTGTATAGACATTTTTTTCAGTTATTTCATTTATGGATATTTTGAGGTTATTTTTGCAGAAATAAAGTTTTTTTTTGTTTGTTTACACTCTGATTTTAGTATAATCTGATCTCACTAAGGTTTAAGGGAGGACCAATTGGAAATAGGCATGTTAAGATCACATTGCATGAAATTTTCATGCTATACATCTACACCATGATCCATGTCATTCAATAGTATCAGCATATGTGATCATTGTTGGGTTAAGTTACGATAGATGTAATGAAGGCCACTTTGATCCTATATTGGTATGATTGATGGACCGGATTGGTTGCAGATACATTTCGGTAATGACAGCAAATTTGAGCTCATTCACTTATATCTGGCAAGGTATAATTATAAGGTTACACATATAGCCCAAGTGGGAGATTGTTGGATCATTAATCAAACGTTGAGCTTATATGTGAATAATTATGTATTGCGGGCTATCAAATAAATTTAAGCCCAATTAAAAGTGATCGATTAAGTATTTAGTAATTTGGACTTTAATGTATCTGATAGGGTGTGGGCCTTTAATGTGTAGAGACTTAAGAAATTATTTCTATTTTTTATGATAGGCTAAAATAGAAATAAAATTATGTTTTCTCTATATATATAGTGGTCATGGTCCCCAGATCGTACGAACAGAGACATTATTTTTGACATCCCATCATCAGAGAGAAAAAACATTGAGAGAAACTAAAGGACTCTCTCTAAAGTGGATGTGTTGATGTGGAAGGCCAACTGTTCGACTCTAGAGGGTAATCAATCGATATGGACTTAGGTACGCTTTCGCTTATATATTTAATTTTATCTTGGTGATCCAACATGAATGATCCTATTATTTTGGGTGATGATTTTTACCAAAAAGAATTCTATAAATTCTAACATTCATCACACGAACGCCAACCTTAACGGAGTGGCACAACAGGGCATGTTGCTATATTTGTGCCAAGATGCAAGCTGCTCCAAGAATCATGTGGCCTTGAGATTCATGCACATATTGGACCTACTCCAAGATACGTGCTGCTTTGAGAGTCATTATGCCCCTCCTATACTTTGTCTCCTTAAGATCCGTGTTATAGTTGTCAAGAATAACATTTTGGCATGCGCTCGAAAAATTAAGTTTTAATATTACTTGTTATGACCAAAAATGCATAGAAGATGAGAGATAAATAATAAAAAATAAAAAGTAAAACTATATAAGAAAGCATATATATATATAAAGATTTATATGGTTCAATCTATTAGCCTATATATACGAGTGAAAAAGAGTAGATAATTTTACTATCAAGAAAATATCTGAAAATTATAAGAACTATTTCGTACCAAACTTTAGAATTATATGAATTATTTTTCTAATAAAGACTCTTTTACAAATTTTTAAACTTACTTCTAATAGGAGTCTCTCTCGAACTCTTTAAATAACTATTTGAGTTACTCATGTTATTTTAAAATACCTTGAAGCTAGGTCCTTGAGGCCTGGACCTAAGCCAAGGCTATCTTAAAAGCCAAGCTTACTTGTGCTTATATAAAAAAAGGAATATGTTATATACTATAAGAATTAGGACTAGTGTTATACATAGATATAAAAATATATGTCTTTAAAATTTTTAAACTATATGAATTAGGTTTAAAGACATATGTGGATATGAAAATATAACTTTCTTCGTAATTTGAAGTCAAACTCTATCGGTGACCCGACAAAATACAGGCGATACCCCTCCATTTTGTATTCTTGCCATCTAACTCGGCTTTTGGGGCTACTTAAGTTTTGTACGAGTAGAAGCAAGCCGACAATCTCCATGCCTCGTCCTTGCTCGACACCAATCGGCCCCAACATCTTCCACTCCTTCCCCCCTTCAGGTTGACGCATATCCTTGTAGCCGCGGAGCACTGGGCTCAAGGGAGCGCTTTCGAATTAGAGCTCGAGGAGGCGAGATGAGTGTGCTTCAATTGATCTCGACGAGAGGCATCATCGGATCAGCCGGCGAGTCTCGATGCTTCGGTTATGTTGGCAGTCTCGTGGCATTCCTGTTTTGGTCCTATTTTTCAGCACCGACGATCGGAGGATACTTTGACGGATACTCGGGGGCGTGATGTTGACATTCGTGCTCAGGATTTTCACATGGCCACGCCTTCGTTACTTTTCTTAAACGTGAAGTTTCACGGCCGTGCGTAGGAGTTTGGACCAAGTTTAGGCCCCGATAGTCTGTGGATGGACGCTATATGCGGTGGGATGTTTTATCACGTAATGGAATGGGTTGCATGCTTTCCGGCTCGGTCCACTGACTTGTCCATTGTGGGCCTTGCGGCCTTCATGAACATTGTCTTCTATCCAAAAAAAAAAAAAAAAGCAAATAAAAAAAAAGACAAATGATATAAATTATAAATGATAATTCTATCAAACTGATCCACCTCTACCAATGCTCTTACCATTCACAAATTATTCCCATGATATGTCAAAAACATAATATATATATATTTATCAGGCAGTTTGAAGTGAAAACTTAAATAAAATAAAATAAAATAAAATCTACCATCAAGGGTCTTATAACCGATCGAACCAATCAAATAAACGTTATCGATTAGGTGAATATAAGTTTGTAGCCTTTGGAAAAAGAAGTTAACGTTTTCAGTGAAATGAAAAAGCGGAGGGAAAATTAGAAAAATGTAGCTACTAACATATGAGATGAACGAAGGAATTTAAAATGAATGAAAAAGGTACAATATTTTAATAAAAATAGTATAATATTTAATTAAACTGTGGTCCGTTTCTAAGAAGAAAATAAGACTTCATAATCAGAGAACTGTGTAAGGGTCATGGATGAATAATCTAGAGGACACCCATTGCTGTAGTAAGGAAATTGCCGTGGTTAAACAATATAAGAGATTCCTTGTTCTCCTTTCATTCTTTTGCACGTCCATTTCTGTAACCATTTAGAAAACCAAATGGACAACTTGATCTTATACTCCTTCATGGTTTTGCAGCTTCCGCCATCAAGTCATGCAGATCGTTGGACCCGTTGCTCTTGTAACCGTATTGTTAACGTTCAAAATTGGATTCCAAACACTAATAAAGACAAGGATTCCAACAATAGAACACACGAAAAAGGCTCTTACAAGTGAAAAAAAGGCAAAGCAGAAGGGGTCTATAGATTTTGTTCAAAAAATTTTTCAACACTCAAATCAATTTAAATAGAAAAAAAAGTTCTATCCTTTAAAATGAAGCTCTAAGAACTTTTAATTTAAGCTTTTGTTTGAGCTTAGCTTAGAATTATTATTATACCTGAAGGGTTTGGAGATGTTTATATGGGTGCTTGAAAGAATCTTTCTAGTTAGATTTACTCAGTAATAGATGACTATATGGGATTGAATTTCAGAAAAGATGGTGCCATTAATAGAATTTTTTTTTAATTAGAATTATTTTTAGAAAGACATGTTATTTTTAAATCAACTATTATATGATATTTTTTTGATCATTTTTAAATCAACCATATGTCACCGTCAAAATCAGTTGAGCTTGATTCCTTTCGAGGATAAACATAAGCAGACAGATATGTCTCACACACAGACGCATGAGCATGCCAATTATTAATTTGGTCTAGCCCAGGCTTGTCAGCTATTACGGATCAACCTTGTTAATCAAACGGCTCAATCTTAGCCATGGTATTTCTCTCCAGCCCAACTCTCCTAAGATCGCCGTGTACGAATGCCCAAGAAGCAATTTAGTTCCGAGAAACCTAAATTAATGCAAATGTGCTTAGGGTCTTTGAACTTTTCCCTAAAGCGGCGGTGCAATCATTTACATGGCCCCGGCTGGTTGTAAGCGTTTCTGTGTGCGGTATTTGATTCATGCGTCCGAGCTGCCACGCTGTACGTTATCCTGTCTTAGACCCGTAGTGTTGGATATGTGCACGACTCCGGCCCGCTCCAAATCTGTTCATAGATTAGGTAACAAGATTACTAGCCCTACCGAACTAGCCAAGGGCAATTGATCAGTCAACCCAATAAACAAACTCTTATTAGAAGCTAGTATAATATCAAAGTTGGATTTGTGTTCTGCCAAAGAGTTTGGATTGCGTGGCTAGGCATGATATACATGGACTTTATATATCATCTATTTAACCTAGTGTCTATTTTGCTCGTCTCTGACCCTACGCACTTGATGCAATTAGCAAAATCATGGTAATCAAAATATGATTTGAAGTTGAGCTAATCCACTCTCTAAGATAGAGGAGGATAAAATGTTTCTGGATCATATAAACAAACCTAAGACCTATGTAGGTAGCGTAAATGCTTAAACAAACCATCTGATGAGTTAGATGAGACCAAGGAAGCATCAAACGTTGCTAACTTGCGTAGATTGCACTCATCAAGATTTGAGAAGCATCTTTTCAAAAGCAATGCATTTTAATACGTGTGTAGGAAGACTATTAATAGCAGAGAACTAGCGGGAAATAAATGAAATTTCAATGCTACAGGCAGCCAATTTCCCCGTAATATCATGGTTACTTCCGCTAAATTTCATACTTGTTTCCAATTGCTTCGGCTGAATATTATGTTCTGTTACGCTAGAAACAAATCCTGTTATTTTTGCGCCCTGCAATTTCTTTCTCCTTCGTGTCCAACGTCAGCCTCTTCTCTATTCGCCGCGTATCCGCTGGACATCCATCTGCAAGGCCATCGGGTTGGGCTCGGTCAATCCATCCCACCAGAGCCGTCAGCCGTGGTTTGAAGACCAAATCCAACATCAAATAGGGCGCGTTGATAGATTAATTCAGATGTTGACCATTTATTCAGATGTTGACCTTTGACCAAACCCAGCCCTTAAAACATCACAAGCTGCGGTCCTTTCATAAATCCCATCCATCAGACTGCTAAGAAACTAAATCACAATATCCAGCTCAAAGTTATCGTACTTTTGACAAGAGTTAACCGACATTCTCTCCTCGTTGGCTTGGATGGCAGCCCTTTGACTCCCCAGCCACCTTCCCTTTGTTCCTCGAAGCCGCAGAATTTCCTCTTCGCGGCTCCGCCACGTCTCTTTACTTGTGGCCCTTGGCAATCTCTCCAAGCCGAGTAGCTTCCTATCTGTACCAACTAGACCTTCTCACGTCTCTTTCTTATACAAGCCACAAACCTACCTACTTCCACTCACATCACAAAATCCTCTGTTATACCTCTCTTTGGGCACCCCCAACCATGGCTGTGAAGAAATCTCAATTCCTTGATCGCCTAAGAAGTGCAATTCAGAAGGTAAAATTCTTGTTATCCTTCAACGCTAGCAGATGGTTCCTCTCTTCTCTCATGGGTTCCTCTCCCGGGCCTCGCCGGCTAAGCTTCAAGGCCCAGCAAGGCCTTCTCGACTGCACTGCCACGGCCGCCGAGGACTACTACGAGTTGCCCTCTTCGTTTGGCCTCTCAAGGACAGCAAGCTCGACCTCAGGGGTGTCACGGACTAGTAGCTCGGCGTCAGAGATCATCTCGAGGACTACCAGTGATGCATCGACAAGCGACGATATTGATAAGAGGGCGGAGATCTTTATCGCAAATTTCTATCGGCACATCCAGATGGAGAGGCAGATCTCGCTCCAGCTGCGGTACTGTAAAGAGAATAGCTTGGAGCGGACCAGGTCAGATTGATGGAAGCTGGAGCTTTAATGGATTTCGAACGATGACTGATATGTGAATGGTTATTTCTCGTGACAAGGAATTCTTTCCGTTCTTTTGGTTTTCGGCTTGTGTGCATATTTCTTGCCTTGGTTCTCTTATTATGATAATGGTGGCGGCGGCGGCGGCGGCGGTGGTGAAGGCACTCACGCTATATGCTTCTTTTTGGCATACCGCTTTTGTTTTGATTTTTTTTTAGATTTAATTTCGTATGGATTGTCAGTCTTATTTGATTTGTTGTATTCTTTTGAATGAAACAGCTTCATTATTTTTTTTCTTTACAATCTTAGATATAAATACTGATAGATGAATTAAGATTGTAGCCAATCGTAAGTTATTTATTAAAATTTAAAAATTTTAAATTAAGTAAAATAAAAATAGAATACATAAAATATAATTTTAATATAATTAAAAATAAAAATAAATGTGAAGCACAAATTAAGAATCATAAAGTTAATAAAATTGTTCATTTTTAATATTTAAAATTGATTATTTATAAGAAAGAAAAAATTGAGAATGATGTTGTTTATGACATTAAAGCAGATTAAATAAAATGAAGAAGTGTATTTAAAATCTTATTTGTATTTTAAAAAAAAAAGAGGGACTGACGTTGAGATTTGTGTAAGGTGGATTGATTGAACTTGTCCCCAAAATCAGCTAGTCAAGCGTAAGACCAGCCCATGTTCTCTAACACTCGCACTACCCAATGGGCCGAGCAACTAGGGTAGCATATCATCCATCATGGAGTGCATAAGATTTAGTTGGAGCTTGCTAAGACTTTGTGGCTCTCCGAGATCACTTTGAAGCTAGTATAACGAGGTCGCCAATGGGGATTGATGAGATCAGGTCAATTGCTAAGCTATGATACTGACTTAAGTGGCATCCTAGCCCGAACCAAATACATGTACTACCGCTCATTTCCTACTCACGGTGTCATTGATCACGGGAGAATAGAGGGAACCCGACATGCTGGGATGGCAAATAGACACTCCAAACAATCTACAATATATTCAGAAATACGGCAGACCCTTTCTAACAATGACATTGGAAATATTGTCCTCACTTTGTCCCAGGTTTCTATCAGAAGCCGAAAGTACTCTCAGAGAACTGAAGCATGGCCCTGCATAAATTGTAAAATATTAATATCGCCAGTTGAGGTTTGGCACCAGGCTTCACTCCCAATCGGGCGTTCTTATAGTCCAGACATGTAGAGCCAAATCTTTTGATATACAGCACTATCCACAGGATGGCCATCATGTTGGAATAACTCATGGACTTGCCCCAATCTTGGCCCATCTTAGGTGGAGCTTGAACTGTGGGCACAGATGACGACGCTAGGACCCAATTCGAGATTCGACGCACCAGAGGCGCCACATGATTCACATCCTCGTTGAATATTAACAAGGCTTTCCCTACCATGCTTCTAACTATATGGGTGGTGTGACAAATAAAAAAAAAAATTCAAGTGCATAAATGGGTGATAAAAAAAGGTTAAAGGCATGAATGAAGACATTGAACGGATGAGATTGAAGCTCAATTTCTAAAAAAAATACTAAAGAAGTACCTTAGTTAAACCCCTATTAACAAATTTTGATGGTCCTAAGCCATCAATTAACAAATTAATGGGACTCTTAGAGGTGCCAAATTTAATTGGTTTAATTAGCATTTTTTTCATAAAAAAGATACTTAATAATTTAGCATTATTTTTGTATTTACTTTTTAAATAAAAATATTTTTTATTATCTTTAAAAAATATTTTTAAAATATAAAATATAATTAATTACTTTAAAGATATAAATATATGGTGATGGTAGGTAGTAACTTCAAATATAGTGAAGATACTGAAAGCATTGATAGCAGAGGTAGTAATGTTATAGTGAATGTAGCAACAATGGTGATGGCAGAGAGAAAATCGACAATACAACAAAGACACCATCATAAGTGACAGTGATGTAGCAGCCATGATGGCAACATTTTAGCTATATGGTAAAAGTGGTGGTAATGATAACAGTGGCAACAGTTGTGTCAAGAGGTCCTGATAATATAGTGGAGGCGATAATGATGACAATGGAGGTGCAATGAAAATAGTGATGATAGTGAGGTAGCAGTTGTTTACCCAAGGCAGTGCAAAGGGGGAGGGGGGAGGTAAATAGGGTTTTACAAAATTTAAAACTAAAACAACTAGATATAACAAGTATAACAATTAAAAATCTAAGCACAAGAAAGTAGATCAATTATGCATAAGATATAATGCAATAGCAAATAAGAATACATACAGGAAAGTAAATATGCAAGAAAAATAAATGAGGCATAGAAAATTTTAGAGTGGTTCGGCATCCCTTAACTACATTTATTGCCTAAAGCACCTTTTTGAGATTTTTACTACATCGATTCTCTTAAATCAGATGAGAATTAAACCCTTACATCTTTTCTTTTGTCGAGCTTAGGAGAAATCCTTACAATCCTTTTTATAGGCTTAGGATAAGCCCTCACTCTCTTTTTCATAAGCTAAGGAGGAACCTTAGACTCTGTTGGACAATGATCACTATCTCCAAGAATGAAAATTTACAAATAAAGCACTAACTTTGAATTGAAAAAATTTGCACTCAAGGCTTGAGAACAATCTTTCTACAATGATTTTCCACTCAATTAAATCCCTAATCCATGCTTAAAAACAATGTCCAAGTATCTAATTTATAGAGTCAAAAAACTAGTCGTTGGACTTAAAACCACCTCCAACGGTCAGTTAAAACTACCATTAGGACTATCAAACAATCATCCAACCGACCGTAAGCTTAGGGTCGATCGACTGCTAGCCTATGGCCAGTTCGCTCTATGGTCAAATAGTCAATGTTTTGGCATGGCAAACTCTGATCAACTGCAATCCTGAGTCGATCAACTGCCCTAATTTTCTCATATCATCATGTAGCTCAGTGAATGCATTATATTATTCATCGAAAGAGAATTCATTATCACATATCTCAATGTCCTCCATTATCATAAAGCATAAGTTAGTTACCTCATTTTTTGTTTGCTTTTGATCGAAGAAGCCATCATCACTTTCATGCAACCATTATTGCCTTTTTCTTTGTCTTCTTGCTTTCAAAGCAATTGAGGATTTTTGCTCTTTTTCTTTCTTGGATCATCCTTTATTACTTTTTTTCTTTATTTTTCTCTTACCATCTTCCTTCTTTTTCTTTAGGAATCTCTATCACTATCCATCCTCATCACTATCCTCCTCATTGCTTTCTACATCACAATTGTTTATTAGTATGAAAGATTTTTTCTACACCATCCTTTATTGTAAATTTATGTGTCATGAGAGACATGAGAAGTTAATCCAAGCTTTGCTTAGTAAGGTCTTTGGCCTCAATAATTCCAATGACATTAGGCTCCCATGTGCTACGCAACCTGCAAATTTTTTGAACATTTTTAATATTAGTATATGATTTTCCAAAAGATTTCAAACCATTGATAATACTAGTAAATCTAGTAGTAAATATTTTGGAGATTGTTTTTTCAAGTTCCATTCTAAAAAGTTCATAGTTATGAATTACCAAACTAATTTTAGATCTTTTTACTTAATTTATACCCTCATGGATAACTTCAAGTTTATCCTATATTTTTTCGATAGTCTCACATGTAAAAACTTATTAAATTCATTTGCATCCAAGCCACAATAGAAAATATTTATAGCTTTAGCATTGACTTGGAGGATTCTAATTTTTTCATCACTTAAATCAAGTTTCTCTTTACGAACTCTAACCTTGTTTATCTTTTTTGTGGTAGTCTTAAATTTATGAATTATATATAGTTCTTTATGCATTATATTCTATGGATTGAATGAATATTTCCATTCTAACCTTTCAATAGCTATAGTTAACCTCATTAAATAACGAAGGCCATTGATGGCTTGACCCTTACAAAAAGATGTCATCCACAAAGTTGCCATTGGATTTTAACTCTAAGGTATTTAAACCAATATTTAGAGCCCTCTACATTTGATGCCACTAGTTGGCCCAAGGCAACCCAAGAGGGGGGAGGGGATGACTTAGATTTTATAAAATTTAAAACTAAAACAACTAGACATAACAAATATAACAATTAAAAATCAAAGCATAAGCAAGATAGATCAACTATGCACAAGATATAATGCAATAACAAATAAGAATATATGCATGAAAGTAAATATGCAAAAGATAAATAAATAAAACATAGAGAATTTTAGAATAGTTTGACATTTCTTGCTTATATTCACTATTCAAGACACCTTTTCTTTTGCCAAATTTAGGAGAAATCTTCACTCTCCTTTTCACATGCTTAAGATGAACTCTCACTCTGCTTTCTATGGGCTTAAAGAGGAACTATACTCTCTTGGATAAGAGAAAGAACAATAATCTCTCTTTTAAAAAGTGAAGATTAGCAAATGAAGCATTAAATTTAGTATGAGAAAATTTGTACTCAAGGCTTAATAAGAACAATCCTTCTATAAGGATTTTTCAATGATTTCCTACTCAATTCAATCTCTAATCTATACTTAAAAATAATTCCCAAGTCCCCAATTTATAAAACGCAAAAAACTAGCTTTTAGGACTCAAAATCACCTCCTAACAGTTATGTAATGCCCCAAGCGCACCTGCTAGTTTAATTAACTCGTTAGCGGATCAAAACCATAGGACCCTAAAAACTCAAGTAGAAGTTAATTAGTAGTAGGTAAACTTGAGTTATAAGCACTTAAACCCTTTGTTTCTAATCCGATATGGGACTATTTTTAGGGTATTATAATCTTTTTTTCTTATAATGCGACATCCTTGTCACACACGATAAGCTAGCCAGAATCTACCTCGAGCCAGGTCATTAGTGCTGAAAGGGTGGCTCTACGCCATGGTGAGACTCTACTACCATCTCATAGGCAATCCTTCCTTATGTCCATCAACTTTTGTACAATCGAGTCAGCTCTGATACCATTTGTAACGCCTCAAATCCACCTATTGGTCTAATTAACTCATTAGCGGACTGAAACTACATGGCCATAAAAACTCTAGTGGAAGTTAATTGCTAAAAGGTGAACTTGAGTTATAAGTACTTAAACCTTTTCTTTTCGATCCAATGTGAGACTATTTTTGGGATATTACAGGTTAGTTGAAACTAACCATTGGGACTGTCATATAGTTGATCAGTCAACTGCCCTTACTTAGGATGGTTGACTGCCCCATGGCCGAATAGTGGCTATTTTGGCATGACAATCTCTAGTTAACCATGGTCTTAAGCTGGTTGACCGCTCATATTAAGTTTTGAATTTTTTTTACTATTTTTCATGATTTTTGATCCAAAACCTAGCTTAACTATTTTAAATAAATCTTGTGCCTTGTATAATTACTTTCCTACTAAGTTTTACAATATTTATCTTTAAAATCATAAAATTTACAAATTGAAACTTTCCCTTTGAAAATTCTCATGCCGATTGATGTTTGATTCTTCATTATTCTTTTCCGACTTAAACTTCTTGCATATCACTTAAGTTTCTTATGAAACAAGTACATATCGGATGAAATTTTACTTATGTTTTGGCTCGTATCGAACATCATACTTGTCTATCAATGTACACTTAAGTATGTCATTAGTCTTTCAATTATTATCTTATTATCATCAAAACATATATTATTGAATCCTTAAATTCAACAATGATATAGTGACAGCAATGACAATGGTAGAAGCATCCAATGTAATTATGGTGGTGAAAATAAATTGGTGATGGTTATAAAAAAATTATGAATTTCTTCTTTTTGATAATATAAATTTTTTATTGTTTAGAAATAATTAAAAATTAAAATAGTAACATGAAACATATTTATCATATCAACTTTATTTTTAAAAATAGAAAATAAAAAATAAATGCCATGGAAACTTGTGGATCCTCTCCTTCCCTCCGCCTCTCTTTGGTCTTCAAAACATTACTATTTTTATGGCAAATAACTATATCTAAAGAACAATAGAAATGCAAATGGTGCCTGTCCTCTATTTTTTTTATGGTAAAAGATGGGGCTCCAATAGCCTAACAAAACAAGTGCCTCTTGCATCAACATCGAGGAGGCAACAAATATTTGCTGGAAAATCACTATGCCAAAATGTAATTTGTGTTATGGACGAAGCTATATTGCAAGTTAGTGCACTATTTGATTGGTCTTTTGGAAGACATGTCTATAGAAAAAGTTAAGCAGCGTTGCAATCTTAGACTTAATACATGTCTTTCTTTTCAGATGGTCATTTAATCTGCCTTATTTGGTTTAGGGTTCCGCTGCAATTCCATGGCAGCCAGAGGGGGGGGGTGTTAAAAAAAAATACTCGAATGATGATAATGCACTACAACTTACTAGGAGCACATATCTATTGAGGTGGCATGGAGAGACCGTAATAGATTATCTCACTTATCTCTCCATAAGAGTTCAATTTGGTGGTTGGGGTGTTCTGCAGATTTTGGGGTGGCCAAGCTTAGCAGCGAACAGGGCTGAAATTAAAACAAACTCTAAATGCACTCCCCGAAGCCAGAGGAGTTTTGAGCATATAAAATTTCAACCCAGCCCAGACCATCCTGCAGAAATTCTAAAGCAGCTTTTAATACAAATTGAGTGAGTAATTGTTTGGGTGGACGGTTGGGTGCCGCTAGAAGTGTGCTCGTGGCATAATGTTCTTATGATTTAGAGAGACATTTTAACCTCGCCGAAGGGCCAGCCAGCTTTGGATCCTTTTCGGGCACTCCTTGCTTATCTTGAAAAGTGTGATGAAAGAGAATCGAGTGGGAATGATGGTAGGCTTCATGGACAAGGGATACGGCTAAAAGGGCCAAAAGATTTGAATGATTAGATTTCCGATGCCTTGGTCCCTTTCAGCCGGAGAGGCGGGGCCACTTCTCTCTTAACCTAGCTGGATCTGGGCTGGAACGGTTGAACCCCATTCAACGCTCCTCTCAGAACTTTTAGTCAGAATTCAGAAGTTCACAGCACCCTGTCGTCTCACAGGTAGTGGGCGATCACATTGTTCAGAGCAGTAGAACTACTGCTCAGAAAAAATAATTTGGCTGCTGAAAGTACCCACTACTAGCAAGCATTATTTAGCTGTGAGGAGGAGGAGGAGGAGGATTGATGCCATCATTGTCATCCCTCTCTCTCTCTCTCTCTCTCTCTCTCTGGGACAGAAGAATCTCCTCCGGTTTTGACAGAGTGGCAAGGACTTTTTTGTCCTGCTTTCGCAGTGACTCTGGCACTCTATCACACGGAGATATCCATCATCCATCAATCCATGTATTCATTCATCTACCAAATCTCAGCTGTGCATCTATCACCTTTGCTAGGTGTTGGATGGCAGCTTTCCATCTCCTAGTGTTTTGTTTCTTTCTCTCCAACTTTAATCAACCCTCCACCCTCTATTAGACAAATGATTGGGTTGGGACCATCGCACTATCAAAGCTGTTGAGGCATTTCAATCATGACAGCCATTCGCAAGCCCATGTGATAAAATAGCAGCTGCTAGGATGTTCTGTGAAGCTATGCCGACCATTCATTTACACCATTTTTACGTCTGAATTCTAAAAGACATATCTAGCTTAATGCCTCTGGGCTATCAGTTGCATTGGCACTTGACATGGCGTTCAAATGAGGCAAATCCCGGAACTTTTTGAGCCGTTTTCTAATTATAGATGGCCAAGATTTATTCATTCCATCATCTACTAGATGATCTTCAGTTGGCTGTGCTGCAACTCCACATTATGTTATTTTATTGTAAGTTTTAGAAAGAGACAAGATAATCTCTTCAGCATAAACGTAATTTAAATTGTGCAATTAAACAACAAATATTTAAAAGTTCAGGATGCTTTTCATTTTCAAGAAAACTTGAGACAACACCAATTACATCAAAAAACATTTTGCACAATTAATGTGAAACTATACGATGCAAATGCTGTCTACAATTTGCACACCTTACGTGGTATGGAAAGCTCGCTAAAATTCAATGCATTACCATGAACATGAACAAAAATATCTTGGATGAAAGTAGATATGTAAAGAAGTTTTTTGAAAATTGCTATTTCTCCAAATGAGAGAGAATGATATGAAAAAAGACTCTTGTATGTGGCAAGGATTTTTGGGTAGAGGACATCCTTCAAAAAATGAAAGAATTACAATTATATTGGGAAATCCTTGTCACCAAGAAACCTTCCAAAACAGATAAAAGAAATATGGGGAACATCAACAAGAGAAAAGATATAAAAGATGTGAGTTGACTCCAGTAAAAAACTTGATCTTCTGTAATGAAAATTGAACCTGATTTGTAATTGCATGGGCCGTGTTACTTTTTAGGTTCACATTTTCTTACTCCCTCTCAAACTAAATTTGGGAAAGTAGAAGAACTTAATTTGATCCGCAACATGAACAATGGTGCTAGGGACATGGGTTTAATGAATATATCTATAGTTCGAGAGTTAGAAGAAGTCAACTAAGTAATAAGATTTTTTAAAATGACCTTTTATTGACCAAAATGGTAATCTAATTCTAAATATTTTGTACAATCACGGAACACTGGGTTAATGATCATGTAAAGGGCTCTTAGGTTGTGACAATAAAGATTTGGAGGGTTTAGAAGTGACACGCCAATATCATGAAGAAGGAAAGTTAATCTTGTTAGCTAAGTTGTAGTTGATGACAAATTGATATTCAGCCTTGGCTCTTAATCTTACTACTATAGGTTGCTTCATGGCACACCATGATACACATATTTTATAAAGAAAGGTATGTAAGTATATTGTAGATTATCAAGTCAATAATGATGTAGCCAAATGGTCTAAATCAAAGATAATGATTTTTCAAAAAAAGGTTCATCAAAAAAACTCATGCGATGGAAGAACATTGAAGCTTTTTTTTTAAACAAAGTTTAGTTACATCATAAGCTATATCTAAACAAGCTTGAAGAGTTATTTTATAAAATTCATATTAAGCTAAAATAGTAGGATGGAATATATTATATAAAACTATTAGATTGATATATACTTTTCAAAGAAAAATAAAAGATAATACTTAATTCATAAGTATCCAGTGAGCTTAAATTTTGAGGTTTATCTCAAATCTTGTTAGTAAAGATAATCTAACACAAATCGGTCTAAAATAAAGCTTTATTATCATCAATATAATTAAAATTTTTAAAATAATTGACTTTTAAGATATCTATTGTCGAGTTATCTTTTCAACACATTTTAAATCACTCAAAACGAAGGTCAAATAAGAAAATTCTAGCTAATTATGAAAGATGTGTTAGTACAAGTGAAGTTCTTAAAAATTACAAAAATGCCATTGATTTTTCTTTAATTTTGCCAAATTTTTATTTTTATTTTGTCTAAAAATTCAAGTTACAAGACTTAGAAATCTATTAGAATTTTAGAAACATATTTTTAGATTTTTTTGATATTTATATTTTTTTTAGAAAATTTGTATCCTATAAAAACTGTAAAGTCTATGGACTTGAGGAAATCTCATCTATAAATAAAGTTCCTTATATATCTTATTGAGATCAATCAATTTCAGTAATACAATTTGTAGTTTCTTTCTATCTTACCTAAAAATAATTTTTAGTTTGACGTGGTGCAAGACTAAAATCTTTTTCAAAGAGGCCTCAAGTTGGTGCTAGACCAACAATTATCTTCTTTAATAGTTCTAACTATATCAAATTTAGTATCAAAGCCCAAAAACTTTCTTAGATCAAATTGACACTTTGCCTAATCCACATTAGAAAATGTATATAGATCCATTGAGCTCTAAGCAAGAATATTCAAGCCAAAATCTAGAGTACTGAAGATGTATTGAAGGATATGTTTAACGATCCAACAATGTTCAACAGTCAGTGCATACCTGAATTGGCAAATAAAATTAACAAGATAGGAGATGTTATGTTGTGTAAAAGTAAGTTATTGTAGTCCACCAACTATGCCCTAGTCAAGAGTTAGATCATGAAATAAATCATCATTTAGAGTTGTATTTTAAGCTTTAAAAATATTAGGTATGGACATAATCATTCAACCTAACTTTTGGGCACATAATTAAAGCTCTTATGCATTCTTAGATTAATAAGGAGTCCAATTGGTGTTAAGATGACATCGATTCCAAAGAGGTAATGTAATGACAAAGACCTTGATTGCAAATTCTTGATTAAGATCATGAACAAATTAATCCATATATATTGGCTTGTCGCCTAAAAGTATAATATCATCAATATAAATGAGTAGTACAAAAGTATCTCAAGATGAAGGATATATACAAAACGATAGATTTTTCATGCTATAAAAGAATTCCATGCCAAGAATAAAGTTGTTGAGGTAATCAGACCATGCTTGAAAGGCCTGCATGAGGCCATTTAAAGCTCATTTAAGGTAGGTTACATTAGATGGGTGTTTTGAATCTTGAAAATTACTTGGTTGTTTCATTTAAATTGGCTCAGTTAAGAAGCCACATAGAAAAACACTTTTTATATTAGATTGTTTGATGTTCCATCCTCCGACAATAACACTATATGAACTTTCTGAATATTCCTAAGTTTCACAACTAGCAAGAATATCTCAAGGAAACTAATAGCATTTACTTGATAAAATCATTAAGCTACCAACTAGGCTTTGAGTAGATCTAAGCTACATTAGAGTTCAAATAGGCTTTGAATACTCATTTGAATACTATGACATTCATGGTTGGGTTGTAGGTTACAATGTCCAAAGTTTGGTTTGATTCTAAGGCAATAAGTTCCTCATGCATTACTGCCTTTCTTCTTATATCTTAAGGCCAACTTCATAAATTTTAATGTGCTTAGAATTTTTACAATAAAAGTTTGCATATCTCAAGTTTTGTTAGAGAGTCCATATTGTGACCATGTAAGTGTGAGATCAAAGCATAGTCATATGAAGTAAAGTTTGAATTAGTTGGGATACTAAGCAAAGTGTTTCCCTTATCATGCCATACCAATGTGCTAAAATACTCCACATCATTTAGAAAGCTTGATGTTTGTTTGCTAGATAGACTTAGTTTAGGAACCCAACCACTACCTATCGAAGTGACCTTGATCGACTTAATCTTTCTATGGATTCCTTTATCTTAGTCCTCAATTGAAAGATAAGGGAATAGACCCCTTTCCCCTTACTTTTCATATTAAATTCATTTACTTCCCCTTGGTGATGTTATGGAGTAGCTTGAGCTTGAGAACAAATGGGAGGAAAAAGCCAACAAAGACCACATGAAAAGCTTCTTGTTGAGGTAGATTTTGTGCAATGGACTTGTTAACTTCCACATCCATTGATGGCGTTAGAGTTAGTTCAACTTGAGAAAAAGTAGGTTCATTTAAATTGTTGGTTGATGTCTCTTTTAATGAATCTAGTGACATTTCAAAACCAGCTAGGTTGGCTCTATTATTTTTGGCAAGAGTGGCCCTTAGAGGTTATTTGTGTCTAACTGGGGTATCACACATTTTTATAAGGTTTGTCCCATTTTCTATAAATACAAAGTTTCTAGTTAATTTGTTCTATACCATATAGAGAACTTAAGTTCTTCAAAGGAAAATTGGATTTATTAAAAATAACATGTTATCGGATAAGTATCTATCTAGTTGAGGGAGATGAACACTTGTAACATTTATATTTTGCACGGTATCCAAAAGAACACACATAGGATTGACTTGGGATCCAACTTATTCTTGTACTCAACAAGAAAAGAACAATACTCAAAGCCAAGACTTTATGAGAACTATAATCAGGATGTTTCCCAAAAAGTTGAAAAATGGAGAAGTCATTTTTACTCCAAATGAAAGTGACCATTAGAAAAATAATTA
The DNA here is from genome assembly GCA_017589505.3 of Metroxylon sagu. NCBI lineage: Eukaryota > Viridiplantae > Streptophyta > Magnoliopsida > Arecales > Arecaceae > Metroxylon > Metroxylon sagu. Next base: position 2,041,701 of record JACVBY030000664.1, read on the forward strand.
TAACAAAATAATTAACCCAAAATCTTGCTATCATATTTGCAAAATACATCATTATCAACCTAATTTGGTTATATTTCCTTGTTTGCACTCCACAACACCATAATGTCCTAATGTCTTAGGGTATGTTGTATGGTAACCCATTTCAAACTTGGTCTTGATTGACTCTGAGTTGACTCCATCAAAGACTAAAGTAAAAAAAATAAAAAAAAAAAGTCCTTGCCCCAACTACCTCCACAATCAACCTTTTTGATTAGTGTGTGAGAGAATCTAACCGCAAACGGATCATATAATGCGAAAACTCTAAAAACCCTCAATGATATCATCCTATCACCTATTAGTCCTCATCTCCTCTATTTCATTAGCATTATTTTTTCTTGTTTTGAGATTGCCGCTTCCTCTCTCCAATCAAAGCCGCTAGTCATTAATTTTTTTGTAAGTCAATAAAGGTTGCAACTTCACATCATGATGCAATCTTGATCACTATTAGTTATGCCTAAGAAGTTGCTAGGTACATTGTTACTCTTTGTATGTTCTCTTTTTTTTCTTTGATGTTGCCAACTACTAAGAATTGCATGTTGAGATGAGGGCTATGGGCCAACTAGCCACTAGAGAGGCCATGACCCCTCTCTATTCTCTTTCTCCCCTCTCCTCTATTTCTTTTTCTCTCGCTCTTTGTTCTTTAGCAATAGAAGGCCTCCCCTATTATTGGAATATGGAAGGGTCTCTTTCACTTACTTCAATGCTTGGTTCGTTGTGGGTAATCTTGCAGTCAACACCGACCACCAAAATCCCTCTCTCCTTCCCTTGAGATCTCTTTCTTTCTCACACACAATAAATCATTGTTAGCAGATCTCTTTTTGGATTAGGGACCATGTCCTATTGTACAACTTAATTTTCACTTGGCTTAATTTTCAACAACTTAATAAAAAGCATATATGCAACGTCTCGACATGAATAAAGTTCAATGAATTGGATATCTTCTTAAGATGTTTCCATGATTATTTTCCTATTCCATTAGTAGGTTGCTAGATCCCTGCTCTAACTAGCTCCAGAGGTAGACTTCTCTCATTCTCTCTCTCTTCCCTTCTCACTCTTTAAAATAGAGGATGCTCATGGCCATAGGAGTCTCTCTTATTTTCACAATAGAGGTTTCCCCTATTTGCTCAGTCACAGGCATGGCCTAATGGCTAGGTTCCCTCAATACCGAGAAGCTTCCATATTCTCTTTCTTTCTCTCTCTATAGAACTTTTTTCTCTTCCTCTTTGCATTTTTCCTCTATTTTGTTGGAGTTTAGGGGTTTGCTATTTCCCTTTCCCCTCTAATATCTCTCTTTCCCTCTAGCTTTATCTCTCTCTATAGTCATGGCAAAGGGACAACATAGCATTATCACTTATTACGATCTCTTTTCTTTGAAATACTGACCTCAGCCACAAGTCACCTTATCTTCTTGTTGTGCAAGTCTTAGCACTATAACTTATTTGCCACTATTGGCTCTAAATTTATGCCCTAAATCATTTAGTTATATAGGTAGATAGCAATCAAAGAAAGGAGAAAGCAAATTTAAGGTTTATTCACCTCATCTATCTAATTAAAGTATCTTTCGAGGTTTGAATTAATCTATCTGGTTAGATTTTATTTCTAATCAAGTAAGGATCTCTTCACATGCCCTCGAGCATAAATTTTGGTAATGTCATGTACATTATTTACATTTGTTTTGATGATACATGACTTAGTTATCTTATGTTACATGATTTCATAATATGTTGAATATGTATGAAACTTGTAATTTTTTTGATAGGGATTCACTCATGCATATGCTTTATGCATGCATATTTTACATTATCTTGATGATTTATAATTTGATAACATGATGTTGGTCTACAAATTAATGTTGCAAGAATGATAATGGAAATGTATGAAAGAACTTTCATTAATATTATGACCATTTGGTATATTAAATCAAAACAATTGAAAATCAAGAAATGGTATTGATGTCAAAGGTATTGGATTAGCCATGTTTTTTCTTAAGATGCCAGGTATGGATTAAGACCATAACCCCATGTATGGTTTAACACAACAAATTAAAGTGTGAAATACTAAAATCATGATCCTATGTGTAGTTTGCCACCATGGTTGAAGTATAGAATGTGCAGGCTAAAATCATGACCCCATGTATGGTTTTCCACTATAGACAAAAATGTGGAATGTCAATCATGGACTAAAATATGACTATGTTACTTTAAATTGCCGTTATAGGCTGAAGCGTAGAATACTAATCAAGGATTGAAACATAACCCTATGTTACTTAAGATTTTTAGTCCTAAGTTGAAGCATAGCTTGATTAGTCCAATACTAAATAGAGAGCTAATACTATTGCACATATGAAAATTGATTGATTTGACCCTTATAAATTATTTTTAAGAATTGGTCTTTCAAAATTTATTGAATAATATGACAATGTTAAAATATGGTGAGATATTAGAAGAAAAGACCTGACATTGAATATATTATAAACATATTAAGATATTAGTGCCCTTGTGAACCCTTGGGAAATAATGGATTTGACTTTGAAATAGTCTATTCTAAATAAATTTCCCTTGGATATTATTGTTGATTCATTTTACTTAATTGAAATGTAATATTGGCTATGTTGATAAGTGAAATATATGTTTCTATTATTACAATTAACTATTGATTTTTATGATTTTGATACATATGTATTGTTTATGCATGCAAGTATATAAATGGGGACTTTTACTTAGTTGTAGCTCGTACCATCCTTATTCATGTTTTTCATAGCAACAAGGTGCCTAGGATCAAATTTTAGATCGGGTTGGAGTGAAGAACGAGAAACAAAGAATATTAGATTTCTAATGCTAGCAAAACTTTATCTTATACATAAATAATTTTTATTATTGTAGTTAAATTCTAGACATTGAATTAATGTTGAAATCATGTTAATTATGAATTGTTAAAATATATGCCTTACATATCCTTTAAGGTTACACCAAGAAGATATGCAGTCTGATCATGCATCGAGCTTAGGTGATAAGTTTAAGGCATGATTTGCAGATTGCTAATAAATCTTGAGATTGACTAAAACAAATAAGAAACCTTTTCCTCAAGATTCACTTCCTTCATTAGATTGAAAATTTTTGATTTTTATTGAATCAACATTTGATAAACTTGCAAAAATGGATAAAAAAAATTTAGGAAACCACTTTTCTTCGTTGGATAAAAGCAAATGAACTTTGTGCAACCATCAACAAATATGACATAGTAACATAATTTTTCAATAAACTTGATTTGTGCAGGACCTCGTATATATCTTAGTATAACTCCCACTAGCTACTATTCAGTTATAGTATAGTCTTTACCTTTTTTTACTCCCAATAGCTTCTACTCTTATTATGTTTCGGTGACTAATCATAAATCATGGATAAATTGAGTTATAGAAGAAAGATCAGTTTTGATCATTATGACAAACATGACATTTCTTTGATAAGAATAAGAATTTAATGCAATTAATTTGAGATTCATCAACATAAATCATATCAAGGTTCCATCTATTTTTTACCATGATTGCAACATTATTATAATTTGTTCTAAGATTTGTCAACTTACTTAAGCTTCCAATCATATAATTTGTAGCTCTAGTATTAGGAAACTGCCTCAAAACATGGTTCTCTAAGATATTATGAATGACAAAAGCTTGTAAAATGTCATTAGCTTGAAAGGCATGGTTGAAATGATGGAAGCATTTGAGTGTATTGTCTCCTCTGGCTTGATACAAATTTGAGAAACAACATTATCATCTTAATTTGTTGTAGTTCAATCTTTTAACTTGCTTGCTGATTTCTTGTATCAAAGTGAGCATTGATACCGACCTTCATTAGAATTGTCATCTTGAACAAATCTCTTTTTTTAGTTGAATTGATTGGAGACATTACCTCTTGACTAAGCAAACCATAAAGTTTAAAATAGGCTCAATGAATTTGTTGGAGTATCACATCACAAAGGGCCATCATCAATAACTTGACCATAGTGGTCACAAAGTTTTCCTACTCATGGCCTAATCCTTGAAGCAGTCAAACAAAAGAGAAAGAGAACATTGTTTTTGTTGGAGACTGGTTTGCTAATGGTAGCAAGATCATCATGTTTTGCTTTGAGTTCCCTAATATATTAGTTTAAAATGTCATTATTTTTCCATAGAAAAGAGATTTGTTGCGTCAATTAAAACTTCCTCTCTTGAGAATTTTGTGCAAAAACCCCCTCTAATACATTTTAATATCTACAGTAATGGTTAGCTCAATAACTAAATCTAGAACTTTCTTGCTCAAGATTTCGATAATCCAGCCATTAAGGGGATGATCAGACTGTCACCTTGCAATATAGTTTGCACTACCTCTTTTGCTTCATCCACAAGCAATCCTTAGATGTTGGGCATACGACTTTGTTCGACGAGAAATCCTTACACAACTTAATTTTTAATTAAGGCAAGCATTTGAAAACATTCAAAGAATGTAACTTGTTAAGCTTGGTAAATATTATAGATTTTTTTTCAACCAATTTAATCTTGTGGAGACAATTTATTATATTGACTGAAATATAAAAATTATTTATAAGAGCAAAGCTCACAATTACCTGGTCTTGATTATTGCCTGATTATTATATACGGTGATGGTCTGAATAAGTTTTTATATATTAAATGCAACGAGAAACTTGATCATTGTCAAGCACATATTCAAGCCATTAAAAAATCATTGACGTTGACATGGAATTTGTTTGGGGGGGGGGACATAAACAACTTTGCTTTTTCCTGATAGCTAAGAAAGTGAAGGCATCATTGATTTTTTTTCAAAAACAAAAGAGAAACCGAAAGCATAAAATTGACACCTCAAAAGTTTCAAAAATAAATACGGCCTCCTCTGATATTTTAGGAAACATCATAAAAATATTAAAAAAAGCCTTAATAAATCTTTAACTTTTATCTTATTGACATTTATTAGAAGTGTCACAAAGTTACTGCCGCTCTAAGTGGCATTTATCATACATGTTAGTTAAAGGAGAAAAAAAAAAAAAAAAGAGTGAGCATCATGGTAGAAATTAAGGTTTTTCATGGAAAAAAGAGAAGAAAAAATGAATGCGAAAAAAATAAATAAATCAAAATGTGAGAAGAGTTTCATGGCTTAGGTACTTGGATATTTTTTTTAAAAAAAAATTAGCATTTTTTATTTTTTATTTTTTATAAAATTTATTACAACATTTAATAAAATATAATTATTGTTGCATTTATAAATGTTATAAAGGATTTATAGTATTATGTGTTTAATATGACATGTCACAACATTTTTGCAAAATCATTTCTATGGCGACGATCATGAATAAATGTAGTAACAAACATTTCTTGGGGCAGTGACTACGAATAACAAATGTAGCGATAGATCATGTTTGGGGCAGTGACTACGACCGATAGAATTATTAGTCCAAGTTGCAGTAGGAAATGTCATAACCACCATAGCCCCCCCCCCCCCCTCCCCTTTTTTTTTTTGTGGACTAGCTTGCCAGTCATGCCTTCTTGTGACGATTTGAAGGACATCTTCACCAACTTGAGCCAAGATGGAATTCCACTCAAATTAGGACGATTCTTAGCCTGATCGTTTTCCGTGGGAAAGTGGTATATATGTACGTGTGATGGTTCTCACTTGCTTCCATCCCACGGAACTTGTTCAATTAGAGGAGATTTTGATTTCGTGGGAAGTTGGTGAGAGCCCGAGAGGCCATCGAGCATGGAGTAGGTTCATGGATGCTTAGTCAAATCAGCTCTCAGACCCTGATGTGGGCACATTTCCCTGTCCTGCTTAATATATTTACATATTTTCTTGTGCGCGAAATTACATGGTCAGAGCAAGTAAAATACTTCAATTGAAAATAATTTAGCTCCAGTTACACATCATTCAAAGAGAAGATACCATGAAATACATCAGCTAATATTTGAATACAAAAAAAAAAAACAATTAACAAATTTTTCTGACATAAAATATATCAAATGAATTTTTAATATTTATATAATATTTATTATATAATAATAGAAAAAGATATAAAAAATAAGATTATTTAATAAAAAATAAGTTAGCATCATGCAAAAATAAATTAAAAGAATAATAACTTAAATAGTTTAAATTTATATAACTTAAAATTATATGCATAAATTTTAGGCTGCATGTAGGTTTGTGCATTAGATAATTATATGTGCACAAGTTTTTCAAATGAAAACGTGCTTGTTATTTAATTAAAATATTATATATATATAATGTAAAGTTTTTTAAGGTTTTTAAATGCATATGGAGTATTAAAAAGAGAAAGGAAAAAGAAGAAGCAGTGGAGGTGGTCTGCCAGTTATTCAAGTGATAGTTGCCACGTATTTTGACGTGGCAGGATGTGCGGGTGGAGAGGGCGAAAAGATAAAAACCATGAGAATTTTGGGATGCTGAAATTACTAAAATCTGGGGTCAATTGAGATCCTGTGAACGCCAGTGGTAACCTTCCTTGTCCAGCGCTTATTTATTTGGTGTCAAGTTAATTAATTTTCACCGGACGGGACGGAGAGAGAAGATGAGGGGGCATCCGGGCAGCTCAATAATAAATAATATCATGAAAAACTAGGAAGGAATTAGGACCAACCACATGGATTCGCGGGCGGAATTAGTGCAGTGTCTTTAATTTAGGTACCACCAAATGGACTGTACCTGGCGTAGGTCTTGGATGCCAACGAGATGCATGCTGTCTGGGTCTGGTCTGTCGACGAGCAACATGAGGAGATATGGACGGTGGACTTTTGGAATGCCCAAAAAAAATATTTCTAACAGGGTCCCGCGTAAAAGTTCTGTCAACCTCATGCAAGATTTACACCTTTCTTTAGGCTACACTTGAATGAATTTTCCATCCAAATCTAATCATATCGGCATTAGACTACGAAAATTCTATTTAATGAACAAAAAGTATTAGATGCAATCTAATTTTTATAAAATATTTATATATTAAAAATTATATAATTTAAAGACTTCTTAGCAAATCCATTTAATGATAGACTAAATAACATAAAATTATATATGTATTTGGTTTATGGATTAAAAGCCTTCAAATTAAATAATATTTAGTATAAGCATTTAAGAAATGATAGATCACATCTAATGGTTTCAATCATTATTATGGAATCTTTATCATTTAGATTTAAAATTGATTGAATTTGAGTGAAGATCCTTTTAAACATAATCAAGTTAAATATTATATATATATATATATATCTGTGTATGTATGTCCAAGGAATGTATGTATATGTGAGAGTGTGAGAGGGTGAATATTATCCTGTATGAAGAAATTTAAAAGATTCATATTTCTTATACAACGAAATGAATAGAAATGTCTATAAGGTCATGCCAAATCAAGAGTCTAATTTTCTAGGTGATGGCATGTTTTACTAAATCAAGTTTCTTAGAAATGGCTAATAAGAAGATTTTTCTCCTTTCCTCAACAACTTGCATAGATATCTCTGGCTTAATATTTCTTTATTTTGATATAAAAACAAGAAACCATCTCAATTTATTAAAAATATGAAATGATATGTCAAAACCTAATGAAAAGTTTAGGAATAAATAAATAAATAAGAGGGGCAGAATAAAGTGGGAGAAGAAAAAGTAGGTGAAAGTTGGAGGCTCAAAGCTTATAAATAGTTTCTTCAATTTCAAATTTTTATATAAATAATTATTAAATTTTATTATTTAACATATAACAAATATTGATAATATCAATATTAATTAGGTATGGCAATAGATAGGATTTTATTAGGTATCCAAACTGAATCGTACTAAAAAAAAAAAAGTTTGGATAATAAAAAATCAGATTCGATTTGATTATAGATTTGAGATTTTAAATCACTTAGAAAACTAGGTACCTAAAAAACAAAGTTTTATAAATGTTATAAAAATTACTAATATATAACTTATTTAAGTGGAATGATAGATTTAAACTTCTTAACTTAAAAGAAACTCCTTACTAATATATGATTCAATTTTATTTATATTATTGAATTGATATAGAAATATATTTTTTTATTTTATAAAAAAAATGAATTTATTTTAATTTCATATGAAATAACCAATCTAACTTGACCCAGTTTTCATAATGAGTTTGAATACGGTTTGATTATAAGTTTAACAAATCGAATCATACAACATATTGCCATTCCTAACATTAAAATTGGTTTTAGTTTTTGGATTTTAAAACTAGATGCGGAGCTCAAAAAGTGCAGAGAAAAACAAACATACAACATATTGCTATTCCTAACATTAATCATAGAAAAAACAAGTTCAATTAAAATTTGGCATGTATTAATGATGTTAATATTAATAATAGAATTGTGACCCATATTAATAATATCATTATTAGTAATAAAATCTTTACTTAGCTATCATTAAAAATTATCATTTAATGAACAATTAAAATTTGGCCATTAAATATTATTATTATTATTTGATATATTATATTATATTTAAAGAAAGTCATATTCAGAGAATAATTTTTTGGACTTATCAATTATTATAGATAACTCACCGTGGAATTAAAGAAATTAGGAGATGAGGGTGGGGTCCACTGGAAATAAATGAGGAAATAGAAAAATTAGGAGAAGAAAAGATTCTTGGTTAGATGCACTAAACATTTTTATTCAAACAAAATAGAATCAGAATGGATGGGTGTTGTGTTTATTACCGATTCTTCTGCTGTATTGTGATGCTTTAAACTGGTTAAGTAAACTGGTTCAAATTAAAACAAATTCAAATAAAAAAACCACGGGGTTAAACTTCTTTATTAGTTAACAAAAGTTATCATTTCTATCTTCCTTCCACCAGTTAATCCATTCCTTCTCCCATCACATCTATGTTCCATTCTTAGCAAATTTCAGATTCTTCTTAACTAACTAATCGGCGTTAATGGACATCAATTGAAGAGGATTTGAGGATCGAAACTCTATATAAAAACATCGAGGAGCCGAGCCAGCCTTCCTCCTCTTCTTATTCCTCTTCTTCTTCCTCTTCGCTGCCTTGCGAAGTTGCTGGAGTTCGAGACGGCACCGGACGGCACCGGAGGAGGGTAGCAACCTTGCTAAATTTACGAAAAAAAAAAAACTCTGTTTCCATCCAAAACTCGGTTTCAAAACAAAATCTATCACTTCATTGGATAGGTTTTGGATCGGTTTAATTGGAAGCAATGGGAGAATTCTTGAAGGCCGCCGGTTCATCGCCGATCACCGTCGTCGTGGTTCGAGCAACTGCCAGGTAAGTCACGATGCCATCCCCTATTTAGTTTTGTTACATTATTCTAGAGTATGTTAGCTGGTTAGATGGGATTAGGTTGTAAATAGAGCTACTGTTTGGCATTTTTTAGAGCTCGCCGGAGACTGTGAGCCATCACCGGAGCTGACGTTCTTTGGCCACAGCCACCTGGATCAAGGATATAACTACCGGAAATAGCTGTCTGGAGGTAGAAGACGACCGGTTTTCTTAAACCAAGAACCGGTTTAATAAAGAACCAGTTGGTTCATTTAGATCGAGTCAACCATCTTAGGAAGAGTTATTCAGCTAACTGGGTGAATCAGAGAAACTAGAAACCAAGAACAAAATTAATCCAATGGACTCAGGTTTGAATCCAAGAATTGATTCAATTATGAATCAGTTAACCCAATTAGGATCTGGTTCAGAACAGGATCAAGTAGATTGAACCAGCATTTCAAATAAGCTTAATTCTAGTAAATTGAAGTCTAATTATATTTGACCATGTGAATCATTATTCAGACATTAGTAATCAGTAAAGCAGATTGGAATAACCTGAATTAGACTGGAAATTAGTTCAAATACAGTGAACCGGAATTTAATTAAATCAAAGGTAATGAACTAAGTTCTTGTGTTAGGTTCAATTAGTGAATCTATAACTTTTGATCTGAACCCAATCAAATGGATTTGTTTCTGAATCTAAAAACCTGATCAAATGTTGAACCATTTGATCTAGATTTAACTGGTTCAGTAAATCAGAGTTTAATTCAGGTTCAATGCAATGAACCAGAAACTATCTTCAGCCCAATTTATTGAACTCGGAATTAAATTAACTCAAAGTAGCGAACCAGATTTTTGAATTGGTTCAATATCAGCAAACTAAGTTCACGTTGGGATTAGTTGAAATGGGTTTGAGTTAGACTGAGATGGGATTGATCTAATTAAACCAGACTAAAAGGATAATTATAAGTGGGTTGATAGAAGTATTTTAGTAATTTTGTTGATGAATAAAAGAATGGTTAGATAGTAACTAGCATCATTAAATAATAATTAAACCTTAAGAAAAGATAGTTAAACATAGGTTGACAATCATTGAGATAGAGGGGTATAATAGTAATTTTAAATATATAGGCTAGAAGGGCATAAAGATAATTTTTCTTTTATTGTGAATTTTTAGTAAATTATTTATTTATTTATAATTATAATTATAGGTGATCATTCAGTGGATTGATTATTGTTGGTGGATATTGTAGAGGAGATTGAATTAACGATCGAGGTAAGAGTTCTATACCTGTTATACAATATGTTTCATACCTTGCAAACCTGCATACATCATAAATTTATTATCGAATTTCTTAGCATGTTTTAATTATGCATGATGGTTTATTTGTAAAGTTGTTATATATGTTGTGATATATTATTTTGGTTACGAAATGGTTTTGGCATTGATTTGAGATATATGAATGTGATATGTTGAGACATGTTGTTTTGGTTATAGTATAATTATAGCTTAGATAGATATGTGATATAATAATGTTAGCATGTGGACTAGTCACTGAGATGTGGTAGTAGGTATGACAGTTTGGCTGAGATAAGCTAATGTGAAACTAGTTATGGTTTGTGGTTATGATATAGCTAAATTTAAGACACTAGACAGTGATGATTTACTGTTGATATATGATACTAGTTTTAGCAAGATTGGCCTAAATCGGTGCACCGGGAGAGAGTTGAAGGCCGAGAGCTGATGTGGAACCAATCATAGACTGTTGACTGAGTTTAACATGCTAAGCACTAGTATGAGAACTAACTTGTGCGTGTGTACATCATCAGGTTAGGTTGTTAGACACAAATTATTAGCATGAGATTTATCAGTATATATCGTCAGTTTATTGAAGTGTATGAGAATGAGTCAATCCAATGCAATGGATGGTTAAATTATGGATTTGATGTTTATAGTTGATACGTGATACTAGTTCTGCTAAGATTAACTTAGACTGATAGCATCGAGAGAGGGCTAAAGGCCAAGTAAAGGCCGAAGGGAAGAGCCGATGTAGAATTAGTCATGGACTGTTGATTGAGTTTAATACACTGCACATAGAAACCAACCTGTGCATGTATGTATTACCAGATTAGGTTGTTAGGTAAAGACTACTGACATGAGGTTGCCAGTATGTATTTTCAGTATGCGGATGATTATGATACGGATATGGATTTGTTGTGATTTTGGTATTTGGTGTGACTTATGTTGGTATATGTTTGATTTTATGGTTTTGTAGCTGGTTTCATAAATATGTTATGCTACTTTCTGTAAAAATTTATTCTGTTATACAATTACAATTCGTTCCGAATTTTCTTAGTATATTCATAATAATATATATAGAACTTCTATTGGGCTTTTAGCTCATTACCTTCTATTATCATATTTCAAAGGATGATGATGATGCTTATATGCTGGATCTAGATTTGGATGTTGAACATGAGGAGTAAAGTTAGTGTATAGTTTATTATATCATTTAATACATAGATATTTGATTTATACTTGAACATTGATATTCAAATTTTTATGTATTAGTTTATTATATATTTTAAAATATATAAATTTAACTTTTATATATTACTTATATTGAGGTTTAGTAGATCCCAAATACTCTTAGGATCTATGCAGCTATACTGTGATATTTTTGAATCGGATTCCAGCTTGAGGAACATGATACCTATCATCCATGGGGCAAACTAATGTCGCATGGGCTATGTTTGCGGGTCAGTCCACGATAATGATGCTCATGCTACGTGCTCTTAGGAAAGAGTAGGTAGAATTTTATTCCCCTTGGCCGGCTGAGAGATTGCTCGGACCAAAAGAGTACAAAGCAAACGACAAGGACTCTTATGCCAAACAAAATTATATATTGCTTTATTCTCGAAGAGAAGAGAAAGCGGACAATGGAGCCTAGCAAGAACAAGCGGACAATCCAAAAGCCCACCACACAAAAGATTTGAAAATTCTGATCGTACCTTTTGAAGAAGCTCCTTACTTTCCCCCTCCATCAGCTAGCATTTTTTTTTCTTAAAAAAAAAAGAAAAATCCTTCAAAAGAACTCAAATTCTCAATCGGATCCCTTTCCCCCATCAGTTAGCATATTTTTTTTTTCTTTAAAAAAAGAAGGAAAAGCTGCAAATGATCTCAAGTTCTCAATCCTGCTCCCTCTTCTCTCCCTCTTTGCCACTGCACGTATCGTTGGCTTCGCCTCCCTCCTTTGGGCTCTCCAATGCCCTCTTCTCTTGCTCCTCCTCCTCCGCCTCGTCGCTCAGACTCTTTTTCTTCGCGGCCACCGAATCGCTTCCTTCTTTCTTTTTCCTCAGGCGGCTCTTGAGCACTTCCAAGAGCTCTTTCATCGCCTTGCGCTTCCCCCGGCGGCGGTTCTTGATCAGAACCTCGCTAACATCCGCCGGACTGATCTCCGCCTCAGCGACCACCTCCTCCAACTGCTTCAGCAACTCATCCTCCTTTCCACCATCCAATTCTTCGTCAGCTAATCCCAAGTAATTCTTCATCAGAATCTTCAATGCCGGGGACGAGCAGTAGCTCATCAAGATGTGCATGTCCATCCTCCCCGACCGCAGGAGCGCCGGGTCGAGCTTCTCGATGTGATTGGTCGTGAACACGAAAATTCTCTCGCTCCCGCAGCAAGACCACAATCCATCGGTAAAATTCAGCAACCCGGACAGGGTGATCGACTGGGAGGTCCCGTCTTCCAGCCCCGCCCTGGCCCTGAAGTCGGACGGTGGCTCATTCGCCGGCTTCTTCGCACTTCCCGAGCTACGGTTTGTCAGATTGATGGAGCAATCGATGTCTTCGATGACTATGATGGACTTGGAAGTGGTCTTCATCAGGAGCTTCCTCAGCTCAGAGTTGGTGTGCACCTCGGTGAGCTCGAGGTCGTAGATATCGTAGCCGAGGTAATTGGCCATGGCGGCAATCATGCTCGACTTGCCGGTGCCCGGCGGGCCGTAGAGCAAGTAGCCTCTCTTCCAGGCGCGCCCTGTTTTTTGATAGAATGCCTTCCCCTCGGCGAAGTCCCTGAGGTCGGCCATGATCTCTTCTTTCTTGGAGGGGTCCATGGCTAGGGTGTCGAAGGTGCTGGGGTGCTTGAAGGGCACCGATTCCCAGGGGTGGCCGCGCGTGTCGATGACGTTGCCCCGGGAATTGGTGTAGAGGTGGCGGTCCTCGTTCCGGCGTTGGATTTCGTTGGCGGTGTCCATAATGTGGTCGAGGTAGGCGTGGAGGATGAGGGGCTTGTCCTTCTTCTTGATGCGGAGGGTGAAGCCCCGCTTTTCGTCGGGGACGGGCCGCCAGGAGAAGGTCTGGGTCTGGCGTTGGGTCACGACGTGCTCCCAGGTGGCGGTGGCGCCACGGAAGGTGTCGACGAGGCAGTCGTTGTTGGAGAGACCGAAGGTGAAGGACGACGAGTTGAGCGCGCGGGTGAGGGAGAGGCGGTTGCCGGCGACCGACGCCGATGAGCTGAGGTAGAGCTGCACGGCGCTGTAGAGCTCGTTGGTGTTGACGCCATCGATCTCGGTGATGTCGAAGTAGCAGTAGGAGGAAAAGCAGTTGAACATGCGGTTGAAGAACTTCGCTACCGCGAAGCGGATCTCCGTAGGGAAGACGGCTTGGAGGAGGCTCTGGCAGAAGGCGAACACGCCCAACAGCGAGGCCAGAGACGTCCAGAACTCCTTCATTTCCTGGTTTCTCTTTGGAAGCAAGCTTTTCTGGATCGAAATAAGATGGCCCTCTCTTTTGAGACGAGGAGAAAGTGAGGAAAGTGGAACGAAGGATGAGTTTATGCCATGGAACGGAAAAAGGCAACCCTTTCGTGTTGGCTGAAATCGATGGAGCCTTGCTCACTTCCGACTTCTTTCTTCTTTTAAGAGCATTGTTCTGTTTTGAGGAAAAGAAAAAGAAAGAGAAGTCAAATTGGTGGACGTAGACAGGAGAAAAACAGGGGAAGGGAACAATTAGAACAGGAGATGATGGTGCGATGCCTCTGCTTTTAGAGGTTAAGGGGTAGGGAAAAGATGCCTCTGCTTGTGAGGAAGGGTGGAATTTATAGAAGCCTCGCCTATTCTTTTCAAGAGATTTTGAACGATTTCAAAGAACCGGAGCGAAGGGGAAAAAAAAAAAAAAAGCTTAGAGATTTAGTAGGCCGTACGTATAATGGAAAAATAATAATAATAAAGAAAAAGATCATTCATTGAAAGAGTTGGCTCTAAAGGGTATAAACTCAATGGAGACGGATGCATGGAAAGTCGAGGTAGAAGAAATGTTATTGGTAGTGGAAAGCGCGGAACCTTATCCTTCCTATCGAGAGAGTGTGGATTCATAACACACATTAATGTTAGTGTGATACTTGGATTTAATATGGCTATCTAGGAATCTTATCCTTCGTATCTATATTATATATTCTATGGATATCCCGACATCTCCGCAAAAATGCTCTCTCATCCTTATAAATAGAAGGTTTTGATTTACCTCTTCAAATGAGTTGGTCCACATTAAATATATATATATATTTGGTCAACAAATTTTATAAATATCCTAATTTTTCCACAACGTGAAATTCTCTCTTCTCAAAGCCATCTCTCTAAATGAAAAAAAATTGATTTAAATGAGTTGATCTATCCATATTAATATAAATTTTTTAACATTTTTGAAGGGAGGGATGGGATGGAGGCCTTTCTTTCTCCCTAGTTTTTCAAGTTTGATTAGAGGACCAGAAATATATTTTCACTTTTATGAAAAAATAAATATTATGAAATGGTGATATTTATTTTTTGATTCTCTTTTATTCCTTCATTGAAAAATATTTTGACACCAAAGTGTCAAAACTATTCTTCAACATTTTCTTATTTTTTTCTCATCTCCTTCTAATAATGATCCATAAAAATTGCCTCTTCAACATTTTTGTTTAGGTAATTATATAGCAACTCAATAAAATAGTATAAAAATGTACCTCAAATTATCTATATAATCGATCTGTATTAAATATAAATTTTTGGTCCTTTACCCCAAAAAGATCCATCAATATTATGCGCCTCCACCTTTAAAAGACAATAAAGAACATAAATTTCTAACCTTTTACCAAAAAAAAATAGTTAATATTTTGTGCCTCCATCTTTAATAGGCTGTTTGGTATAAGTTAATCTTTGTAAGATAATGATAACCATTTTGGTGGTAATATATAATTACTATAGGGTTAGGATCACTACTTAAAAGAGATAAAAATGCTATATCATCATATTGATGATGATTTGCACCAAAAAATTGACACAATTTTATTCCTATATTTATCAAAGTCCCTTCATATTATAATAATATAATATAATATTAATAATATATATATTATTATATTATTATATATTAGTATATAAAAAATTTATTAATATATCTTAATAATATATAATATTTACATTTATTATTATAATATATAATATATCATTAATATTATATTAATATTGTTATATATTAACTATATATTATATATATTACATTATGAGTAATTATATTGCTATTTATTAAAATAATATATTTTTAATATTATTTTATCATAGGTGATCCTTTTATGATCATAAAAAATTACAATGATGATTAACCAAATGATGTTTAAAAGTATTAAAGAGTAAACAAAAAGAATGGAAAGCACGATGGTGAATAATAGAAGAATGAGATCAAGGAAGTGGAAAAAAAGAATGAAGAAGGTGTGGCGGAGAGTTAGAGGGATCATTGAAGTTGATAAGAGAGGAGAAGATGTAGAAGGCAAAAGGAATCATGAGAATGAAAGCATAGCATAAGATGAGGCAAATATTATTATTATTATTTTATTTAAAGGTTGTTAATACTATATTTTTTACTTTATATTAGATACATATGATTCATCCAAAAGTCTTATCAGATATTTTTAGCCTTATATCATTAATTTTTTTTTTGGTTAACAGATTAGATAGAAAGTATTGGATTTAGCCTTATTTAGAGAAAACCAAAAGCATAAGAAAGTTGACCAAAATTATTTGACTTCACAAATTCATTAATGCATTTATGATGCATTAAATGCTACCATGAAGCCTTTATATAAAAAAATTAAAAAATAATTTCATGTATAAAATATTTATATTAAAAACATTAAATACTCTACCAACTCTTTATATTAAAAAATGTTTTATCTAACCATAATGCTTGTTGGCAATTACCAAATTGGAAAGTAAGGCCAAAATGTAAAACCAAAAAGGAGTTATAGTTAACTAAAAGAAAATTTTCGATAGTTTACAAAATCGTACAAAAAGTTTTTGATGGTTCTCAAAATTAAATATAAATTGTTGGAAACGTTTAGCAATTATCAAATGTAGTTGCAGCTAGAATATTATCAATACTGAGGCATATTATAATTATAATGATTCGATTCCAATTTCAAATCAAACTCAAGGCTTTTATCATGAAAATGAATCTTTGTATTGTAAAAATAGCCATAATTTATCGTAAAAGTAGCTTCTGTAATTTAATTTTTGCTATCTCCTTCATCTTATATCATTTCTTATTTACCACTTATATCCCACTTTTATATCAAATAGAAATAAGAACTGAATTAGTCTTATCATCTGACAGCATTGGATAAGCCCATATTTTATTATTTTAAAAATAACAAAGATTTATTTGGTCTACTCAGATTTTATATTTTTGCTGACAAAAAAAATCTTAAAAGTGATAATTAATGCAAACAAACAAACTCATTCAGAGAGAAAAATCGGTGAACCTAACAGGAAGGTTCTTTCTTTTTCCTCCCTCTTCTTTTCCCCGCCTATAATATCCCCCTCCTCCTATCGTTTCCTGCTTCCACCAGGGCAGAGAACATGTGGCATTTAGGGGCTTTGCGTTCCTCAGTGCTCTTCACTGCATGCAATAGCATTCACAGGTTGGTGTTAACGAGGTGTCAGCGAGAAAACGTCTGCCCCTCATTTGTCTGTGATAAAAGCCCTGATTTTGTAATTGAACTACCTCCATTAGGCCACATTCTAGGTCTCTCTTTTAGGCTTGAAAGAAGGGCCCTGCCAAGGAGTACTCGACAATCGCCATCGAGAGGGGGAAAATTCTTTTGCCTCCATAGGGTAGACCCCTATCGTAGGTGATGGTGATTCATACAAATAAATCGTCAACCATGTCGCCTGACCCATTAGGAGAGGCAGCTGAGACTTGGACTGTTTATCGCAAGGCGACAGTCTCTCTCTAAACTTGGCAAAATCTTTTTGGGACTGCAGCTTCAGACCTCTTAAATTTGACTCCTAATTATTTAATAGATTTATGGGAAATTAGTAGGGTTAGCTGTGCATCTTCGCCGCGACCGATGTGCCCTTTCACATCAACCAGAGATGTTGATATCATCATCATCATCATCAGCCTCTCTCCCGAGCTCTTTAACCAATGCTCCCCTCCTCTCTGTCTATCGCCAGATTTTTTTATTTATTTACCTATTTTTTTGAGGTTCTTTCCCTCGCTTCTCTCATTATCTTCTCGTTGTTTTCCATGCAACCATGCAGGTAAGGCACTTGCAACTGTGGGCAAGTAAAGCCTTTGGACCACAAGGAACTACTCCATTCTCGCCAGCGGGGAGTATTGTGCGAAAGAAAGGGGGAAGAGGTCATGGATGGAAATATAGATAGGGAAGAAGGTTGTGTCAGTGTAGAGATTTCATAGGGAGTAGGTGGCAATTTTGAGCAGTCCATTAAACGACGCCTAGAGTTAGCGAGAAGTATTTTTAAAAAATATATTTTATAGTAAATGAGTTCAGGCGTTGAGAAAGGAAGAGCGTGTATGCTCCGCAGGCACAAGACCAGTGGCATTAAGGAAGAAAAGCTGAAAGCATTGAAAAATCCTCCATATCCATTAATTTCAGCTCAGAACCTGCCTTGACCCATCTTCCAATGCCCTCGGGTCCTGGATAGGAGGAACAAAAGAAGGCACGGAAAGGATGTCACGCTTCAAGCCTCCGAGCGCAACTGGAAAGCCGCAATCCATCGCACGCTAAGCTTCATAAATGTCACAGAAACTATCATCGAATAGAGAAGTAATATATCTAAATATTATATATATATATATATATATATATATATTATAATTTAAAATAAAAATAAATATTTAGATTATATTAAAAAAAATTAAGAATATTTAAGTTAGGTTGATAAAAGCTTCATTCTACTTATATTTTTTTTATTTTTTAATCTTAAAAAAACATCAAAAAAAATTTAATGACCTCACACTTGATAAGTAAGCCTAATATAAACATATTATTAAAAATTTAAAAATATAATATGTTATCATGCTATCTTATTTTAATTATATTCTTGAATTATTTTGAACTCACATTCCATATTATGTTTCAAAAGTCTTAATTTCAAGTTTTCACGTCATCGTATTCATGAATTACTTTTTTTTTTTGTTAGAGTTTACATGTCATCTTACTACGAATGTATCACGATTACAAACTACGATTATATATATTCTTATGACAAGAGTAGAGCACTAATTAATCTGTGGATGGGAGTATATCCTTCACATATATTCCTTGTAGAGATGGATCCCAATATTAGTCATCATGTCATCAAGTCATATCATAACAAACTAAGGATGACATATTTTATCATTTAAAATTTATTTCCTATTTTTATCTAATTATTGTCTATGAAATTCTATAGGTTAACATAAATAAATATGCATACCATAATAGTTATGATATTATTATTAAAACCATGGATTATTACTATTTGATGGTTTTACAATAAAATAGCTACTTATTTTGCATTTTCTTCGTATTTGCATTAATAATTTATAATTATTTTCATTATTATCAATATATACTATTATTATTACTATTACTATTATTATTATTATTATTATTATATTAATGATATTATTATTATATTTATTTTTTTGAAATAATAAATTATGTAGAAATTAACTAAAATCTAAAAAAAATAACATTTAATATTCAAATGCACATGTTAAAGGAACATAATTTATTTTACAAAATAATAGTAAATAATGAACAATATTTAACCAGATATTATCATTTCATCTAGAAATTGCATAATTTATAAATTTATTAAAATTACTAATTATAATTATCTCACTTATCTACTATCACTAATCTGTAGGTCAAATTCAACTAATTAGGTTGTTGTTACCTATAACATTATTTTTAAATTTTAATTTCTAAAAATTATGATGACCTAAAATAACTCTAATATTTTACAAAGTCTAACCCTAATTCCAACTTGAGGTTTGATTATCTTAACTTGTGTTAGTCTAAACAATACAAAAAGGGCTTACATACAAACTAAACTTATCCCAGATTTAGTCCTGAACCCCAAGTGGTTGGGTCAGAATTAAACTAGGTTCCAAAATTAGGGTCAAAATCAAGGCTAAAAAGGCTAAACCAAAAACCAAAGTCTCGCTCTTCCTCCTGTTTACATTTTTTCTCTCCTGCTTTAAGTTCACCTCAACCCATAGTCGACGCTTAGGGTCACTGTTGGCAGCTTGCCCCGACCGGCCGGCCAACTGCCGCTAACGACCAAGTCGGCGACCAAGACCCCCTCATTCTCTCTCTTTCTCTCTCTCTCTAGCAGCTCAGCCATCACAGCTTGCTGCCAGTCCAAGGGCAGCACTGTCGGCAAGCCACCATGCTGCCACCAGACAGCACACCGGCGCCGACCGGGTCCACAGCTAAGGTCGAATGAGCCGGCGTGCTCATCCGGTCGTGCCAAGCCAGCTGGCAGGCGTGGCCGCCTTGGCAGCTTGGCCACGGTGGCCGGGGGTTCCAGCAACCCACCTCCGGCCGGCCACGGGCTTCCACCTCCAAAGCACCTAGTCCGCGGGGGTCCAGTGGCCGCTAGCCACCGCAAGACTCAGAATTTTTTTTTTAACTCTGTTCACAGATCCAAAAATAGAGCAATTTTTCTCACCTATTTTTCAGCGATCACCGCCGACAAACCCAAACCACACGACCCCAGGATAGCTCAAACAAGGAGAAAGGGAATGACGAGGTTACCTACTAGAAGAGGGCCGCCGGTAAGGGAAAAACGTCGCCGGAAAATCACTGCCAAGCTTCTCTGTTTTCACATTAAACGAAACAGTGAGCCGAGGAAAACATTCCCACACCCAAACTCCGGCGACTTCGGACTGAATCCAGGAAGGAGCAGAGATTACCTAATGGAGTTGTCAAGCCGAACAGAGGAGGCACTGGTGAAGGTCCAGCGGCTTCCGATGGTTAGAAAAAAAAGACGGAGAACTTAGATAAGTTGCAAGTTTCACAGAAGAAAACGAAGGAGGGGGGATTTAACGCTCGGTCCTCCGAGGATTCACCTGTAACGGCGAGTGAAGGAGGCGGCGAAATGCCCTCCTCCTCCAGCTAGCCCGGATGGTAATGCCCGCCGTGATGGACGTGGGTGTTACCCGCGGGCGATACAAGAGGAACGATAACAGATCATAATATTAGATATTTTTCATATGAGGATTGCTATTAATTATTATAATTTTAATTTTATAAAATTAATTGAACGAATTTAATTTAATAATATAATTACGATGAATCCACTTTTGTTTAAAATTATAATTCATTTTGGTTTGAATTTGAGTGCACTTTTTATTGATTAATATGATTGGTAGTTTGTGTGGGCCTATAATATAATAGTAATTTGTGATGCAAAAGCTTATTAAAATTTTTTTATAAATAAGATAGGTTCTTTATTCTTTTCTTAAATATTACGATTAATTTTTTCATCAAGAACACTATCCAAGGAAAGAGCAAAAAATTAAAGATTTAGGTCATTACATGGTAAGTGCTTTCAGATTTATTTCATGATGAAACAATAAATGATAATAAAATTTTATTTTATTATTATATTAGAATTTTATCATGTAATTTTTAAAAATTTATATAGGTGATACGAGAGCAGGTATATATACATTATATATATATATATATATATATATATATATATATGTGGATTTAGAATCCGATTCTTATGGGCTTTATGGATAATGAATCCTTGAGGTACAGAGGTTTTTTTTTTTAAAAAAAAAGATCGTCTTCCTCATGGTTGCCCTGTTTTGAAGCCCAACTACTCGACTCGAGCACCCTGGCCGGTGACCCACCTTCTACCGTTTGGTACCTGTTGTCCTTGGCCCACCACATCAAAACACCTAGAATTGGCCCTGTTTTGTTTTCGCCGGCGACCGCAGAACCATCGACTCAACCTCTAGGTTGTTCCACCTATCCCCTGTTTTTCTTCCCCTTTCAAAATTATTTCTGTGATGATGGGAAGGAGGAAGATGATGGTTCAGAGGACTTCTTCCCTGTTCTTGTTGGCTTTTGCCGGCCACGGCCGAATCTCAGCTTCGCCTGGCACGCGGCTGCTCCTCAACCACCTCAGTCCTATTTCATGGCCAAATCGCCCACGAACACGGATCCGCTCTTCCCTCTTTCTCATGCTCCCATGGGCATTCAGAAGCATCTTTCATGACGAGAAGGCGGTCCAAGAAGTTGAACCGATGCGTTCGTTTTTGTTCACGGAAGCATTGGGTGTGGTCCGTTGTCATATAAATTCAAGTTACGTTATCCAATCTCTCATAGCCACTTAATCTGAAACTGATCCAACTTGACGTCAAACTAAACAGTTGCCCAACCCAAATAAGATATATTGTGATGCCAATACTTCGACGCAAGGTGGAGTGAGGTTGCCTCATCATAAATCAGTGGAAAGATAAGGACAAAGGTGGCCAAGCCGGTCATTAGTGGCCGCCAAACTAACTTCATTGAACTTTGGGGATTGTTCTGGATTTGGACCATTGGCTGTGAACTTTGGGCATGGTTTTGTTTAGGCTATATTATTAGTCTGAGTTATGATCCAACCTCACATGTGGAGAACTATGGTTCGCTATGTTTTGTCTTTAATTTGCTGTCTTAAGTTTTATGCTGATCATGATGGGGAATATTAGTTTTAACTTTTCATGGGTTAAGGCCCTCCTTTTTTGAGCTTGGATATGCTTCTGCCTAGGCCAAGGCCTGAATTCAGCCTCTTTTTTGAACTTGGTCCACCTTCTATTTTGGACCAAAGGCCTGTTTGAAGTTACACCTTGGTCATAGGACTAAACCACGGTTTGTTTGTGGACCATGTGTTAACTTGTTATAGGTTTAATTGGCAACTGTCTGTAACTAGGCCATAGTTTGGACTTAAGTTACAATTTTGATCGAGACCATGGCCTAATCTGAGCCAAAGTTTGATCTAGGTCATGCCCCAACTTGATGTATGGAGGAGAGCGATCCATTATTCTAGATCATAATTAATCCTGTGCAATATTATTTTATTACATTATTATTTCTTATTTAATGCATATTTTGTATCTTGATTATGTATTATTGGTGATTAATTGTTTGTTTCTTAAAATTTATGCGCATATCCTAAAATTTTATTTGATCGCAATTATTTTGCAAACTGAGAGTTTAAATGTGGCATGTCCTTTACTTGCTTGAGTTTATGGTTTATGTACTCTCAATTTAAGAATATGTGCATAAATCATAAAACGAAACTATTGTTTGTTAAATTCAAGACTTGTGATTTGAATGCAATATTTATTATTTTGTAACCCAAGAAGGTATATATAAATTAAGTATCATATACGAAGAGGTCACATGCATACATTTGTTTAAGTATGCATATTATAGGCAATATTGGATATCTCATTTGTGGGGACACCAAGATCAGATCATAGTTCCAGGATCTATGAATGATGTTTTGATTGTATTTGAGTCTTGATTGTCATTAGAGTCCTATTTGACTCAGTCTAGTCAAATTTATTGAGTCCTGTAATTTGAGTGAAAGAGGGCTAACTCACCATCCACATGGAGTCCAGTCAAAATCCACATCTTAGCAGCAGCCCAGCCCACCTTGGAAGCTAGTTGGCGCCCCCTGAGAGAGATGGAAGCTTTTTGGTGCCAACCAAGTGGTCCCCTCTCTTCTTCATGACCGCCCAGATAAAATTGGCAATATTTAATTAGCGCCCCAAGGAGTTCTCAAGAAATCTTTATGCTGCCCCACCTGTGGTCTCCTGTTTCCATGTATACCGGATAACTTTGGAAGAAATCTGCCACCCCCTTGCTTCAAGGAATCCTAATCTTCATGG
Source organism: Metroxylon sagu (assembly GCA_017589505.3). Classification (NCBI taxonomy): domain Eukaryota; kingdom Viridiplantae; phylum Streptophyta; class Magnoliopsida; order Arecales; family Arecaceae; genus Metroxylon; species Metroxylon sagu. The sequence goes on from JACVBY030000664.1 coordinate 2,065,254, forward strand.
TTGGCGCCCCAACAAGTGGTCCCCCTGTTTTCTTTTTCAGCCGAACAAATATGGAAGCTAGTGGACACCTTCTTCTCTTTTGGCCGACCCATCCAAACAAGGCAGACATCATGGCTCCCTCCATTATTTCATGATTATTTTCTCCTTAATTTTTCATGTATGAGAATTGACTCTATGATGATTTTATTCCTTGTATGACTAGGGGCCTTTGAGCAATTATAAAAGGACCCCTCCTCTTGTAATTGAAAAAAATAATTAATGAAATTTGAGAGTTTCTTCTTCTTTTGTCTTTACTTTTCGAAGCATCGAACTCCGTGAGGGAGTGGGCGTAAGCCTAGTTATCCAAGATCCCTCGAACTTCACGATCTGAAGAGGAGGTCCTTTTTGCCACCGAACCATCAAGCCAGGAGCCGAAGGTCTAAGGATCTGAGCATCATCTAAGGCACATCCTTCGAGATACTATGCGAGACCATCGTTCCAAGAAAAAATAAAAAATAAAAAATAAAAAAAAATTTCATCGCTGCCAGGTATTATAAATCCCCCTTCTCCTAATTCTGCTTTATTGAAGGATCAGGGACGTGTCCTAATCTAGGGGTTTCCTAATCCCTACGGTCCGGACTCCCTTAATCTCTTTAAGGGTCTACTTAGGAAAATAAATTGTTGATCATCACATATTTAATCCTAGCATGTTTTGTTATGTTTTTGGGAAAGATTTAATCTGAACAAAACTAAAATCATCCAATCTGAAAGCACACTTTCATGATGATCACACTCTCATCCCGCACCCGTTATCACATCAATTTTGGTATCAGAGCTTAGGTTCCAAGGCAAGTTTGGATTTGTCTTCCATTATTTTATTATTCCTTGTTTCTTGCGCCTTGATTTAGATTTAAAAAAAAAAAAAGTGCATCTCTTGGTTTCTATTGTGCTCATTTAAGGATAGTCCAAAGGAGGAGGCTAGAAGTAGTACCCCAAACTATTTGACCCAACGGACGTTTGGTAGGGATATCAGGGACGTACCAATAAGTAAGGCTATCGGTAGTACCTTGGTGCGTTTGACCCAACTACCTACGTTTTGGGAGTACCGTAGGCTATCAAGAGGACTGTACATAGCCGTCACAGAGAAGGCTGACTTGAGGCAAGGCCTTAAGTGACGCACATAGGCAAAAAAAAAAAAAGAAACCAAAAAAAAATTATATATTTGTTTGTTGCATTCTTTGATTTAGGAGTATAACTCTTGTCCCATGGGAGTAATGAGCTACGGCCGGACGTGAGAGCTTAGGTTGAAGACCCGACTTGCTACTTCAAGTCTTGAGTGTTGCATCATGTTGCATTAATTTAATTTTAAGCGCACTCATTGTTGTCAGATAAGGGAGGGATTGAGACCCCTTCCTTGGCCCAAAACCACCACCCGAGCATCCCGATCCCAAGCCATTAATCATTTAAAATTGAGTAGTACTTAATTGAGCATTAGGGACACCCACGATCGGGTTCACATATTTTGTTGAAACTGGTGTGAGTCTTTCTCCATGTACAACTGGAACCTGGTGTCTAAGGCTGGAGGTCAAATATCAAACGACTTAAGTGGAGTGACGGAGTTACTCTAATTAGACCCTTGCGTTTAGCAGGAAGAACCTCTCCCCCTCTCACCTGCCACCTGACCAGCTACAGGGTACTTGGTGATTGATTAGTATTTGGTTGACACACTTTATTTGAGCTCTAGGTCTTGGAGACACTAGTACGAATCCTTTGTGTGCTTGTTTGCATATCTACTAGGTCAGGAGTTCCATATCAACCGAGTCAGTCCCAACCTGAGTTAACCATAGAGGCTAATTACAAAGCCATGCTAAGGACCATAACCAAGAAGTTGGACCAGTTGATGATAGATTTGATCGAATTAATGAACGTGCCGGAACCCTTGAAAAGACCCCTCGGACCCATACCGTGCCTAGATCTACATCATACAGTCATAGAGTCCATCAGTATGATCCCGCCCCAGAATCATATCCTAGGTGTTCACCCTATGACTATGTTGAACTTGACAAAGCCATTAGATTTGACAGGGCCCTTAGGAGCAGTAATACTAAGCCATATCCACATGATCAATACCTTGAGCCTAGGAGAGCCCAATGCTATGACCCAGCACTAGAACTCCACCAGGGGAGATCCAGTTATGACCATGTGAACCAATCTCAAAGAGCCATCAGGAACCAAGATTTAGAGGCACCTACTTTTAGTGGCAATCGTGATCCTTATGTGTACCTTGATTGGGAAATTAAGATGGATCAATACTTTGATTGGGATAAAATGTTCGAGGATTGCAAAGTTAGGTTTGCCCAAAGGAGATTACTAGATCAAGCCAGGATATATTGGAACCATGTTCTAGCAAAAATATATTGGGATAACCTTATCAGGACCTAAAAGTGGATGAAGGACAAGTTACGTGAAGAGTATTTACCGGTGTCCTACCAAATGACCCCACACCGTGAGAGATCCTTAAGGCATGCGAAACCCTTCAACCGATCCAAGCTTCCTAGGTCAAAATAGTTGAGCATAAATCAAACCACTTTGAGACCTAGCTTGAACCATATTGACCCGATACCTAGTGTGACCCAGTCTTTTGTTGGTCAGCCCTCACCTGCATCACCTCCAGCCCAGATTGACATTGAACCTAAGAAACCACTAGAGGAGGAAAAGTCTGAATTAATCGAGGTAGAAGATCCTGAAACCATTTTGGAAGGTCAATTAGAAAGTGAAGACCTTGACGAAGAAGTATATGAGGATGACCCAGACTTAATTATGAGTATGAAAGAGAAAATTATGATAAATATGAGGAGATTACTCAGGCTGAATCTATTTTGGAAGAACAGTTAGAGGGAGACAACCATGAAGAGAATAATACTGGGATCTTACTTGAGGAAATATTAAAGAATGATCTAATCATAGAACATAGTCCTGAACTTCAAGAACAACCAAAAAATAGTGAAAACTTGGTTCCATCAATTGAGTACCATTAAGAAGAATTCTTACCTTTATTTCTCTACAAAGACTCTTTTCTTGAAATGGTTGATTCACCCATCCATAAGGTAGACCTTTTTTCACCTATTGACATAAATCAAGGGTTAAACCTTGAGGTCAGCCACACTTACTAAAGCCCAATCCTGATTAGATTGCAGATCTATCGAAATAGAGTTTGGCATAATGTATTACCCATAGAGGTTGATAGGACTATCCTTGATAAAATTTTTTTTTATCAACATATTGCATTCCATGATCAAACCCATAACCATACATTTATGAGCCCTAGCAGAAATATCAATCTACATCTTTTACCTCCCCGAGCCACTAAGGAACTGGAATTAGATCACGAGGTAGAATGTAGGTTTCCCAAAACGGCACATCCCTATTTCCTACCTTTTTCTAAGGCTCCCAAGACTATCCAGTTACACTTTGATGAGGTCGTTAAGTTACATAAATTCTTTAAGCATATTAAGTTTGCGACCTATTATTGGAAGACCTTATGGAACCTATTAGGAGTCCATGTGTATGCCAACCACCAACCCAGGGTCAAACCTAGAGAGTCAGTAGTCTATTAGGTTTAGGCCCAAAGAGTCCAATAAAATTTCCTTTCCATAAGAGTGCATTAGTGAGTCTGCATTTTGGTTCGAGTCTCATGCATAACACGATTTGTTTCAAGACATCTACACACGAGCTTAATGAATCTTCCCGAAAATAGGTTAAAAATTTTGCTAAGGAAGAATATATGATGGTTAAGTTACATTCCCTAGAGTCAGACCCCTTAGAGTAATTAAGGAAGTTGGATCTAATGCCAATGTGCCCGAGTTACCACCCGGATCAGGCATCGGTTCCACCTTCAATATCCCAGACCTAGTAGAGTATAGGGACCCGGCAGTGACAACTAGTGAGATATTTGAGCCTAACCCTATTCTTGGGAGTGAACCCACCCCCGAATGTCCACCCATAAATTAGCCTAAGAGAAGAGAAAGGATCGAGCGTATTCTGGATGACCAGGCTTCTACTGCAACAGCCTCTAGGTTATCAGTGCTACTTGGTTCTTTGGCAAGGTCGATCGAATCTAAGGACTCGTGGATCATTTGAGTGGATTTGTGACACATTGACCCAGCCTAGTAGAGAGGTACCTGAGCCATATTGACCTTTACTCTATAGGGTCGAGTTTCTCCCACTCCGGGAGAATTGGTGGGGACACCAAGATCAGATCATAGTTCCAGGATCTATGAATGATGTTTTGATTGTATTTGAGTCTTAATTGTCATTAGAGTCCTGTTTGACTCAGTCTAGTCAAATTAATTGAGTCTTGTTATTTGAGTGCAAGAGGAGCTAACTCACCATCCAAATGGAGTCCAGTCAAAATCCACATCTCAGCAGCAGCCCAGCCCACCTTGGAAGCTAGTTGGCGCCCTCTGACAGAGATGGAAGCTTCTTGGCGCCAACCAAGTGGTCCCCTCTCTTCTTCATGACCGCCCAGACAAAATTGGCAACATTTAATTAGCGCCCTAAGGAGTCTTCAAGAAATCTTTATGCTGCCCCACCTGTGGTCTCCTGTTTTCATGTATACTGGACAACTCTGAAAGAAATCTGCCGCCCCCTTGCTTCAAGGAATCCTAATCTTCATGGTTGGTGCCCCAATAAGTGGTCCCCCTGTTTCCTTTTTCTCCTTAATTTTTCATGTATGAGAATTGACTCTATGATGATTTTATTCCTTGTATGACTAGGAGCCTTTGAGCAATTATAAAAGGACCCCTCCTCTTGTAGTTGAAAAAAATAATTAATGAAATTTGGGAGTTTCTTCTTCCTTTGCCTTTGCTTTTCCAAGCATCGAACTCCGTGAGGGAGCGAGCGTAAGCCTAGTTATCCAAGATCCCTCGAACTTCATGATCTGAAGAGGAGGTCCTCTTTGCCACCGAACCATCAAGCCAGGAGCCGAAGGTCTAAGGAACTGAGCCTCATCATCCAAGGCGCATCCTTCGAGATACTGTGCGAGACCATCGTTCCAGGAAAAAATTAAAAAAAAAAAATTCATCACTGCCAGGTATTATAAACCCCCCTTCTCCTAATTCTGCTTTATTGAAGGATCAAGAACGTGTCCTAATCTAGGGGTTTCCTAATCCCTACGGTCCGGACTCCCTTAATCTCTTTAAGGGTCTACTTAGGGGAATAAATTGTTGATCATCACATGTTTAATCCTAGCATGTTTTGTTATGTTTTCGGGAAAGGTTTAATCTGAGCAAAACTAAAATCATCCAATCTGAAAGCACACTTTCATGATGATCACACTCTCATCCCGCACCCGTTACCGCATCACTCATTTTGGAAGAATTTTATAGGTTGATATGGGTGCTTGGCTGCCAAAGTGATTCATCCATTGAGGCTTATGGAATTTCTTTCTATATTGTTATTACAAGATACTGAGTTACAGCATGCAATCGCCTGCCCAAAGAAGGTTATTATATGTTGTAATTACAAGGACTAAACATGAAGCATTATATTAAAAGGTATGCTAGCTTAGAGGATCTATCTGTTCAAACAGGATAGTTTTTTTTAAGGCTAAGGTATTCTCATGGTTTGCTGCATGTGTTACGAGATCCTGGGTTATAGCATGGAATCATCCGCCAAAAGAGGTTATTGTATGTTGTAATTTTAGGGGATAGATATGGAGCATTATGTTAGAAGGTGCACTAGCTTAGAGGATCTATCTGCCCAAAGGGAATAGTTTTCTCGAAGGTTAAGGTATTCTTGGTGCAGGCACCAGATTGAGACAGAGGTTTCAGGGTTCCTTATGGATCTCTGATTTATGAGAGTCCTTTTCTTTATTCTTAGAGTCCTTATCGAGTCCAGTTGTATTAGTTAGCCTGGTTCACTGTTGAAATCCAGGAGTTGGTCAAGTGTCAAGTGTTATTTTCTTTCATTGAGTCCTGTAATAAGTTAAGAGAAGGTTCACCTTGAAGACCCAAGAGAAGACCCATCAACCATGCAATGACATATGTCTTGGACCATTCTGGGACACATGGCATCACCAGAGCAGAGCAAGGAGCTGGCCCACATCAATTTAGAAAGGAATTTAGGCACCAACATCCTCCTTATTTCTTCATGCCACCCGCCCTTATATGGAAGCTTTTTGGGCGCTCATTGACTTCCACACTTATTATGTGATCCCCTGGCAAACATCTATGGAAGAAATTGGCTGCTCCTCTCTAATTAGAAGATCTTCATGCACCCCAGATAGAAGAAGATTGCTGCCCAGTCAAGATGGCAGGAGAAATCAAGGGGCGCCCATTCTTTCTCTCTCTCAAGTGGTCCCCCTCCTCTACAAGCTTGAAAATTGCAGCCACTCTCTCTTTTTGGCCATCTCAGATAAAGCATGCAGAGATCCCTACCTCCTCAAGAAGAATCATATGCCATACATTACAATCCATGTCAATTATGTACTTAAAATGAATGATTTAACTTGTATTGACTTGAAAGGGTTATAAAAAGATCTTTCTCTTATAAATGAAAGGAGCCATTAATGAAAAAATTCTGAAGTTCTTTTTCATTGCTGTGAAGGCTCTAGTACTCCGGAAAGGAGTGGGTGTAAAGCCCTTAGTGTTTCCTTTCATCTTCTCTAACCTTCCTCAAACCTAAACCCTAGCCATCCCCCCTCCAGAAACTCTAAAACAACCCTGCATCCAACCACATGCCCCCATCTCCTCTTGCTGTTTTCTCAGGGATTCATGAGCCAAAGAGGAAGTCATCTTTGCCCCTGAACCATATTTCGAAGATCCTCTTCGATAGACAGCTTCTTCATCCAGAACTTTCAACCTGTCAGAGTGATCTTCCTGTTTCAATCTTTGAGTGATCACTGTTGGTATATGAAATCCTTTCTCTAATTCTCTTTCTCTGATTTAGTGAATGTTGAGAGCATGTCCTAACCGAAGGTTTCCTAACCTTCACTTTCCTGGTTTCGTTAATATTCTAACAGTTCTAGTTCTAGTGTATGCTTCCGCCTGTCTTGCATAGTATAGCTTAACTAGTTTTTGATCTTTCTGGATAATTAGGCATCTCATAAAATATATATATATATATAATATTATTTTATTACATTTATTTCTCATCCACGTTCTGCATCAGTTTTGGTATCAGAGCAGGTTGTTAGGACTTGTTTTTGCATCATATTAGGAAAGTAGTTTTGCATAGGTGCTGAAAATTTCAGCTTACTAAAATTTCTGCACACCTCCCATATTTGCTTATTTTCCTTGCATATAAAAAAATTTCAGAAAAAAAAAAGAGCATATCTTGTTCTCTACTGTGCTCATTTAGGGATAGTCCAAAGGGGGAGGCTAGAGGTAGTACCCCGGGTTATTTGACCCAACGGGCATTTGGTAGGGATATCAGTGACGTACCAATAAGGGAGGCTACCGGTAGTACCTTGGTGCGTTTGACCAAACTACCTACATTTCGGGAGTGCCGTAGGCTACCAAGAGGACTGTGCATAGCCGTCGCAAGAAAGGCTGACTTGAGGCAAGGTCTTAAGTGACACACATAGGTGAAAAAAATAATAATTAAAACATTTTATTACTGCTATTAATTAGTTTCATAACTAAAAATTTAAAAAAAAAAAATTGTATTGCTGCTTCCTTTTGGTTAGATACTCGACTTGTTAACTTAAGTCTTTTGTGTTCCATCATCTCTGCATTAAATTGACTTAAGGGCACCGCTATCTCAGATCAAGCAGGAATTTCATCACCCTTCCTGGGCCCAGAAAACCATCAACCTGCATACGAGCCCAAACCTCCCAATTTTAAAATCCAGTAGACATAATTGAGCATTAGGGACACCTACGGTTGGGTTCACATATTTTGTCAAAACTGGTATGGGTCTTTCTGCATTTACGACTGAAACATGGTGTCTAAGGCTGGAGGTCAAATGTCAAACGACTTAAGCGGAATGACGGGCTTACTCTAATTAGGCTCCTGTGTTAAGCAGGAAGAACCTTTCCCCCTCTCACCTGCTACCTGGCCAGCTACAGGGTACTTGGTGATTGATTAGCATTTAGTTGACACACTTTATTTGAGCTCTAGGTCTAGAAGCCAGTAGTCGTTCTTTTTTCTTTTTGTGTGCTTACCTGCATGTCAATCCGGTTCGGAGCCCATACCAACCCAGTCAGAGTCAGTCCCCATCTGACCCATCCATGGACAATGACATTGGAGCTATGCTTAGGACCATTACTAAACGATTGACCCAATTGAATGATCAAGTGAGCTCCCTAGAAGAAAGTCATAAGACCAGGACTAAGCCTAAGTTAGACCCTTGTTTACCTACCCCACATCCTGACCCTAGGAGAGCCTATCACTATGATTTTACCCTTGAGTATCACCTTAGAAACTCATATCCATACTTAGTGGACTCAGAAGAAAGATCCATTAGGAGCACCCGGCTCTATGCACCCACTTTTGGTGGTGATCTAGAGCTAGAGGATTACATTGATTGGGAAAGGAGGATAGATGAGTATTTTGATCGGGAAGAAATGTCAGAAGAAGGGAAGGTAAAATTTGCTAGGCTTAAACTAACCCGACATGCTAGGATATATTGAGAAAAGGTTGAGCACGTATGTCGTCAAAAGAGGGAGATGCCCATTAAAACATGGAGAGCCATGAGTTTAGACTTAGGAAGAAATATCTACCCATATCCTATAGGCATAAGGAGCCCATCACCCATTAGGCCACACTTAATAGGACTAATATCCCTGAAAATAAGTCAAGTCCTAATTTAGGCTCATTTAGCTAGTCCATCCCTATTGCCCCATGTGTTCACCAGAGTCCACCCTTCCTTACCATCCCGTTTATTTCCATGAGTCGACCCACTCCTATTCCCCCACTTGCCCCACCCATTCCTACTATTCGACCCATTCTTATCTATCAGTTTGCCCAACCCATTCCTACCACCATAGTTGAACACAGGGAGGAAAAACTAGATATGGCCAGCCTAGGCATAATTGTTCAGGATCCTACTCAAATTGACAATCTAAAAAACCCTGAACCTATTGACTGTGATGAGGAGAGAGATCAAGAACCCCTTATAGGTTGTATCGTGGAGGTATATGAGGCTGACGCAAGTTTAGTTGATGAATACGAAGAGGATAAGGAAGAACCCACTGAAGGTTTTAAGGATGAAGAGGTTGAGCCCAATAATCATTTAGAGGTCGATAGTCCCGAGTCCCTTAGTCATGTAGAGGTAGACATTTATGAGTCCATTAGTCCATTAGGAGAAGAAGCCACTAAGCCTATTGATGAATCTAAGGGAAAGGAGATTGAGCTTGAGCCCAGTGACATGTTAGAGGAAGAAGAAACTACACCTATTGGAGATATAGAAAGAGAAGCTATAGAACTTAGTCTGATCTAAGGATTGAGTCTAAAGAAATTGATATCATCCTACTTGAACATGAACCATTGCTTGTAGCTAAAGAGATTATGAAGGAGCAAAATGGTCAACTTGAGGAAGCTGAAGTCCAAGAGCTAAGCCCTATAGAGCAACCCCTAGAAATAGTAGAATTCATGAAGGATTTAGAGCAAGAGATTTATGTAATTTTTGCTGAGGGTTTAGAATAAGACATCAGTAAGGGGTCATCAATTTGGACTAGAAAAATTCACGATCACATCCAAGAGGTAGTAGTGGAGATTTTAGGAGAATTTCATAAGGTGTTTCTAAAAAGAATATCTAGTCACCTTCCACTACTTAGGGATATCCTATACCTCTTAGATCTAGTCCCAGTTCGGTTTGCCACATACTTTCAGAAGACCCTATGGAACCTCTTAAGAATCCATGCCATCCACCAACCCAGGGTCAAACCTAGAGAGTCTGTAATCTGTTAGGTTTAGGTCCAAAGAGTCCAATAAAATTTCTTTCCATACGAATGCCTTAGTAAGTCTGCATTTCAGTTAGGTGTCAATCCAAGTCTTAGTAATAAGGACTTTTATCACATTTTACTGAGTTCACCTGCCCATTCAACTTGTCCAACCATATACGAGTCTCAGAGTTAATTGCACAGCACCTGCATCATGACATTAGTATTCACTTGAATATTGATAATAAGTTGGCTAATCTCTAGAATCGAGTCAAGGATTTTGTTAAGGAAAAACTATGTCATGTTAGAAAATTACATGCTCGTGGAGCTGATCTTTTTAGAATGTTAAAGAAGGTAGGAACCAATGCCTGTGTGTTAAAGTTACCTCCATGGTTAGGCATTAGCTCTATTTTCACTACCTCAGACTTAGTAGAATATAGGGACCCAGCAGTGGTACACAGTGAGTTTTTGGACCTGACCATTCCTTTGAGAGTGAGCCCTCACCAGAGTGTCCACCCACAAATTGGCCCGAGAGGAAAGGCAGGGTTAAGCATATTCTGGATGACCAAGCTGTCACGACCCGCAATAAAGGTTACCAAAGATATTTGGTTCGTTGGCAAGGTCGGTCGGAATCAGAGAACTCATGGATTACCCGGAAAGATCTGCAACACATAGACCCAGACCTCTTAGAGAAATACCAAAGTCAAACTGACCCTTACTTGATGGGGTCAAGTTCTTTCCAATCCGGAAGAATTGGTGCAGGCACCAGATTGAGACAGAGATTTCAGGGTTCCTTATGGATCTCTGATTTATGAGAGTCCTTTTCTTTATTCTTAGAGTCCTTGTCGAGTCCAGTTGTGTTAGTTAGCCTGGTTCATTGTTGGAATCCAGGAGTTGGTCAAGTGTCAAGTGTTATTTTCTTTCATTGAGTCTTGTAATAAGTCAATAGAAGGTTCACCTTAAAGACCCAAGAGAAGACCCAAGAGAAGACCCATCAACCATGCAATGACACATGTTTTGGACCATTCCGAAACACATGGCATCACCAGAGTAAGGAGCTGGCCCACATCAATTTAGGAAGGAATCTAGGTGCCAACATCCTTCTTCCTCATTTCTTTGTGCCACCCATCCTTATATGGAAGCTTTTTGGATGCTCATTGATTTCCACACTTATCATGTGGTCCCCTGGCAAACATCTATGAAAGAAATTGGCTGCCCCTCTTTAATTGGAAGATCTTCATGCGCCCCAGATAGAAGAAGGTTGCCGCCCAGTCAAAGATGGCAAGAGAAATCAAGGGATGCTCATTCTTTCCCTCTCTCAAGTGGTCTCCCTCCTCTACAAGCTTGAAAATTGCAGCCACTCTCTTTTTTTGGTCGTCCCAGATAAAGCATGCAGAGATCCCTGCCTCCTCAAGAAGAATCACATGCCATACATTACAATCCATATCAATTATGTACTTAAAATGAATGATTTAACTTGTATTGATATGAAAGGGTTATAAAAAGACCTTTCTCTTGTAAATGAAAGGAGCCATTAATGAAAAATCTGAAGTTCTTTTCCATTGCTGTGAAGGCTCTGGTACTCCGGGAAGGAGTGGGTGTAAAGCCCTTAGTGTTTCCTTTCATCTTCTCTAACCTCCCTCAAACCCAAACCCTAGCCGTCCCCCCTTCAGAAACCCTAAAATAACCCTGCCGCCAACCACAGGCTCCCATCTCCTCTTGCTGTTTTCTCAAGGATTCACGAGCCGAAGAGGAAGTTGTCTTTGCCTCTGAACCATATTTCGAAGATCCTCTTCGGTAGACAGCTTCTTCATCCAGGACTTTCAACATGTTAGAGCGATCTTCCTGTTTCAATCTTCGAGTGATCACTGTTGGTATATGAAATCCTTTCTCTAATTCTCTTTCTCTGATTTAGTGAATGTTGAGAGCATGTCCTAACCGAGGGTTTTCTAGCCTTCACTTTCCTGGTTTCGTTAATATTCTAACAGTTCTAGTTTCAGTGTATGCTTCCGCCTGTCTTGCATAGTATAGCTTAACTAGTTTTTGATCTTTCTGGGTAATTAACCATCTCATAATATATATATATATATATAATATTATTTCATTGTATTTATGTTTCATCCACGTTCTGCATCAATTCTCATGGTTTAGTTTAGGTGGGAAGATCTCACTAGCATATTATATTCTCTGCCCAAAGAAGAATTTGTGATGATGCACCAGACTCTCTGGATATATAGCCATAAAGTATTAAGACTATTTTATTGTCCATATATTGACATATATTATAGTCTATGTCTTGAATAATCTCTTTTAATGTGAATAATCATGCCATAATTAAGATCCTGACTAGTTTTAACTATTGAAGATGGAAAGAAGCTGTATAAAGTTTTCTCTAACGATTGATGATATTAACCTAGCTCTATATAAGAGCACTATTGTGCAAAAAAAATTTTGTGCCAAGTAAGAAAGGTTATATCATTTAAATCTATATGCATGAAAAGATGTATTTTAAACATCTTAAGAGTGCATTAATTGAAACTAACAGTGCCAAAGTTTTCTCGACAAATATAGGATAAAGACATTAAGTATCTAATAGATTTGAGATTGAAAAATTTTATAAATTTGTGGTTCATCATGTCTTCACTTCCTTTTTTTTTGGGTTTAAACCAAATCAAAGCTTCCTATAATGCTTTAGATAAAGCTAAGAATTGCAAGTAATGTTAAGGTAATATTGAATTCGTGGAGACTGTCAGTTTATTTGATAGTTTGAACTATTCTTCACTCCAATAATGAATATATACTTAGTTAAATATAGCAAAGTTTGTATTTAAAAGATCTCTAGTTTTTAAAAAAGAAAAATCTTCAATCCTGTGGCATGAAAGTTTAGGTCCCACTTTGAGTGAGAGATAAAAAATTTACAAATAATGTAATTTTATTCTCTTATTTTTGAAGAAATAGAGACCCCTATTGATTGCATTAAGGGTAAGCTAAATAAATATAAGTAATGGTGCAACTCATAGTTCTAACCTACTTAAGATTAGCATACTGATATTAGTGGACCTTTGAAGCCTATGTTATATGGTTATAAATATTTTATTGATGATTTCTTTCTTCATAATTATCTCTATCTGGTCAAAGAGAAATCTGAAGATCTTCAAAATTGAGGTTTAAAAATAATTAGAGAAAGTCATCAAAAGTTGTGAGGTCTAATCAAAGTAGTACATATTAAGGCAGACATGATGCAATAGGACAGCAAATATGATGATAGTTTGTCGAATACTTATAAAAAAAAGGGATTGTAGCCCAGTATACCATGTTTATAGTATTGATTAGAATGGTGTAGCTAAAAAGCATAATTGCACCTTTAAGGATATGATGAGGTGTATGATAATTAAGTTTAACTTTCTTGAATTTGTTTTACGATAAGGTTATTAAGATTATTTTGAGTATGCTTAATAGAGTATTTAGTAATCCTATTTCCAAAATACCTTTTGAGTTATAGATAGGAAAAAAACCTAGTTTAAATCACTTTTGTACTTGGGGTTATCTTTCTAAGGTTAAAGATTTATGATCCTTTTAAGAAAGACTATCCCTAAAACTCTTCATTATTGTTTTATTGGGTATTAAGAACATTCTAAGGAATGCAAATTTGATTGTTTTATATATGGCACTAAGAGTGTAAAGTTCATAACAACTAAATTTGAGCTTAAGGTTATTTATATTGTAAGTTGTCAGACTATTAATAAGAGAGCTTAATGGATATGTTATAATTCCTATCATTATTGCATGAAAGTATTATGCTTATACCTACAAGAGATAATAGATCATAGACAACAGAAACTAAACTCCTTCTCTTTAGTCTTGCTTCTATTGAAATATCTCATTAGGAAAAGATTATTATAGACTTATCTATAAGGAGTTCTACTAGGTAAAGAAGATCTATCATTTCAAATGATTATAATAAGGCTGTCTAATCCATTTCTTTCAAAGAATTTTTATAGGACCATTACAACACTGGTGGCTCATTTTGATTTAGAGTTTCATCATATAGATATAAAATAACTTTTAAATAGTAATCTTAGAGATGACATTTGGCTTATCAGTAGTGATTTTAGTTTGCTACATAAGACTAAGTAGTTATTGTCCAAAACTTTTAAATTAAAAGCTCTTGGCGTCTTATCTTTTGTTTTTGGAATTGAGATCGATAAGGATAGATCTCATAATATGTTATGACTCTCTCAAAGAACCTACATTTATTGTGTGCCTAATAGATTTAATATACAGAATTGTAAGTTAGAGGGTGCATATGTTGTGAAAGGTGATATGTTTAGTTTGAATTGGTACCTCGAAATGATTTTGAGAGAGAGTCAATGAAGAATGTACCTTATATTAGTGCAATTGGTAGTTTATTGTATACACAGGGCTGCACTAGACATTGCTTATGTAGTGCATATTCTTGGCAAATATTTATCAAACATTGATTTGAACATTGAAATGTTGCCAAGATAGTGATAAGGTTCTTGATAAGACCAAAAGATTTTATGCTAGTCTATAGGAAGATGGATAATCTTGAGTAGTTAATTACTCAGATTCAGATGTTGCTGGTTGTTTTATTGATATAAAATCCACTATACGCTATAATTTTATATTAGCTGAAGGAGCCATATTTTGTATGTGTTGAAAGATTCTTATGGCTTCTTGTATTACGTAGGCTGTATTTATTGTATGCTATAAAGCTACAACACAAGCTATATAACTAAAAGATTTGATTTCAAGGCTTATTGTTATTTATTCTATCTCTAGGCAAAAAAATATTGTGGTAATAATTATGTTGTGTTTTGTTCAAAGAATAATAAAATACTAGTGGATATAAATATATGAAGATTAAATATCTTATATTCAGGAAATTAATAAAGAAAGGAGATGTTATTGTTATGTATGTTGGTACAAAAGGGCATAGTTACTAATCTGTTGGCCAAATAACTGACCCATTCAAGTATGAAACATGTTAATGATATGGATATTTCAGGATTTTTTGATGTATTTAGTTAACAGGTGTGAGTTGTGTTTATTAAACTCTCATAAGTTGACTTATTGCATATATTATTATGGAACTCATTTTATTTTCTGGGTATATTTATTTGTATATTTATTTGATATATGATGATCATTGTTTTTATTGATATCATATTGCTTTTACTTATAGTGCACACTGCTGACATTTGACATATATTTTTGAAAACTTAAGATTTGACGTCAATTTTAAGTGATAGTTATGCATGTCTCTTGGTCATACCATAAAGAAAACCTAGAGGCATTATAGTAGAGGCATGTTAGGCATATTACAAATACCATATGAGATTTCTCTAGCTTTAGTTGGAGCATAAAGTTTTATAAGAAATTATTTGGTAGACTAATAAAAAGAATAGCACTTACATGATCACATTTGACGTACTATTTTCTTACTATATTATCACATCATGATCCATGTTAGTGGAACTTATTAGCATTTATAACCATGAATTGGTCCTATGTCAATAAGGAGCATAACGACTCCTATGATTCAGTGTTAGTAGTTTTCACGGGATCAAATTGTTTTCTAAAGTGTTGTATCAGAAGATCAAATATTTTCAAAATCTATAGCAATATTAAGTTTAATTGTTCAGCCTGAGTATCGTTTTTTATTTTTTAAATAAATAAATATTTTTAAAACTTGATCAACTACTATTAATGTTGCCCAAGTGAAACAATGTTGAAAAATTTTCATATATGGGCTACCATTAATTATTGTAATTTTAATTTTGTAAAACTGATTGAACGAATTTGGTTTAATGATGCAAATCGGATGAGCCTGCTGTTGTTTAAAATTATGATCCATTTAGTTTGGGCTTAAGCGCATTTTTTACTGATTAATGTGATTAGTGAGCTTGAAACTCAATAGTGATCCCATGATAATAATCCCATAATAAGAAGGCCTATTAGGGTTTCTTTATAAATAGGCTAAATCCCCTCTTTTCTTCTTAAATATTACAATTGGTTTTACCTATCAAGAACACTGACCAAGGAAAGAGTAAGAAAAGAAAGAATTAGGCTTTTGCATGATAAATGTTTTTAAATCTTCTAGCATAAATCATAACGAAACAATGTGTGATAATAAATTTTTTTTACTATTATATTAATATTTTATAATTTTATATAAATATGATCCTTAAAAATTTCTACACAAAATCCTCATCCTTGATCTATAATATATATTTTCTTGCGATCCATTGAATCATGTATTTATCTATCTGTTGAGACGTTAAATATCCCACATGGGCCACAGATGTGCTTAGACAATGCCCCTCTCAGAAAAGTTGCCCATAAAATATATTAAATACACTTTTTCATATTTTTAAGGTGTATACACATTAACAAAATACATAAAACATATACACAACAACAAAAGATAAGAAAACTTTTCTCCGAGCAAAGCCCCTCTCTTTTATAGTTTACGTTGGATTTACCCATGGCATGCACGTTCTCCAAGCCAATACTTCAGCGTTGCTCGAAGAGAACCAAATCAAAGGCCTGCAAGCCTACAGCAGTAGAACGTAAAGGTGACAAGGCTCCGAAACGTGTGGGCCTCAAGTTTCTGAGATGGAAGGCAAATATTCTCTCTCCTCCATCCCTTTATTGTTGTTTGGGGTTCTCATTCCACCCTGTGATGTTGCATAAAGACAAAAGACCATCTGGTTCGATCGGCGACGGTCCAACGCACATTGAGGATTTCTAGGATTGAATTCTACGATCCTAGTTATTCCTTAAGGGCCACTCAAAATGGAGGTCCATTAAATCTCATTTTTCCATGCAGCAACCCACAGCTCCCCTCAATATAAATCACAGGATATTCCAGCCATGCACAAATCTCAACGTATCAGCTTGTTCCACGTTCTAAGGCTAGCGGCCCTCTAATCTAATTTTGAGATCCAAGCATTTCAGTATTCACTGACAGAGGAACAAGTCAAACTCATAGCAATTCTTGCGCAAGTTTTATCCGAAAATGCCCCTATAAACAACCTCAGCATATTCGACACTTTCTCCTCACAAGCATTACGAAGAGCACTCAGTCTAGTGTTAGAACCAACAAAAAGGATACTGGTTTTGAGTTAGTCCGTAATAGCAGCAATACATAATCTTAATTAAATATTTCACAGTAACAATAAAACGGAAAAAAGAAAAAAAGAGAGAAAAAAAGTAGTACGTAAAGTTATAACCTCACAATCCGATGTCATTTTGAAAATGCTTTTCTTTCAAAACCTTCAAATCGCTTTTCTTTGCCGCCGTTTATGGTAATAACTAATATGTGGAAGTTTAGCATACCATACAAAAAGAGAATTTGAAAAAATTCACAAAACAGATGATGGACACTTAAAAATTTTTCTCTAACCTGACAGAAATTTATATATATATATATATATATGATTGAAAAAAGAAGCAACACGGTACTTACCATGTACGTGGCTAGATTTTGATCGAAACGACGACCCCAAGGAGCACAAAGTGCGTGCCATCCCTGAAGCGATCAGCCTCTTGTTGCCTCAATCAATGGCAATGATCAGAAAGCCAACGGAGATATGCATGAGGAAAACTGGGTACAGGGCCAAGGCTTTTCGTCGTGATGAAACAGCGATGCTCATGAAAAGATAGGCAGCCCAGGAACTCCATGACAAGGTTACCAACACCACCATCATCTTGATGATGACATTGATTCCCGGCAAGGAGATCAGAGCTCCAATGTCCAGAGGAAACATGCAATACCCTCGAAGACTCAGACTCTGAAAGAAGATGATGTGCCCACCCTGTAACAAAACAGCAGTGAAGTAATTTATGTCTGCAGACACATAGAATTTGGTAACAAAAGAGATGCTTACCAGCAGTAAAACATTCAATGTCAGAATTATGGCACCAGCTGCAAGCACTGCAAATGCAACAGCAAACACCTCGGACTGGCATATCAAAGTCGAGATGATAAGATGTAAGCAAAAGATATATATCATATAGACCTTACCATATGGTAAGCGAACTTGGAGTGAGAAGCAACTATTCATTTTGGCAGCATAAACGGGAAAGCATGTGACCATTAAACATCAAGCTGTATATAAATTTTTATCGTAAGAAAGCATAAACATCTACATGTTCCACCTCTTGTCTGGATAATAACATTGAATCCAATAAAAAGGACACTGGATGCTGGCTTCAACAACTACAATGCAAAACTATTAATGATAAAAGGCAACATGGTCAACTTCATTTTCTTGGTAAAGAGATAGGCGGTTACTCTTAGGGAAAAAAAAATACTGCAACAAATTCTCTTAAAATCTGCTCCTCATAGATCAAAATAGAATAAAATGTTGCAGGGTGCAACCCCTACCTGCACACAGCTAAAGGAACGCCCTGTCCCTACCACATGATTCACTTCCAGCTCCACCACCACTACCTTATAGGCAAGCTGTTACCTGCTCCAAGACGGCCCTCCATACCAACTACCAACTCAAACCAAAGGGAATGAATACAAGTAAAGGCGTGCGGCCAGAAGGCAAGGAAAGAAACAGAATTCAGAAAGGAGGTATAAGATGGTATCTGAGCATAAGGATGATCATGAGACTAGAGCACAGAAAGGACTGATGCAGCTAACATTGATATACAGATTAAACAAATGGAACGTTGGAATATCTCCCTTTAAATCTTACTAAAAGGGCCCATTTCTTGCAAATGCTTTTGCCCCAATGGCAGATCAGTGCTTGCTGCTCTTTATCTGTAACTTTTTAAAAAAGCAAGCAATTATGCAGCTCATATCGCAGGAGCCAAGAAATGGTTTCCCACTCCAACAGGAGTTTCTCGAGAAACCCCTCATAATATAAGGATGTGAAATTGATATGAAGCATATTTTGTGAACGTGGAATTTGAGTTTCCCCTGTTGATACCCGCAGACTAGAATTTTTCCCACCGAAATCATATAAGGATGATTGAATAAGATTGCTAGGGAAATTTTTGGGGATCCAAAGTAAAAATGTTGTTATACATGCAATTAGATGAGATCATGCAGGAAATTAAAAGGAAATGAAAGCACACCCTTTTTAATAAATCACCTTACAGAGATATAATACATGAATAATATAATAAAGATACACTTGTTAAGACACGCTGAGGTTGCGAAAGCACATGATTTTCAATCGTTATTCCCAATTGCTTCAAACCACATTCAGATCCATAGCTCTATTTAGCTCTAAATCTATAATACCTCATACCAAGGGGACGCGCTACAAGATCTCTCTTTTCTCTCAAAGGAAACTTTGGAGAAAAAAATTTCTAACCTTTCTGTATCTCCATCAGTGTATGTTTCTCGGAGACTAGTATGCCTCAAACTCCTAATTATAAAGGAGATGCCCCATGAGTCCTAAAAGACTCATCCAACAAAGGCACCATTCTTATCTTGGATGCCCCTTTCTGGAGTCCAACTTCTTTTAATAAGGGTACACTTGTGCCCACTTTGAGACATTCTAGAAAGAAAGGGTGCTAGCCCTAAAGATCTCCTTACCTTTTACATGTGTCCTAATTAGGCATCATAATCGAGAGGGGTGACAGCCATCTACCTTGATTGGTTGCCTTTTATATCCAATTCTAAGTGACCCTAGATTAACCTAAATTGAGATTTACTTGTCCCAACCAAGCTCAGTCCTTGTAACTAGACAATTTTTCTAGCCCGATCTCTTCTCCAATCGAATTTGAATCTTACCTGACTCAATATTGAGGAGAATAATTAATTAAAACTCATTCCAATTGACCTAAAGACAGTTTGCACATGTAAGATGCATTGTTGGGATAGGTTAACTAAAGTGTTTTAGGCTAGGGCTGATAGGTTTTGCGCAAAACTCAAGCCAAGCTCGAGTTGGCCTAATGGTTTCGGTTTGGGCTCGAGTCGGACTTGGGCCTGTATTTTGAAAAAAAAAATTAGGCCTTAGTCCAACCTTAAGCCCCAAAAAAATTGTTAGGAGGGGGGGGGGGTTGGCTGAAAAAACATACACTAATTTATAAAAACAAATTCAGTAATTATATTATAAATCATTGCCAAATAGTATCTGAAAAATAATACAAAACATATCATAAGATTACTTGCTTAGGTTCTAACATACTAAATCATCATCATCTCAAACATTTGATATCACCTTTCATATCTTTCAACACAAAATATCAAAGTACCACTTCCCATAATGTGTTTTTAAAACAAAAGCCATCAAAATAAAACCACTAACCTCTTAACATAGCTCCAAAATTCAAAAGTAACAGCAAAATACCACTTTCCAAAATATGTTACTTAGTTCTAAATAACGAATGCCACAAAAGAGTTAAACCATGAACATCCTAGAATAGCCCTTCATTTGTTAAGGCCCTAATAGACCAAAATTAGCATCAAAATAAAGCTAAAACAGCCCTGATAAAATGGGTGAAGTAAGGCTGGAAGATGAGCATCAGACATTAGAGAGGCACTTGCCCAAATTCCTCTTGCTTTGTCTCAGGCACTTGCCTAGATGTTGCTTTCGTAAAAGCACCTTGCATGCGGATTCACTTTGGTGCACAGGGGTTTTCTTGCCTCATCGAGGGCCTAGGCAAATGCCTAGAGAACCTTTGACAACACTAGCACCATTGCCTTATCTCTGATGATAACCAACTTACTGAAGCTTCACATAAAGTTCAGTAATTCCAGCAACAAAAATGTCGGAGCATGTAATGCTCCAAGGTGCATGGAATAATCCAAGGCAGAAGTCACGATGATTCTAAGGAATTTTTCACTCTTACAATACAATTACCTTGTGCACTATAAAGAAACTGACTTACATCAGCAGAGGGCCCAGCTCCTTTTTCTTAAGATCAAACCCTGTGATGTGGTCATCTCTGGTTCATCTTCACGAAACCTCCAATAAAACCAAAGTTGCAGATTTAACAAAACTAGTTAAAAAAACCTGCTATGGTAGAAAAACTTTGCCCGCAAAATTGGTTCAAGTTCTGAATGTGAGTCCTCAAATATGCAGCCTAATAATTAAGGAAAAGTACAACCAGAAGGGCAGAGAAACTAAGATATTCCACAACAAAAATAAACTTACAATCCAGCCTCTAAAAGCAGGAACTAATTACAAAAGACTCCTTGAGCAAAGAGCTAACCTCGCACCAAAAAGGGCATCATTCATCTTCTTCCAACCCTTCCACAATGTTGTAAAAGTACATAAGAAAACTACAACATTTTAGATAGTCAACTTAATTCAATGAGCATATTAAACTATCAACTTGTTATCTGCCATCAACTGTAAGTGCATAAAAGAATAAGCACACACCAAAAAGAACAATTTGCATCTTCTGTTGACCTCAGCCTATTGCCCAAGATTATCGATCACTGAAGCAATTGATGCTATTAAGATGGTCTACTCATTTCAAAAAGGAGCACCCCAATGAGTTAACTTTTCCGAGACAAATCCTTTGAGAGCTAAAGCTCGGAAAAGGGACTAATAGATACAGCTGCTTAAATGAAATTTGCCAAAAGCCACATTAAGCTTTCTAAAAAACATATACAGAAGTCAAACTCTTCTCATATAAAGTTTATAAGATTAGGAATCAAACATGATGTCAATAACAAAGGGGAATTAACATCTACTAAATCAACAAAAACTGAAGCAATCAAGAAGAAAAAGCAAGATGCCTGCAATTTCCTTAGCAAGGTAGAATGGAAAAGCAAGATATAAACTACAAAGCAAAAGAGAAAAATCACAGGAACAGCTAAGGTCCATAAAAGTCGGACCTAAGGAGCATGACGACCTCATAGCTTTGATGTGCAGCAAACCAAACATTGCATCTTCAAACGTCCTGAAAATATTAACACTTGTTTTCTGAAATATCCTATCTTTTTTTTTCTTTTTCTTTTCCTTTTTTTTTTGAGCTAGAAGGCAAAATGCTCCTCCTTTTTAACTTCTTTAAATCAAGCACCATCTCTTCCACACTAACAAGTAACAAACAATCCTTTACTTTTCCATATAAACAATTGGGAAACTTCAAAACTAGGAGTGGCAAAGGGTCAGCTCAGGTCAGATATGGACCAGGTTAGATACCTGTGAACCTGAAACCAACTTTTTTATTAAACAGATCCAACCAAGTTAAACGAATTTTAAAACAAGCTAAATATGTTGGTTTTAAATGAGTAAGGTCATAACCATGTCAACCTGGCCAAATTATAAATGGATCAGAACAGGTTAGATGGGTTAATGACTCTATGTTTGAACCTAACCCAATTAAGTTGGGTTGACCTGTTTATGATCCACAAGCCTATTTATGCGATACCTAAACCCAGTTGTCTTGGCTTGATTGAACGCCACTTTGGCAAGCCGAGCTATATATTGCCACCTCTATTCAAACCCTACTCCAAACCTTCCTCGCAAAGTCACAAAGATGTAGCATGGAAGTGTCTTGTCCGCCTAAAGGAAAGCTAACTCTGTTCTTTTCTTAATATAAGTTTTCCCATCTTGGTGTTGTTCTAAACATATGCAAGCAAGCTCCTATGGTTTACTAGGCAAAACCAAAGTGGGGTTAAATGGTCTTTGTGTTTCCAAGTATTAGTTTAAAAAAGTAAAATTTTATAGTCCAAAATTTTGGGTTTGGTCGGCAATCTTTGGTGCCTTTGAAATGAAGATCAGATTAGTGCACCTTCAATACTTACATGATAAACACCATTTCCTGGTTTCTCTTCATCTAGCTCCTTGACAAGCCCCTCTCTCTGAAAACTAGTTAAACAATAACGTCCAACCCTTCCATCTAAACCTTCAGGATACTCAACCAGCAATAACAAATAATTATCTTCTACAAATATCATTCTCTCCTATCTTATATAAAATTGATCCTTCTCCTCCCGTTTGCCATTTTGTAAAATAAGTCGTGATATTAATCTCTGTCCCTCAACCAAACCATTCTATGGAAACAAAGAGCAGTGACCAGCAAATGCTGAAGCACCATATTCAAGAGGATATTGAAATCAATGATGAATCATTTGGAATCTCCAACAGCAAATCCAACTGATATATTTGTGCAAAAGACTGCAAGCAGCCCTCAAGTCCGCATAGATGGGTCTCGATCATAGGTACCGATGGTTTGGAAGATGACTTTCCATTCCAAATTGTGTCAAGTAACTGATCAAGAGGTTGTGAACTTGAGAAGCCATTTTAACAAAGTTGTGCACTTGGAAGACAATGATCTGAAGAAAGCTAGAGCAAGCTGAATTAGCACTTACTTGAAGAATGATAGGAAGAAGGTTGAGATTAGAATTTCTTACTAATTCCTTAAAGAAGAAATGGAGGTCGGCTGGAGATTTTGAAGCATTTCCCATTGGATCATATCACTTTGTTTCAATTTCAGTCGAACGGAGATTTAGCAAAAGTTTCAACAAAAAGACCTTGGATTGTTGGGGGCAAAGCCCTGGCTCTTGAACTTTAGCTGCCAAACTTCAACGTATCAATAACTCCCATCAAAAGAGTGGCAGTTTGTATAAGGATTGAAAAGCTTCCTACGAAACTCTGGTCCAAGAACAAGATACTTGAAATTGCTTCTGTAGCATGCAGACCCCTTTGGCTAGATAATTGCCTGAAAGTTTGCATCTCAGGAGCTATATTAAGGTGTGTGTATTGGTGGATATTGAAGAGCATTTAATTTTAGCTGTCGATGTTTTGGGAGGAGGAGAAGAACCAATATGGCAGAGTTTTACCAATGAAGGTATCCCCTTATATTGCTTTGCCTGTGGTTGTATTGGCCATGGGGCTCTTGAATGTCAATATAAAACTATAAATAAGGTGCTTGCTAGTGTAATCTTTTAGTTTTGAGAATTAAATATTAACACTTCTTCCTCTATTAATCTATTATTCCAAAACATGGGAACATTATATACCAATTAATTTTTAAAAAAATTTACATGAAAATATTCACTCCAAATAGCCCTTTTCCCTCAGAGTGAAAGAGGGCTAGATTCCTTTAGTAATCCTCTATTCCTAAGAATCCAAGATTCATAGGAATCAAAGATTAACACTCCTTCTGTTAATCTTTTATTCTCAAATTGAAGGCATATAAAATTTTGAGTAATAATTTATGACATTTTAAATGTGGGAATCTCAAATGCCATTGGATATACTTTTAAATGAAGGAATTAAAGTATTTGGGCTTTTATTTCCCCACAAAATTGTATGCATGGTCTAAATTTGATATACTTTTCTTTCTATGATATGCCATTGGATTTATATAAGTAAATCCTATAGAAATAGCTTAATTTTCTAAGTTTTTAAATCCAAAAATAATTTTAAGCCCTTAATTAGATCATGGTTATTTTGGAACTTAAAATAAAAAATTAAGCATCTTTAGTTAATTAATATTAGATCATACAAAATAAGAGGCTTAGGCTGCATTTGATTTTTAAAAATATTCTCTATTTTTATTTTCTAAAAGCAAATTTTATTTTCTATTTTTTATCTTAACAAATACATTTGGTAAGTGAAAATAAAATTTATTTTTATTTCTTTTTTTATTATAAATAATATCTTTCAAAAGGATAACTAAAAAATAGAAAATGTTATGTTTGGTAAGTGAAAAAAATTATTTTTATTTTTAGCTATTCTTTTGTTTAGTGAAAATAAAAATTAGTT
Source organism: Metroxylon sagu (assembly GCA_017589505.3). Classification (NCBI taxonomy): domain Eukaryota; kingdom Viridiplantae; phylum Streptophyta; class Magnoliopsida; order Arecales; family Arecaceae; genus Metroxylon; species Metroxylon sagu. The sequence goes on from JACVBY030000664.1 coordinate 2,089,827, forward strand.
TTTATGTCTTATTTTCATTATAAGAAAATATAACTAAAAAAATTCAAAAGAATAAATAATATCATAATATATTATAATAAAACAAAAATATAATATAATATAATATAATAGTATTATATTATATACTAATATAGATTATAACATATAATATATTATATAATATATATTATTTTAGTAAAACTATAATATATCACATATAAATTACATGTTACAATATAAGATTATTAATATTATTAACATTATTATTATAAATATGTATTATATTACTTTATATTATAATATTATACTATAATAATTAATATTATAATATATATGTTATATCAATATTATAAATATTTTTATAATATTATATTATGATATAATATAATATTATAATATTATAATAAACTATTATTATACTATTTATAATATAATATATAATATATAATATTATAATATTATACATAAATTATGTATTATAAAAAAATTAATAATATTATTCTAAAATTATAAATGTATATTATATATTTATATTCTATATATTATATAATATATTATACATTATAGCATTTGATATATTGTATATTATTAATATACAATATTATTATATATTATATAATATGATAGCACATAATATATTTTATATTATAATATTATATTATATTGTAATATTATATTATATATTTGTTATATATAATAAATGTAAATAATAATATAATATCAATTATATATTAGTATAATATCATTAATATTATATTATCATGATAAATAATAATATAATTATTAATATAATATAAAGAACATATAATCAGTATTAGTATAATATTAATTATTTATTATATATTATGATAATTAATATTATATAATTATAATATATTATTATTTATTATTATATATTAATAATATATATTCTTACTTTCTAAAAAGTTATCTTAAGTTTAAAAAAAAAGTTACTTTAAAAAATTAAAAATTAAAAATTGCGTAATTAAACATATTTTTTTAAGATAAATTTTATGCTTTAATTTTTAAAAATAAAAAAAAATAAAAGTGATACAAAATATGTTCTTTATTTTTTACTTTCTTCTTTCTTTTGATGAAAAATAGTGAAAACATTTCTACACTATTTTTAGTTTTCCATCACTCTAAAATTATGTTTTTTAGAAAACTATTTTTATTTTTATTCACTAAATGCATTTTCATAAGTGTTTTCTATTTTCTTTGAAAAATAAAAATGAAAAACATGATTATTCTTAAAACCAAATGACCACTAATTTTTCTTTTTTCTTTCAAAAATAACCATAATTTTATTACTTTGTTATAGATTTAAAACATCCTCATGGTAATCCAAGTGCTGAAAATGGATCCTTTTTAGAATTTAATTTTTGTTAAATTATTTTAATTCTAAAAATTTTTAGCTGCTGCATGTGTCTATATTTGCAATCTAACTAGTTGGTTATAGGTGGAGGAATGTTTACAAAGTCGGCAAAATTTGTTAATTTTATATGAAATCACGAAACCACATCTCATTGTCCGATGGAGATTTTTTGTCGGTGATGTCATTAGACTAGCATTTGTGGGCATGTGCTTGCAGGGGAGAGAGCGTGGAAGACTTGAAGATTTGATCCCGTCCAACTGACTTTTAGGATTCTTTCTTTATCGTATGATGATGATTTGATATATGCACTCTTATTCTTGAATCAATTTGTTTCAAAGGAAAATAAAAATGGAGACCTTTCTTTGTTATCCGACTTGTTAATTGACACGGAAACTGGCTCCAAAGCAAGGGAAAGAAGCAGATTGCGTGTTTTTTCTTAAATTTATTGGGAAAAAACAGAAGAAAATTTCTTTGTTACGCTCAACTTATAATCCAGGTCTTTCCCTTGGTGGAGAGGCCTTTGAATCCATATGCTGCCCCTACTCGTCCGGACATCCACCACCACGAAAGTTTAACCATGAGAGGAAAATGGACGGGAGTAATGCTCTTTCGGATTCAGAGTAAAGGGTCAGGGTTCAAGTGCAACAAGGGGACTGGATTTTACCAGTGCCGGAGTCAAAAGGGAGAAACTCGCTTGTGCAATTATTTGAGGAGCATCTGGATTCCATCAAATTGAACCCCAACTCATGTTAGTTCTCTATTTTCAGAAATTGCTTCTCACGTTTTTGTTTCTTAGTTGCCTCCTCGATTAAATACATTAAAATTAAATTTGATGGATCTGTATATTCAAATTCAATTAGTACAGATTTTGTTATCCGTCTCATTCGACAGATTATTAGCAGCTGCTTTAATTCCTCTATGGAAAGATTTGGACCCCTCAATTACAGCAGCGGGATGCTATATGGGCTTCAGTATATTGCAGAGAAACCTGATTGAGAAGAATAAGGTATAATAGTTAAAGAAGATTCTGCTTGAGGGTGTATCTTGGATCAATGGTGATTCTGGATCTCTTCATCCTAAGTCATGGAACATCAAATCCAAAGATTACCAACTTTCTCAAATTCCAATGTCAATATGTCTTTCGTTGGCCAAATCAGATAGAGGATCTTCTTGCAAAATGAGGTAATTCCATCTCATCGATTGCCTTCTCGTATAGTAATTTTTCTGCTGATTTATATGTCATTGCTGAAGCTGATACCAGGCGAACAGATTTTGTACAGTTTTAAACGTTCTTATTATAAAAAAAAGGGGGGAGATGTTAGCAAAGCTCTCACGCCAAGGGAAGGAACCGACCGCACCGGCAGTGCCGGTTCCGGTCCATTCCATGGTCATGTCTATGGCTCAGATTGAGCCTTCATATCATAGATCTTATTCAATCGGCTGTTTGATCGAACACCATTTCTTTTTCTCGCAGTCAAAGGTCATGCCCAAGCCTGGCCCGCTTTGGCCGAACTCCCGACCGAACTCCACTATTCGAGGCGCACTGGGACAGACTATGTCAAAATCATAGGAACCCTTTCCTACCGTTTATTAGTCTGCAGTCGACAATGCCATTGAAATTGAAATAAAGGAAAAAAAAATGAAAAACACATCATGGAACGCAATCTTTTCAAATGGTTCGCCGGACTTTGGACTCTCCACCACCATATCTTAACCTATGAATAAGGAGGGAGAAAGAAAGGATATTGCAATGAACGGCAGTTAACGAGATAAAATTGTGCCTAATCAATATGGTAGAACTTCGAAGGCTTCAATCCGTCTGTGACATTGAAGTACTTGAGGGTTCTCGCCCACTTCAAGTTATCCTTCAACCGGTGCACGGCAATGGTATCCGGCACAAACTCGTGCGAGCAAGTGTCGATCGGCACCGGTATCGGATAGTCGTACATGGCGGGCTTCGTGTTGAACCTATTATTGCCTCGTTTTCCATCAGTCAGCCACTTCCCGGTCATCAAGTCCTCAACCCCGTTCGAGTTGTTCCTCACCATCTCAGACGTTGAGATCCACTCCACCAAGTCCCACGACAGTATGTACCCCATCCCCGACATGTAGTCGTGGAATGGATCCATACTCTCACAGGGGATCACAAATCCATAGTACATATCCTCTCTCGGCATCTTCTTCAATGACTCGATCAATCTCGGGAGCCTAAAGTAGATGTCGTCGTCGGCCTTCAGGACATAGTCGTAAGGCCGGTCGTCGCCGTTGGTCCCATTGAAGAGCTCCGGGAGGCTAGAGAAGTAGGTGTAGGTCTTGCCATCGTTCATGTTCTCGGTGCAGTTGAGGATGATGATGTCGTCGTAAAGCATGATCTCGAGGGCAACGAGGACTCTCTGGTCCTCCTTGGTGAGGTTGCAGAAGACGAAGCGGATGTCGATGTGGGCGGTAAGGTTGGTCTGGAGGGAGTAGACTAGACGGATGAGGTGGCGGCGCTCGTAGATGTCGGCGCGGGTGAGGATGCCCATGAGGAGGCGGAAGTCGGGCTTCACGGTGACAGGGTCGATGAAATGGGCCACGGTGGAGCGACCGCAGGTGGACATGAGGGACTGGAGCTCGAACTCTTGATGATAGATGAAGAAGTAGATGGAAGCGAGCAGGGCCAGAGGGATGAGGATGAGGGCGACGGTGCAACGAGTCGGTCCGAAGGAGGAAGGCTTCATGGCTCTGCGGTGGGATGGGCTCGAAGGAATTGGCGAGTTGACCTCGCAGAAGGGACAAATAGAGTTAGCCTGGGTGACTTCCTCTTCAAAACAAAGTTAGGTGCGACAGCACCGCGGGAGATAGGGCGGCGAGTCAGTGATTTGGTGCAAAGCCACAGCTCACCTTGTCGGTACGTAGTTTGACTAGCAATATATGCATGACGGCTATCATATATCTCCATGGCCAAATATATTATGATAGATTCAAAGTACTTTCACAATATTTATGATTTTTTTGAAGAAAATACGTTGCTTAGTTATAGTGGCCAAGTAACAGTCATCATATGCTTTATGATTGTAGTAGTGGCATGACGTATAAATGACAATGCAGCTCTTATTTCATATTTTCATTGTTTATGTAATAAAGTGCATGTTGTTTTTTTTTTAATTTCCATGAATATGTGGAGCGGTTAATTTTATAAATAAGATTACTGTTTCGGATCCCTCTACTTGAGAACATGCGGTATCCCTATTTTTTTTCAAAAAATACAGTATATATTTAATCGAAAAAATTTAATATTTATTTTTGTCCCATGTCATTAAAATGTTTGGTATGTGAGTGCAGGCTGTTGAATTATCTCTACAGTGAAATTCTCGGGGCTGCTGTTTTGGTTACGACGGTCGATGGGGTCGCAGGTTCTTAAGATTCGACTGCCACCTCCTGGCTTACGACGATGGAAAGCACTGTCCCGTCATAATGTGAGGACTGGCATTTGCTGTTAACGGTTGTATAACTTTAAGACCAACGGCGGGGCCCTGTACTGGTCCTTACGAGGGGCTTCTCGGGATCCGGGAGTTGTGCTTCCGGCCATGCAGTTCAACGTGCGTAACATTCTCAACAGTGAACCCGCGAGTTGTTCGTCTCTCGGAAATCCGCTAGTTGAGCCGGCCTGCGAGGCATGGCGGAATGCGTGGCGAATTTGGGGTGAGGGAGGGCGAGACGTCCGCAAAATTAAAGATGAGATCTGATCTCTTGTGCTTTGGACCAGCGTTAATATCGGAAATCTTTAAGAAGCCAATTGGGCTAATTATTATATGCCATGAATATGCTGACTTAGCTCTATTAATATCAACTATATATATATATATACTATTAATCCGCTGACTCAACTCGGGGGTCTGTTGCCACTGACTAGTGGGTGGCCAGCTCTTGTCCGAGTGCCCATAAATAAAAGGTATCGATAGTCGACTCAAAGCGTAGATGAAATCTTCATTAGACCCGACTTTGATGATTTTAGTATCTAACGTACCAAGGCATAAAAGTGATGCATGAGCTTTGATCAGGCCTTGTTTACCGGTTTCCGCTAGTTGACATCCCGCAACGTGCCACAACTTGCGCAAATTGGTAGCACGATGCGGTGCCTTTAGCAACGCTTTATTACGCCCGGTTGATTCAGTGATCCCAGCCGACGCTATTGATGACATCTGACCAACCCATGCACACTTCCCCGCAAAATAAAGACGTGCAAGTTAAAATATCTACTAGCTCGTTTAAAGCGGATGCTTTAGTTCAACCTTGTTTCCCAAGTCTAATATTATCTTCTTTTTTTTTTTCTTGGAAAACAGAAAGCAAAACACATCGCAAGCTACGTTTTAATATTTCTAAGCAACGTCATATTCCCCGTCTAATATCTTTTTTTTTTTTTTTTTCTTGGAAAACAGAAGGTATAACACATCGCAAGCTACGTTTTACAATTTCTAAGCAACGTCATATTAAGCTGGCACCGAACACGTCTTTTAAATACAAAACCTAAATAAGAATACTTTCTTGCTGTATTCCTTTACACTTGTTGATAAATATTATCATGACAAGGATAAGGAATGATTTTTTTTGCTTTCCGTTTCTCATCCACTATGGGAGAATCTATAGTATCCACGATCAAAAGCAGCAAAGAATGGAGTTATGTTATTCTAAGTTCCTGAACGTTGTGGGTCAAACATTATGAAAGAAGCGTTGGGTACACCTACCGGTTCTTTGCTTGATTTGTGAGCAAACGGTAGTGAAGACAGAAAACTAATGAATTGAATCGACATCCGGGATCAAATTGATTGTCCGATATTTTGTTATGCTTACCAATCCCTAGTTTGATCAGGGAGTAAACGAGAGTGAAAACAATACGCTAACGAATCGAATTGACATCCTGGGATCAAGTCGATTCTCTGACAACAATTATGTGCGCCTTTCATTTGCATATAATATTTTGATGCTTTGTTGACTAAGTTAAAATAAGTAAACGGCTCAAATTTTTCCACGGTTGGGCCTTGCGTAGTTTCGAACCCACGCCATTTCGTGGTCAATTTAAAATCTAACTTTGGACATCCAAAAATGAACCCACGCCTATTGCACATAATTATTAGTTCCTCATTTTGATTGGGCCCGGCTGAGGTTTAGGTCCATAAGCCCGGAGCTGGGCTTTTCTCACAGAAAGAAAAGAGAGAAAACATGGCTCATTTTTGCTAGAGGTATTCAATTTGTTGCTGTCTTTCTTCTTTTGAGAGGAATCTCATCCAAGAACTCTATTCATCAATTGGCCCATAAACGAATCCAACACATTCCTTATCTCTTTTTTCTATCGTATTTGCTGTAGCTATATCCGTAACAAGACTCCTTTCTTAGCTATATCCGTAACAAGACTCCTTTCTTTTATTTTAATTACACACATCAGCCATGCACACCACCGATCCGATCTCGTAATCTAATAGAATAAATGCTCAGAGTACCGTAGCTTTAGCTTTTGAGAAAAAACCAAGATTACCACTATACGTCGTTATAAGATCACCACCGGAATTCCTTACTGGTTAATGCTGTCACGAACTTTAATTTGTTAGCAAGGTGGTTTAGTTTTTTAATATTCTGATCCGATCTAATTTTAGTTTAAATTTGATCCACTAGGCAAATACATCTACGCATGGCATGCACAAGATGTTATACCTTTACTTCTTTCATTGTGACCAAACTCGATTCTGCGCGAACAAGAAATTGGAATAAAAGAAAAGGTGTTACAAGAAAGGATCAACCATGACCCGAAATAATTGCAAGAAGAAAAGTTCAAGGAATATGGTAGAGCTTAGAAGGCTTTAGACGATCCGTGACATTGAAGTACTTGAGTGTCTTCGCCCACCTCTTTTGGTCCTTGAGCTTGTGCACTGCAATGGTGTCCGGAACGAATTCGTGCCGGAAACAGTTGACAAAATCCTGGTACAAGATGTCGTACATAGCCGGGTTCATGTCGAACCGATTTTTCCCTCGCTTTCCATCCCTCAGCCATGCCCCTGTGACGTAGTCCTCCGGTCCAGACGTGCGACTCCGGGCAATGTCCGACGTCGCAATCCACTCCACCAAGTCCCACGACAATATATACCCCATCCCTGACATGTAGTGGAGCTCAGCATGCGGGTCATTGCAGGGGTTGATAAACCCATAATACGTATCCTCCCTCGGCTTGTTCCTCAACGACTCGATCAAGTTTTGAAGTCGAAAATAGGTGTCGTCGTCCGTCTTCATGACGTAGTCGTAGGGCCGGTCACCTCCATTGGTGCCGTTAAATATTTCCGGGAGGCTGGAGAAGTACGTGTAGGTCTTGCCACTGTCCATGTTCTCCGGGCAGTTGAGGATGATGATGTCGTCGTAGCGGATGATCTCGAGGGCGACGAGCACTTGGTGGTCCTCGTTGGTGATGTTGCAGAAGACGAAGCGGACGTCGACATGGGCCGTGAGATTGGTCTGAAGGGAGTAGGCGAGGCGGACGAGGTTGCGGCGCTCGTAGCGGTCAGGGAGGGTGAGGATGCCGATAAGGAGCCGGAAGTCGGGCTTTCGGGTGACCGGGTCGACGAAGTTGGAGACGGTGCCGGTGCGGCAGGAGGCGGTCACGAGAGATTGCTGGAGCTTGAACTCATTGGGGTAGAGAACAAGGAAGATGAAGGCCAGAAGGGCAAGAGGGAGGAGGAGGAGAGCTATGGCGGAAGGAGTTGGTTTGGGAAAGGAAGGCTTCATGGCTGGCCTCATGGCTGCTATTGGCAGGTGCATGGAGGGTTCACAGAGTCTGGGTCATACTTGAAGTGGAGATTGGTCATTGATATTGGAACTGTTCATGACACCCGCTTGGTCTTAAAATACCGGAATGCTTGATGTGATCTTACCAAAATAATTACGAGGTGTCCATTTGGTCTAAAACCGCAGCTGATCCTCGTTGCGTGATTTAACCATGAGTAGAGTAGAAAGGAACGGTTGCTTTGTGGATCGACTTTAGACGAGCATGTGGGCACCGCGAATCGTGTTTGGCCGTAAAGCTCACCTAGACGCCTCTAATAATGTCCGACCTCGTAAATCTAGAAGTACCATGTGCTTAAACAGCATGCTAGGAGTAAGGAACGTGGAAAGGGGCAGAATTTGGGCAGAGACACAGCGAGAGACACGAAGAATTAGGCTGGAGCTGCGGTATGGGATGGTGACACTTCCGCGTCTAACTTTGCTTAGGCGTATAGGATGGTAGGTCCTTGTTGTATGGTTAATTATCCACTTCTCAGATTCTTCAATTAGTTTTTCTCGGCGCATGTTCTCTCTGATGTGCTGCAGTCCAAAACCAAGTTCGGAAAGGTTTGGCGACTTCCAACATCCAATGCGAGCAAGCTGGCTCGCATCTACAGATCTGTTCCACGTCACAAATTGCATTCATGTGGTCCATGGTACTGGGTTTAATAATAACGGTTGGATTAGCTAAAATAAAATATTAATGTTTGGATAATCAATTAATTTTTGGTGTAACTACTGTAGCAGAAACCCTATCCAATGTTATGGTAGCCTTTATCATTGTACTCAAAGGACATGGCTGCATGACGACCCTTTAATTAAAGGTCTTCCACTACTCCTGACACCTAATCTTCTCTTGAACCGAACGGTAACTAAAAATATGACCTTCTAGAGACGGCAATGTAAATGCCCTAGCCTGGCCAGCCTGCAGACCAAAATTTTCGCAGTTAACGCCATTCTTTGGAGCTTGAGCTAGCTTCATTAATATCTCTAAATACAAACATACTTTTTAAAACTGGATCGGTTAGCTAGTTTAATAGGAGTAGCAGCGCTGGTTGACGTTTTATTCGGGGTTCCTGTAGCCCGTTCTCTCTCTCTAAAAAAGCATAGCACCTTGCAAATTTTCCAGTAACGTGCAACTATGGCTATTCTGCAACTGATCCCTGTTCATCCTGTTCTTGACAACAGAACCTGTTGATAAACCGTGCTACGATGATTCACGCTTCCATTTACAAAGTTGTTGAAGGGAAACGATTAATTTATTCTAGATACAAGTGATCGAAGATCATGCCTCCAAACCGTTCTCTGACCTCTTCACAATATATTCTATCAAACGAACGGTCGAACAGTGGATAATACAATTTGATACGAGAAATTATATTAACCACTATTAAAATTTAACAAAGCAAGATTCTTTTCAAGAGATATGATAGAGCTTAGAAGGCTTCATGCCATCGGTGACTTTGAAGTACTTCAACGTCCTCGCCCACATCAAGTTGTCGTTGAGCTGGTGCACCGCAATGGTATCCGGAATGAGGTCGTGCGCGCAGGGGTCCCCGCTCGGGTAGTTGTACATGGCCGGCTTTGTGTCAAACTTGTCCTTTGCCCGGTTTCCATCCCGGAGCCACGTCCATGTGACGAAGTCCTCCGGCCCAACCGTGTCGTTCCTGGTTATCTCCAAAGTTGAGATCCATTTCACCAAGTCCCAGGACAAAACGTACCCCATGCCTGACATGTAATGCCTGTTAGGGTCCACACGATCGCAAGGCACTGCGCACCCGTAGTACAGATCCTCTCTTGGCATCTTCTTTAGTGACTGGGCCAATCTACCAAGCCTGAAGTAGACGTCGTCGTCCGCCTTCATGACAAAGTCGTAAGGCCGGTCGGCGTCGCCGGTGTTGTTGAACAACTTCGGAAGGGTAGAGAAGTAGGTGTAGGTCTTGCCGTCGTCCGGGTTCTCGGTGCAGTTGAGGATGATGATGTCATCGTAGCGCATGATCTCGAGGGCGACGAGGACTCGTTGGTCCTCCTTGGTGAGGTTGCAGAAGACGAAGCGGATGTCGATGTGGGCGGTGGTGGGTTTGGGCTGGAGGGAGTAGACGATCCGGAGGAGGTGGCGGCGCTCATAGTGGTCGGGGAGGGAGAGAATTCCAATGAAGAGCCGGAAGTCGGGCTTCGAGGCAATTGGTTCGGACAGATTGGCGAAGGTTGACCGGTGGCAGGTGGTCATAAGGGGCCGGAGGTTCAACTCTCTAGCAAAGGGGAAGATGATGAAGTAGAGGAAAGCCAAGAGGGCAAAAGGGAGAAGGATAAATTTTGCGGTGGTGGGAAGGGGTTTGGGGATGGGAGGCTTCATGGTGGTGGTGGGAGCTCAGATGAGCCTGGACTTTAGAGACGGGGCCCTGAAGGAGCTGGTCGTATAAATTAAGAACGTGAGTTCGATTGGGGTAATGGGTGCATCAAGGGAAGGGAGATGGAAAACGTTAGGATCTTCGCCTACAAGTTGCATGATAGTTTTTTTTAGGTCTACGGTACAAGAACATGCCTGGAGTCCTACATCGCGAGTGTTGGGAGTAATCTGTGCATTGAGGGCATGTCAGGCAAGTCAAGATCGAGGGCGGGCACGTGACGGAAGTCAAGAAGAAAGAGTGGGCAGCGAGAACGAGGAGATTAATTACAGTAAAAAAAAAAAGAGAACTAGGAGATTAATTGTAGAGTGGACAAAAGGGACGCAACTAGAGTGCGCGGCCGCGCACGGAAGATCTTGTGCACGACAACGGGGCAGCGACACGCATACGACGAGCGCATATACCAAGTACTAAGATTTCGTTCGCTCAACTCCTCCTTCCTCTCTCCCAGCGTTCAAAGAAAATATAAAAATAAAACTGAGTGGAGCTTGGGTGGGGAAGATTGCAGAAAGGGCAAACCACCACCATTCCTGTCACCATCAGTCAATTGCCAGCGACACTCCACCGCAACGAGCCTTCCCTTTTTTTTTTTTTTTTCGAGAAGGATCTTAAAGCGCCTAACACCGTTATAATCTCATTTGTAAGAGAGAAAATATGAAAAAAAAAAAAAAAAATCCAGAAGGATGAACGAAGCTGTGGAATAAGAAATAATCCGCCATCGCCCCGCACTACCGTAAGATCCTAATGTTGGGTCTTGGCTAGGCACCATGATAGGCTAATCCAATATGAATCCGAACCTTTGAGTTGGCTTGAGGTTCGTTCCAAAACCCTCATAAACTGCCTTCTTCCCCTTTCTATCCCTTGAACGTAGGTATTCATAATTGAGAGTGGAAAATAAGGGAGAAAGAATGAGGATGTGGGAAAGAAATTATTAGATTCTTCTTGTGCTATCCTCATCCAAATTAAGCCTAAGAGATGTGGTTTTTAGATTGTAAACAGAGAAGATATTTCATATCTGATCATCTCCCAATCAGTGACACTTCTTAAGATTTTCAGGCCAGTGATTCATCCTATCCTAGTAAGTCTCCCGTCTTCCTACTGCGTGAATCCCATCATTGGCATCAGAGCCAAAGGGATTGATTCTTGGCTCTATCGTTCTCAATAACGACACCATAGGTCGTCGGCCGAGTGGCAGAAAGAGGATAGCCTGGACACACAAGTGTACACGAGACTCACTCCATGGGCTGCTAGGACAAGTGCCCCACCAGACATCCTCACGTCCATGGAGGGAGGCAGTGAGGTGGAGGAAGTTGAGGATGGCAGCGACGCCCTTCATACTGAGCCCTACCATGTTGTAGGCCATCGCTGCCATCTCTAACGTCAGGAAGTCTCAAGCCACATACGCGATGGCAAGGGGAAGATTAGCGGCGTCGATTCCCTCATCAACCTTGGAGGTTTAGCCCAACCTCACCTGTTTTGCAATAGTCTGCCAGACATTGTCATCTCAACCTCATGCCTGCATCTGTGCGCTGCCTTTGGACTTCACCAAAGGTGACTGTGGGTGCATCGCCGTAGAGTGTGGAGCACTTCCTGGAATTTATCGCTAAACCAGACCTCTTCGACCATCGATGAAGAGGGAGAGAGCAGTGCTGGGTCGTCAACCATTGGCCATCAAATCAATGGCCATAGAGGGCCTTTCACCAGAATATGATGCCGATCTTGGGCTTTTCGACCATCGCAGAGGCCAAGGAAGGGATCCCCATGACCGTCGGTAGCCAGGAGGCCCTCCTCCAAATGCCCCACGTCGGTCTGCCCACGGCCGTTGGGTCATAAGACCCAATGGCACCACTTTGTAAATTGAAGAAATCCACATCCCATTTTATTCCAAGCAAGCATGCCACATCAAAGATTTCGAGGACCTACTATTAATTTTGCCAACAATAGAGACTTTTAAATAATTTATTATAATAACAGGGTCTTAGAATAATTTTACACGTAAATTTGTTTATAAGCGTATAAAGTTTCTATTTTTATAAAAAAAAAAGACTAAAGATGTGTTTTTGTATAAAAAGCTTTCACCTTTCTGTATTTACAGTTTTGATTTTTTGCAATACAAATCTTCTTCTTTCTATTTTCACAGGAAAGTATATTCTCTTAATAATTTTTTCATAAATTCATAAAAAATTATAGAAAAATCTGATTGGCATGTTTCTAATACTATTTTTCTTTTAAATTCATGCAAATTATAATGCTCATGCACACTACAACAACAATGATTGTTGATTATTGCTTAGAAATGATCTAAGATCCTGACTATGATAGTATGTGTATCTTGTATTATACATTGGTTACAAAATGGATCCACATCACACCAAATGTAAACATTTTAATGTATACTTAATGAGCAATATATAAGGCTATATAGTAGAAGCCTCAAGGTTCAATGAAACATCACGACCGAGGTTCTTTTAAACCAATGTTAAGAATTATTAGAAAAAAAATTCTTTCCAATTAATGGACCATTGTGAAAAATGTTTAAGTTAGCAGAGGAACATGATATTTAGAATAGGACTAGGCAAATCATTAAATTATCTTAGTTTCTAAATCTCTGGAGCGCAAAGTATATGAGCTTTAGTACTACTAAGAGAGCACCAATAGTTAGTGGTGTGTTGAATGATTGATGTCTCTGTGGAAGTTCTTAGGTTGGTAGGACCTAAGAAGTTCTCATCTAGAACTAAAATTTTATGCAAATAAACTATATTATGGTACTTGGATATTTGTTCATAGGAAATGAATTGAAGCATAGTGACTTCTCAATCCTATATCTTATGTTTAATTACTATTAAGTTGGTTCAATTTTGGTACAAAATAATTGTTTATGTTAATATTGGCATTGTGATTTTATGCCAATGATAGATTAATTCTCATGACATCTACATGTAAGAGTATAGTAGCTGAACTTAACAAGCGTGAGAAATTAAAAGGTGACAATTATAATATTCGGCATCATAAAGTTCAATACATCTTTGAAGAAGAGGAGGTTTGGAAATCCTAAACTATATGATAACAATTTTTAAGTTTGAAACTTCCACTTATCATAGAAGAGATCTCAAGACTTATCACGCTTAGAAAAGAAAAAATAGTATAACTCATATTACGTTGTTAAGCAATATGCAAGACAATCTCTTGTGTGAGTTTGAGGAATATCTGACTACTTAAGAGATGTGAGCAAAGCTAAAAGCTAAATGTGGGCAAAGCTAAAAGCTAAATGTGGGCATACCTAATGGAGATGCTAAATATGATCAAAGAATTGAGATCAACTAGTTATACCATCACTAATGAATAACAAATGCAAATGGTTATCCAACCCTTTACCAATGGTTGGGAGCACATGAGGATCAATATGATGCATAATGAAAATATTAAAACTTTTAATGATATTGTGCCTAATTTAGTACTAAAAGATGAGCATCTTAAGGCAACTAGATTCTCAAGAAATATATATGCATATGTATGTATGTAGAAATTAGCTCATATAGGGCATTTGGCTTTGAATGTCAAAGGTAGTGGGTGCTCTCGAATAAGGAAAAGAGGACCGGATCAATACTCAAGAAAGCTAAGATCCATCGATACAAAAGGGAGAAGCATGATGGAAAAAAAGCTCAAGGTTAGAATGACTTGCTACAATAATGAGTGAATGGGCTACCTTACTTGTGAATGCATTAAGCCAAAGTAGACTCGGAAGCAATAGATTATATAGCTAGAGATAGGGGAGTGTTTGTGAAGTACCAATAGATATCATCTAAAACAAGATAGATATATAGGAATTAACTCAAAGGTTGAAGTCAATGATATTAGCACTTGCAAATTGAAATTGCATAGTTATCAAACTATGCTCTTGCCTGATGTCCTATATGGATCAAAAATTCGATGAAATTTAGTCTCTATACTAGTCCTTTTGGGCCTTGACTTTAAACTTAACTCTCATGGTGATTATGCTCATATACATTAGCAAGCGGACTATAATGATTTTGGTGGTATTATGAATAGTTTTATCATTCTTAATGTTGATTATGATTGTATTACTTATTATGATAATGGTTGTTTTTTATTAATTATATCTTCTAGTAACAGGAGTGTTGACGCAAATTTTTAGCATGCTAAACTAGTTCACATTGGGCAAAACAAAATGAATCTATTAACTAGAGAAGGGTTGTTAAGCCCACTTGCTAAAAATAGACCTACCTACTTATGAATATTATTTAGCAAAAAATATAACCCAAAAATCATTTAATAAAGGAACTAAAGCAACAACTCCATTGCAATTGGTTCACTCAGATATATATGGCTTGATGAATGTGACGGCAAGGCATGGAGCATCATATTTCATCGCTTTTATAGATAATTTCATGCAGTTTCATCATGTCTATCTAACCTCCCATAAATAAAAAATATTGGATTACTTTAGATGATATTTAAGTTTAATAAAGAATCAGTTAAACAAAAGAATGAAAACTTTGAAAATAGATCATGGTTGTGACTATCTATCCGAGTAGTTTAAAGAGCTCTATGATGAAAAGGGTATAGCTAGGCAATTGAAAATTTCTAAAACTTTACAACAAAATGGAGCCACAAAGAAAAGGAACAGAATCCTATTGAAAATGGTTAGGTCCATGACAGCGCATGCTAACCTACTAATATCTTATTAGGAGAATGTTTTGTTGATCGCTGCCTATGTGCTTAACCAAGTGCCCTCAAAGTCAATTACTCCCACACTATATGAATTGTGGACATGCAGAAAGCCTAATTTGAGCAATTTATGGCCATTAGGGTTAGCTGCCTATGTTCACGATCCTTTTCTTAAGTTTAGGAAATTATGTTTAAGAGAAAAAATATATCTTTATAAAATACTCTGAATACTCCAAAGTGTATGTGTTCATAAGTGAATAGACAGGTCGAAGCATGACTGGTTCAAATCAAAGAATGCCACATTTTTTAGAAAATGATTATCCTAGTAGTAGTGAGATTGATAAGGATATTCATCTATACAAAGTAGATGAACGTAATAACAGCAACACTCTTTAAGTTATAGTTAATAAAGAATTGCTTCAACATCATGAACCAAGTGGAAGTACCACCTCATCCAGTAGACTAGTTCTACAAAATACTCAATTGTGTAGAAGCATTCATAAAAGTATACCTCATTATCATTTTAAGATTAAGAAGGAAGCATTTATGATTACTCTACAAAATGTTGATGAGCCTAAATCATGCCCTGCTAAGGATGATTGGAGAAAAGCAATGAAAGAAGAGATTTAGTCAATGAAATCAGGTCATGTCTACGATTTGTTTGATCTCTCGTTTAGACATAAAATTATTAGGAATAAATGAGTTCTCAAGATTAAGTGCATGGTGAATAGGATAATTGAACAATATAAGGCTCACGTTATGGTAAAGGGCTATACTCAATAGAAGGGTGTAGACAATGAGGAAACCTTTTCTTCAGTAGTGAGGTTTATCTCTATTCACCTAATCCTAGCCATTATAACTTATTTGAATTTAGAGCTACATCAGATGGACATTAAGATAGCATTTTTCAATGAAGAATTGGATGAAGAAATCTACATGGAACAGCTAGTACGTCTCATAGTGAATGACTAAGAGCACATAGCTTACAAGCTTCAAAGATCAATATATGGCCTAAAACAATCATTTAAACAGTGGTATCTAAGATTTCATAAAGCTATAAATAAAGACCATTGTGTGTATGTCAAGCATTCAAAAAATAGTTTTGCAATACTATCCCTTTGTATTAATGATATTTTGTTGGTTGCAAATAATAAGGAGTCTATATCCACCATTCAAGAATGGTTGTCCTTGAATTTTGAAATGAAGACATGGGCAACTTATATACTCGGAGTTAAAATTCTAAGAGATTACTTAAAGAGAACCTTTGTTCTATCATAAGAGCTATATATCTAGAAAATCCTTGAACAATTGAATGTGCATAATTGGTACTCCTATTGTAAAGGGTGAAGGTTTAAGCCTAAAGTTATATGAAAAGACTCCTGATGAAGTAAAGTAAATGATAAAAGTTTCTTATTCCAGTGCCATTGTAAGTTTAATGTATGCTATGAAGTATACTAGGCCCAATATTTCCTATGTTGAGGGATGATGAGCTGATATCAGTCAAATCTATGACCAAAGCATTAGAAAGCAATCAAAAGGAATATGTGATATCTAAAAAGCACTGTGAACCATTCTTTTTGTTTTTCAAGGGAAGTGATTTGTTCTTAAGTGGTTAAACTACTGTTGATTGGGGTAAAGATTTGGATGAGTGCAAATCAACTTTAAGATATGTATTCTTGCTAAATAATGACATCATTTCCTAAAGCAGCAAGAAGCAATCCTATATAACCTTGTCTATAATGAAGGTTGAGTTTATGGCATCCTCAGCAACAATGCAAGAGGTTGTTTAGCTTAAAAGTCAAAAGATTCCTATATTATTTCGAAGTTTTAATTGAGGATTTGAAATCAATGATAATATATTATAACAATTACGTAGCTATTGCCCATATGAAGGAATACTAAGTATAATTTTATGAAATACGTAATAATGTGGAAGTATGTGGTCTTGAAGTACATTTCTACGTATTGGATAGTTGCTGATCATCTTATCAAACCTATCCATAGAGATGCATATATATTATATATGAGGTCTCTGAGATTGCGTAAATTATAAAATGCTATGTACCTAAACTATAGTGACTTTTGTATACTAAAAATGTAAAGGAAACTAGTATAAGTATATTATATAGACATTGTAAAAAGTCTGTTGTACAAGTCAACGACTAGCTTTCTCACACAAGTAATCACCTCTAATGCTTAGTGGACAATCAAAGATAAGACCATTTAAAGTTATGCATTATGAGAATATGCATAACTTAACTAATATATCACCTCGATGGATGATCAAAATGAGGCTTTGATGATATATTAATATAAAAGTCGATATGGATATCCCACTATCCATATGATTTGTATAAAGCCAAAAGTAAGATCTCAGTTAGTGCTAAAGGATAACGAGCACCTAGATGACTTGGGTTAGGTGTCAAATGGTGATTGAACTAAGATTTGCATGGTGTGCAATTATAGTAAGGCATACATTTCATAAGAAAGAAATCATACTGTAGCACATGATTCATATCTTGTATGCTAGAGCGATCTATAAAAGAAAAGTGAATGAATAGATCTTTGCTACCTCAATGTGTGAAACCCTTGAGGCAAAATATAACCTCATGTGATGCCCCTAGTAACCTTGATTGTATCATAAAGGAGTAGATCATTAACTACTACTTTAACATAATACTAATAGATCCCGATTGATTCTCTCTTACGGGATATGTCTAGAAAAGTGGTTGGTTTATTTCTAATAGTATAAGGATAGAGAAAATTTTATTTTGTTTATATCTAACTCATATATTCATTGATCAACCAATTATGTCACCTTAATAGAGGATTTGACATAATTGTGAATACATGACGAGATGGAAAAGTCTATAGCTATGTTAAGAGGTACAAGGAATACTTAAACTGATGTAACAAAATAGATTTAAGGCTCAACGGGACTCTTTAAAAAAGAAGGAAACCATTATGTTATTTCTAATAGGTGCATAGTGCAAAGCTTCCAAACTTTGTACTTTTAAGTGTTGAAGTACTCATAAGTTGCAAGGTCCATTTACTGATATGAATACCATCTGAAAATGAATATTGGATGAGAACAGCTTAATTGGAAAGAATTATGTCTATTATTTACGGGTGAGAGATGTTGGATCTTGATTAGACACCCATGATAGGCTAGTCTAATTTGGATCCAAACCCTTTGGATTAAACCCAAAAGAGTTACAAGGTTGATTTTTAGAACCATTAAAACCATTTCATAAAACTGCCTTCTCCCTCCTATTTCAAAAACATGCGTTCACAAACAAGAATAAAGAAAAAAAAGGTAACGAGAATAAGGGCATGGGAATAAAAATTATAGCATTCTTCTTTTGCCATCATTATTTAAATTGAATTCTAATAGAGTATGGTTCTTGTACTATAGATAGAGAAGATTTTTCTTATGTGATGACCTCTCGATCAGTAATATTTCTTAAGAACTTCAAGCCAGTGATTCACCTCATCTTGATAAATCTTTTGTAGCCATGATGTGTAAATCCCATCAACTCATGTCACTGATGACGAGAAGAAAGGGTGCCCTTAAATTTTATAGATTAGTTCTGGACCTTCTCTCTTCGCGATGGCACGCCGCGAAGCGAAAGACTTTCTTCCGCGAGCTTTTCTTTAAAAAAAATAAAAATAAAAACAAAACGTATGAGAGGGCTTTCCTCTTGCAATTGAGGCAGGGAACTTCTTTCACGTGCATCTGAGCTGGACACAGTTCATTGTGCCAACCTCGATAGATGCGAGGTACTGCTCACAAGAGACCGCTGAAACTTGGCGACGTTTCGTTTGCTGGGCAGCGGGTGTTCAAAGATTTGCAGGAAACTGGCAAACAAATTTAAATCAGCCTAAGATAACACTCTTGACAATTAAATAAGGACTGGTCATCGATTGAATGCATAAATTACAAAAAAAATAATCTTGACGCGCCTAAGGTAACCATACCTTTTGTTAAGCATCCTAACTTTCGCTTGAGCAGGCGCAACTGACACTGGACTTATCACACCACAGCAAGGTCCATAACATCTTTGAAAACCAAGTAATTAGCTGATCGATGACCATAGAACAATGCCTTCTCTAAAAATTTTAAAAAAACATACAGTACCACTCTTTTCCCTGGCTTGTGTGGTGGTTAGCCATGGTGAGGGATGAGTGAGTGCCAAGCTTTTGAAATCGACAGCCTCAGCTGTCTTGGTGGATGGGTACTCGGGCCGAGATAGCTTGCCCACCAAGCGTCAGAGAAGAAAGTGGAGGTAGCGAAAATAGGGTGCATCTTAGCTATTTCCTTGGGAAACAAATAAGGGGGACAGAAAGTGTGAAGAGCCTAGCAAACGTGACAGCTGCGGAAGCGCTGGGCCTTGATGCACTCAACACGTAAACAAGGCTCATCGCAAAAAATCTTTTTAACATGAAAGCTTATATACCGTCTCTTTTTCTTTTTCTGGCTTTCACTTTGGACGGATTAGATCTATCTCGAATGTTTTGCCTCTCGATCAATAATCTGGTAAAGGTCGAGTTTAGGTCGATCACTAAATGAACGAATATTAAACAATCAAATAAAGAAAGGTTAGAGGAAGAATTTCAAGTCTGAATGTTCCAGAGACTTCAATCAAGCTGCCTTGCTACGGTGATGTAGAGAGGCAGCGGGCGGAGTGAAAACATGTAGATCATGGCACGTCACACAAAGTAGCATTTTATACTTGTGCAGCTTTAGGTTCACAGAATTGACCTTCCACGACAATTTGGATATTAATGGGCCGGATCGAGCAAGCTCAAAGACATCCTGAAGTTGAAACATCAGGCCCGGTCTAAGTCAGAAGGTATCAGGCTCGAGCGCGGTCGGACTCGGAATAAACTCTTGGGCCCGGCCAGGTTCGAAATAGATCCATTTAGCTGATGCCCTGTCAGGCTCGGGATAAAATTTTGGGCCAGGAAAGGCTGCGAATGGCCCATTTAAGTTCTAAAATTTGAGTCTGGGCCTGCACAAATATTCTGCAGACTGCTATTCACAGACTCGATACCGGCCCGTGGCCTGAGCCGCATTTTTCAGGGTCTGGTTTTCACTACCTTCGGGCCAGGCTAGTCCCTTGACAGTTAAAATAACTCAAGGTGACATAAAGAGCAGCCGTACAAAGAAAAGCGATACAAAGAAAAACTTTTTCTTCTCTTCAAAAAAGGCACTATAAAGTTCAGCCAGCTTCACCTGCTCTTACGCCGGACCGACGGGAACAGAGAGAGAAAGAGAAATAAAAGAAAAATAGAAGGAAAAAAAAAAGAAAGAAAGAAAGAAAGAAACCAAGTTGTGTTTCTTGTTTTTTATTCTTTTTTCATAAAAAAAATATTTGTAAAAATACGTTTGATGATTAAAAATAAAAATGTTTTTTTTAAATATAACATTTTAAAATAATAAAAATTAAAAATAATTTAAAAATGTTTTTATTATTTTTATCAAAATTTAAAAAAAAAAAGAATAGAGAGTAAAAATTAGAAAACTTAAAGGCGCAGAGTGAACAGTATTTTTTCTTTTTTTTCGCCTACCTTTTTAAAAAATACTATTTATTTTTAAACTAAAATTAAAAATATTTTTTCTTACTCAATCAAATGTGTTTATTAGATATCAGAAAATAGAAAATAAAAATTATGTTTAAAAATAAAAACAGAAAATAAAAATATATATTAAAAAAAGTTTTATCATCCAATTAAGGAAATGAAGAAAAATATGGGAAGAAAAGAGGAGCAAACAGAAATTCTTTCTCCAAACAAACAATTTTTTTCGCAAGTGGAGATATCAGGAGAGAAAAATTATTTTCATTTCCCTTTCCTTTTGTCTCACTTCTTCTTATTTTTCTCTACTTTTCTCTTCTTCCTGATGCATCCAAACAAAGAGTCATTCAGAGAAACCGGCTTCCAACAAGAAACAGGAAACGAGGGTAATAGTTACTGCGAGGCCAACGTGATACCATACAGCATTCATCCACCATCCACCTCTAGCTCTTTTTAAAACTTTTTAGTTAGTACTTAAACAGATAAAATCCTAAACCACCTTTGCTATAGAATTTTATCCAGTATGCATTGCATTAATTCACGAACTACCTTTGGATTCCTTGTTATAATCATGTTTTTTATTCAAATATAAAGTTCCTTTTACCTCTTCTTTGGAATTAATGAACCTAGTGGGCCTAGACTTGTGTTCAATTCAGATATTTGAAGAAAAAGGCAGAATAGATTGTTTGGCTTAAAGTTCTAGATAATTGTAGGCTGAGGGCGTTTTCATACATTAGAGAGATAATGTGGAGCAGAAAAATAAGCAGGACGTTATAGCTTAAGCATCTGTAGAGTTGCATGGTGTTCAGCTTTATTTTGAGTTCGTGGGTGGGCCGGTGGATATGTGTAGGTGGAGGATTCTCTTTTCTACCCATCGTGCATAGTGTAGGGTTTATAGCATTCTTTTTTGCATCGTACACATCAATAATTTTTCTTTATGCAATTGCAATGGCACACATCAATAAAAACCAGCACAATTGACACAAAGATACGCATGAAAACAAGAAGCGATTAGGAAATTCTGTTGATTGGAATCCATAAATCTCTTTTCCACTCAACATGTAGTCAGCTGTGAACTAAGAGAGCATCAAAACTGATATACTCTGGTTCATGATTGAACTGTCAACTAATATTAAATTATCACGAGTCACAGAAGTATGAAAACTAACTGATTTGAAAATTATTATTTCATTGATTAGATTGGATATGTCTGTGCAAGTGGACGTATGAGATCTTTAGTGAAAAAAAGCAAATTACTAATATTTCATTTCACTTTTTAAATGTTAACAAAATTTTTAAGAATTAATTAAAAAAAGAGAGAGAGAAACTCCAGAGAAGATTCATTCTTTGGAGTGTCTCATGATATGTTCCATGTTGTGTTGTGTTGATCGTTACAGTTTCTTTTGCTGCTTACTCTAGTAGCAACATAAGTTGTCTATTTATGGTACCTTGTGCTAATTCGTGCTTAAAATGTCAAGATCATCTGATGCTATTAAATTCCACCGCAGAGATTTTCATTTGACATAATCAGGTACCTTTAGCATTTTCTTATTTTTAACATCACAGTTCTGCATTTTCCAGTTAATTTATAATGTAGAATATGCAGTTTAATTGTTTAAAGCATATCTACTTGAAATGTTAAGATCGTCTGATGCTATTACATTTCATCACAGAGATTTTCATTTGACATTATTACATACCATTTTCTTACATCTAGCATCACAGTTTGGTATTTTCCAGATAATTTAAAATGTAGAATATGCAGTTTAATTGTTTAAAGCATATTGGCTCTTCAGATTGCAACCAGCCACATGATTTACTTAGAAGTTTTTTGGTTTGTCCATTATAACCCATTTATCATTGGGGTTGGATGTTCTTGTGTCTTGATGTATGCTAGTACTTTACATTATATTTTTGAACCTTCCTAAAAGTAAATTCAGTTATGAAGTTGTGCATGTGAACATCAAGTGCTGGTTCTAGTGCATGCCTAATTGCAACTTGCAGGTGGCAATCAATGAGGATGCAATTTGATGCAAATGGTGGCAATGATTTCACTTTTCATGGATTTTACTCATCTGCTCCCAGCAAGAATGGTTTAAAACCTCTATCTTCTGGAGAAGTGACCTGGCATGGCTCCTCTGAGGCTGTCAACTTTGTTGCTACAAGAGTAATTGTTTGAAATGGGGCAGAGAGATTAAATTTGTGTTTGCTAGCTCTCTTCTTCCATAGACTGGACAACAGTTTCAGCTTCAAAAGTGTGAACACTCATGATTCAGAACCACCAAGCATCAAATATGGTTCTGCATGCCAATTGACCTCCTAAACAAACAGAAGAATTAAAGCATTATTGATGGTGTTTGACCTATATCACTGAAAGAATTTGTCGGCAACCTCACCATGGACCTTACTCTTTTCATGTATCTAATGCTAATTCTGTAGCTGATCAACTTACTACCTACCATTAGAAAAACAGTGTTACAGATCCCCGGTTGCTCCATAGATGGTATTCTGGCAAATTTTATGGCATTATCTTAATTAACGAGTCAGCTCTAGCTACCATGAGATGAACACAACTCCATTTGGGCCTAGAAAAGAAAGCTTGATTTATTATACTCCATAATGTTTTAGATTGCCAATAAGTCATCCATTTTACTGTTTCATTTGACATATTTCGCATCTTTCATTTACTTTATGATTCTTTTCATCATACTCTTTTTTTTTCCAGGAGCATCGTCTTGATTTATCTTACATGTCTTAGATTGCTTCTTCTAGATAAATTTATCTCAGAAGCCAAATTCTGTTCCTAGTTAACCAGATTGTGCTGATACAGGCAGCATTTAACAAAATAAGGCAAGTCTTAAGCAGTGATTCTGTTCTGGAAATTTTCATTTTTTATTTAGTCCGATCATTCTATGGTTCTTTGGGTTGCTATATAGCCCTATCAATTTCATAACAAATGTATGTCACTAGTGAATTAGCCTTTTTTTCTAAAGTCTTGCTCATGTTACACAAGTAAACATGATTTCTGCCAAATTACTTGGACAATTTCACTGGCTGTACTCTTCAGATGCATTTCCAAGCACTGCTTTAACAAAGTGGCTTTTCTGGTCATCTCATAACAGAGTATGCCTTGTGATATTATCTATCATCTTGTTTTATTCCATCATCTAGTTCTCTTCATTCTGAAGGACGTGATGATTCATATTAAATCTTGAAATTAAGAGTAGCCATCCATCTCTCATAGTGGTTACTGTTCACATTTTGCTCAAATGGTGTCAAGTTATATGTTGCCTTTTGGCAATGACCTTATTTGAGTTTTTCCCCATTTTTTAATTGAATTGCTTGTTTCTATAAATAAGTTGTGTGTAGTTGTCTCATCAGCTGAGAACAAAATGAATTCAGATTTTGAACCCAGATTATGAGCTTTGTGAAGGGTATGTCTAGCAGACACGAGTTTACAGTCAAGTTATATGTTGCCTTTTGGCAATGACCTTATTTGAGTTTTTCCCCATTTTTTAATTGAATTGTTTGTTTCTATAAATAAGTTGTGTGTAGTTGTCTCATCAGCTGAGAACAAAATGAATTCAGATTTTGAACCCAGATTATGAGCTTTGTGAAGGGTATGTCTAGCAGACACGAGTTTACAGTATTATTTAGCATTCATTCAACATCAAAGAGCTGTCTCTGTTCTG
The DNA here is from genome assembly GCA_017589505.3 of Metroxylon sagu. Taxonomy (NCBI): domain Eukaryota; kingdom Viridiplantae; phylum Streptophyta; class Magnoliopsida; order Arecales; family Arecaceae; genus Metroxylon; species Metroxylon sagu. Next base: position 2,114,336 of record JACVBY030000664.1, read on the forward strand.
TTCTACTGGAGGAAGTAGGAGTATTATTTGATCCTAAGTCCTGACAACAATATTCTACGAGCTACTAAGTAATATATTCAGTTGCTATAGTAGCTACAAATTTGTGTGATTAGCCAACAGACCAGATGAAAGTTGGAGGTATCTCTTGTTATATCTCCTCGGAACCACCAAAGTTATCCATATGAGTTATTTATCCATATGATCATCATAGTATGCATAATCTTTGACACTTGGAAAAACACAGAAACAGCTTAAGTTTCCTCCTCTCATAAAAGTATGCATAAAAGAACTGGAAGGTATTGAAGCAAAGAACTTGCTTGAACGACTGGGCTTTAGCTACATCTTGTGATTCTAAAGTCATTTTAAAACGACTACACCAGTAGGTGTGACCAGGGCATTCATATTGCAATCTGACAAAATGAATATGTAATGCAATCATCAAGTGCCAGGACATAGTTGAATTCATTGTTAAACCTCAACCTAATGTCAAACATTAGGTTTTACTATTATTTCAATAGTTTACAATCAGATAGAACAGTCAAAAACTACTAGTAGTAGACCAAAAGATTCACGAATGCAAGATTGCACAAATATATAAAGACCAAGCGTTCAGTGAAACATTTCTACAAGCGTGTTGTGTTAAGGACACAAACTAAACGAGTATTAATTAATTAGTTGCAGCGCAACCATCTAATACAAACAAAAAACCGACAAGATTGCGTTTGTACCTGCAAACTACCAGTAAAGCTTTCAAAAATTCTTTTTTTAAATTAAAAGGAAAACAGAAGAATGAGAAAAGACTTACAAAAATCTCATCTTTGAGCCTCGACTCCAAAGACCCCTTCTCTCACGATCACGAACTCGCACGAGCCCTCCGGCAAATGAGGAGCGAACACCACCTCCATCTTCCTCCTCGTCCTCACCACGCTTCCGTGGTCCCGATCGTCCGATTCCCCATACTCCAAAGCCCTTTCGCCCCTCACAATCTCGTCGCTCCTCGACAAGAAGATCCTCGTGTTGACGCAATTCGCCCACGAGAGCCCCAGCGCAGGGCAAACACGCCTCCCCGACGACCACAAAGACCCGTAATTCCCCATCCGGATGGCATTGCCATTCACCCCCTCCGACTCCGAGCCCCCCACCACGTCGACCACCTGGTTGGTGACCACCACCACCGCCCCAAACCGCTTCGCCTGTTCCTTGAGCTTGGCGGCGATCTGAAAGAAGAGCGAGGACCGGCGCTTGAGATCAGCCGGTGTGTTGTCGAACTCAGAGCGAAAGAGGGCGGCGATAGAGTCGACGACGAGGAGGCGAACGGGGAGGGCGGAAGGGGGCCGGGCGAGGAGGGCGTCGGCGGCGGCGAGGAGGGAGAGGAGGTCGTCGGAGGAGTGGGCGGGGCGAATGAAGACGTGGTCAAGGGGGTTGGGGGCGGTGGAGGAGGGGGCGGAGGAGGAGAGTAGGCGGAGGAGGCGGCGAAGGGGGAAGGGGAACTCGGAATGGATGTAGAGAGAGGCAGCGGAGAGGCCGCCGAGGGCGGGGGGGCGGAGGGCGGCGAGGAGGAGCTGAAGGCAGAGTTGGGTCTTGCCGGTGCCGCTCTCGCCGGCGAGCTCGGTAATGGAGCCGACGGGGAAGCCGCCGCGGAGGAGTAGGTCGAGGACGGGGCAGCCTAGGGTGAGCTTCTGGGTGGGAAGATTTAACGGGTTCTCAGGTTTTATGGGAACCATCCCTTCCTTTCTTCCTCTCGTTCCGCTAGGAAGAAACGAGGAGAATGGGAGAGAGTTCTTTGATCCAGCCTTCTCATTGATTCCGTTGTCAGACCCCTTGCACCCCTCTATCTTGGGAGGGAATTTAAACTTGAAAGAAAATTTTTCAAAATAAAAATAAACAAAAAAAATCTTGGGTATGCCAAATATATAACTCAAAACATCCCCAAGCTTGTTTGTTTTATTCTCATTGATCATTTAGGTTGGGATCATGAATTGCGGCACATATCATGATGCCATTTGGCATGGGCCATTTCGTATGGGATTAGAAAAGTAGAGGTAAAAATTATATGACTAATATTTTTTAATATAAATTTTAAAGTATAAATATAATTTTTTTTAAAACTATGTTTGATTAACTTGCAATTGAAGAGTGAAATACCATAAGTGTAAAACTGTGTATAAAATAAGGTTAATGTAAAAAAATAAAATTATCATCAATATTTTGTTAATACCATTAGTGTAAAATAGATAAGATGAGAAAAGAATGATAGAACTTTTTTTTAACAACTTTAATAATAAAAATATTAATATCATTAATATCTTTAACCTTATTAATTTATCCTTTCTAAGTTAATAATTTAGAGAGTATAGAAAAAAAATCCTTTTAGGAAAAAAAACCATACTAAATGCCTTTAAAAAGGATGAAAAATTATAAAAGTATTTTTTTATCATATTAACCCTATACCAAACGCATAGAGCAATATGATTTGTAAAACATAGTTGATGAGAATTTTTTACAATAGCATGGCTCAAATAAAAAAAAAAAACATTATTGATATATATATATATATATGATAGCATATAATAGTATGCTGCTACATAACTATGTCTAAGCATCGACTGATCATGAGTGAGCATTCTATGTTTAAGGTGAGATTGATATTTAAATGATTTAAAAATTTCATTATTTTTTAAAATTTTCTCATGTGTTGGAGTTTTTGAAAATAATATAGTCATTCATGTTACTAATAAAAACAGTTACTTAGTTGAGGGTTTATTTGGATGAAGAAAAATAAGGAAAAAAGAAGGGGAAAGAAGAGAAAAGTAATAAAAACTTTTATTTGAGAGGAAAATGAAAGAAAGAGGATAGGGAGAATCATGGTTGCTCATTCCGCTTCATTTCTTCTCAAAAGTCCAAATTTGTTTACCCTCTAAATTAAAAGATAAAGAAGGGAAGAGAACAATCTAAACTTTTAGCCCTATGTTAGTCTCTTTTTCCCTTCCCTTCTTCCAATACAAGGAACCCTTCCTCTTCCTTCTCCTCCCCTTCCCTCCTTTCACCCTTCTCTTCCTTCCCCTCTAAAAATCCAAATAGGCCCTAAGTGCAAGGCAAGACTAAGCAATCCAGGGACCCAATCCAAAGATAACCATGCATGGATTAGGTATTTTATTCAAATTCTCACTTAGCCCAATTAATTATGGGTCAAACCTAGGTTAAAACTTTTGTAGAAATAAAAGCTAGCCTACTTTGAGCTCAATCTGACCCCTAGAACACTAATTTGGCTTGGGTTTTGTCCAAGACAGGGCAAGGCTTGACTTTTGAAATCTAAACTTATTTTGAGCCCAAACTTGACATTGCCCACTAAAATACTTAACATTCTAACCATACATATTCTCAAGAAGCCAATTAAAGCTTCACTATAGCTTAAATTGTAATGTAACTTGAGTTTTAAGTAGTCGAGAGAACAAGAGTTCAGCCTCCCTTGTTTGGAGTTCTTAGAGAGGGTTTTGGAGAGGAAGGGGTAGAAGAACAAGGAAAAGAAGAGAAAGATAGAGAGGTGCAAGGATTTGGATGGCTTGAAGACTTGATCAAGGGCAATTCATTTCGTGCTTATTTTGATATCGAGCTTACTTGCCACAAGATAATATGGTGTTACAATATGACAAGCGATTCAATTTATTATGTAATTTAAGTTTTAAGCATCCAAATAATTAGACTAGAGCACATGTAGTTTAAGCTGCATGCTACTTTATTTACATGACCTCAAACAACCCTTGACTGAAGGTTAATTAGCCAAATTATCCATCAACTAGGTCTAGTCAAAACCATTGATAGAGCCTTATTACTATAATTTTTGAGCTAGGCATCCATATACTAATACAATTTTTGAATTCACTTGGCATGCAATCATTAAAAAAACTAAGGTATTGTTTGTGCAAACAAAAAAAAAACTCAGGTATTATTAAAAATGAGTACAATATCAATATTCAATTCTAAAGGTTGTCTATGTTGGCCCAACGGCAACCCAAAAGGAAAGATAAATTTGGTTTTGTAAAATTAAAAACTAACTTCTAATTATATATATGATGCAATGAGAATGTTAAATTTGAAACTATGCCAAAACAGTAATGCAATATCAAATATTAGCAATAGCAAGAAAGTAAAGTATTAAAAAAAATAAATAAGGTACAAAATTTTTATAGTAGATTGATACTTCTTACCTACATCCACTCCTCAAGGCTCCACTTAAGAATTTTAGTATATTATCTTCTTAACCGATTGAAGACCAAATTCTTTATACCACTCCTTTTGTTGGGCTCAGAAATAACTCTTATAAGCTCCAACTAAGCTCAAAACTTTTTTCAAAAAAGAAAGAACAAGGAGCACTCCCAAGAGTGTAGATATACAAATAATGCTTTAAGCTTGAGAAAAGAGAGTATGTGCACTTAAGGCTTAAAACTTCTTTTTATAAGGATTTTTCAATGATTTTCAATCTAATTTTTTCATACTAAAATAAGTCTCAAACCTTTAAATATATAGAGCTAAAAAAAAATTGCCCTTTGGAGCTCTAAAATAGCTCCAATGATTATCTAAAATATGACTATTGGAGTTGTTAAAAACCTCAACGGTTGAATATCGAACCACAATCAGTCAACCGCCTTTGCTTGCACCAATTGACCACTGGTTAGGCAAGGAGCTTGGTTCTAAACTATTTCTAGCATGCACTTCTCTAATTAATCGCGGTTTGATCTGATCAATTGCTTACTCCTGGTTTTAAATTTTTATGATTATTTTTTATTCATTTCGGCTCAAAACCTAATTTAATTGATTTTAATAACTATTTGAGCCAAACGCATTTACTTTTTTTACCAAGATTTACTATAAGTTCTTAGGAAAAAATAAAAATATAAATTGAACATTTGCCTTCGAACTTCAATGTGTTAGTTACTAATTGAATTTGGCGATATTATTTTTTGAGTTTCAGTTCTTACATATTTTGAGCTTCAATTCTTGCATGATTTGCTTTTTTTTATTGTATCAAATATACAAGAATTGAGATGTTTGTTATTCTTAGACTTTCGCACCTATTTGTCATTATGATTTTAAGTATACTATTACTCCTTTAATTAATATCATGTTATTATTAAAATATATATTATTGAACTCTAAGGTTTAATGATCCAGCTTTTTCACAATGTTAGAGAAGGATCGTAGTGCTTAATTTTTGATATTGGACACCATAAATAAAAAGATCAACAAATTTCAAAGCAAGAATTGAGGACATTTAATTAATCATACGCAAAGATAATAAATGAAAATAGATTGAATACAGTAAAAATAAAAATATTAAGATGAATGTAAAAAAAATTTAGAAATAAATATATATATTAAAAATGCTGTAAAAGGTTACATGAACCAAAAGCAAAGTGATACAAGTCAATTGAGATCGTATGCATACAAGCAAAAACAAAGATATGAAGAGACTTTAATAAGGAGAGATGTTCTAATTTTTTTATTAAAGTGGTGAGAAAAAGAGGAGAAAATTTAAGATAATATGTGTGAAAAACATGAGGAAAAATCTGGTGCTGGAAATAATATCATGGATGACTGGAATAAGAATGCTTAGGCCATGAGAATCCATGAAACTGACACCAAAGAGCTAAAACAACTAAATAATTTTGATGATTGTCAACTAATCATGCTAATTTATTTTTTAACACAAAATGTAGTTAAAGGTTTCATGTCCGCCCTTGTTAAACTTATGTATTGAGGATGATGTTGGCTTAAGCATTGCCTTAAATGAAATTAGTCATTTCCACATACATAGGTTGTGGGATCATGTCATGTTGTACGGAGTCTGGTCCAGTTAGAAACCCTAAGACTTCGAGCTTTCAATAAGAATTCAGCACAACTTGAATTCGCGAAATTGATAATTTGCAGCACAACACAGGATACAGGCTCGATCCGACCCAACGACGACTCTGATTGGGTGCGTCCAGGGTTACCGCGGTCCGAACTTCTATTTTCACGGTCCGTGAGCGCGGCCACCAATTTATTTCGATTTTGCCGCCCCTGCGTTTTTTCCTCTTCAATCCGCCAACTCTCGTTCCAGCCAATGAAAAGCGAGATCTCGCGATCGGACGGACCAAAACAATAACACATCCGCCTCGCGGATCGCAGTCCCATCCAACGGCCTAACCGATTCGTAGCTCTCCATAAAAGCTCGCTTCTTATACCCCACCCTCAGCTCTCCGGCGCGGCGAGGATCAAATTCCCTTACGGATTGAGAGCTAGCGAGCGAGGAGAGCGAGAAGAATCGGAGATGTCGGGCCGAGGCAAGGGAGGCAAGGGATTGGGGAAGGGGGGGGCAAAGCGGCACCGCAAGGTCCTCCGCGATAACATCCAGGGCATCACGAAGCCCGCCATCCGCCGCTTGGCCCGCCGCGGTGGCGTCAAGCGCATCAGCGGCCTCATCTATGAGGAGACCCGGGGCGTCCTCAAGATCTTCCTCGAGAACGTCATCCGCGACGCCGTCACCTACACCGAACACGCCCGCCGGAAGACGGTCACAGCTATGGACGTCGTCTATGCCCTTAAGCGCCAGGGCCGCACCCTCTATGGCTTCGGCGGTTAGGCGAAGAGAGAACGAATACGCATCAGCGATTCATCGAGTTTCTAGGCTTAGGGTTCGAGTTTTCTCACGTGCTGCCGTTTACTCTTTCTTGATGTAAAGAAAAAGCATGTCTTTTCTCTTTTGGCTTCTCATGAATGGTATGGCGATTTCGTCTAAATATAAATTCAGGGTGTATTGGATGACTGTGAGCTACAATCTGAGCTTTGTTGATATGGATGGCCACTGGTTTTTTTTTATTTTTTATTTTTTCCTTTGCTCCAATTTTCTTGATGAGATGGATTTATCTGTCAATCTTAAAGTTTTTTAGATCTGTTTCACCATTGCATCTGATGCTAATTCTTGATGTGAGATAATTTTGTTAGAATTCCCAATAAAACCTGCAATCTTCTGTCATTTGATATGATCCTATGGTGTTCAGTGGCGTTCTTGTATGAGTTCCAGTTTGTTTGATGTGTATGAAAGGTCAGTTCCTTGGTCTGTCATTAACTTCTCATGGGTTAGCAGTCTGAACGATCATAGCTGTGCCATCCTTAAATATTACTCACAAAAAATAGGAAGAAAGTGATATAGATACTCTTCTTCTTTAGGAGAAAAAGGGTTCTCTCGTTTTTTCATCCTTGGAGGGACAGTTTAGAGCTACCAAAACATACGTTTATATGCTAAAGAAATTAAAGATCTAATAAAAAGATATCAAACTTTGAGGTGGAGTTGATCTCTCTGGAGATCCCAGATACGTATGAGAAACAACAAAATTAGTGGGATAAACTTTGAGGTGGAGTTGATCTCTCTGGAGATCCCGGATACGTATGAGAAATAACAAAATTAGTGGGATAAGAAGAGAAAAAAATTAGTGGGCGTGAAAGATTCAATCATTATTGAGGAACACACAAATTTATGATGCATTCATATATTCTTTATAATCAATTTAAGATTTTCGATATGCAACAGATTAATGATATGGTATAGATTTTTTTTTATTTTACTAATTTTATCTCTTATATTTATTTTTAAATCAACAATTTTAAATTATTTTAAAAGTGTATATTGTATTTTTTTACAAAATTTGTATCTGATTTGTTTTGAATTTTATTTTATTTTTTTTGAATTTTGAACCGTTACATCTACTCAAATTCTTCTCAATGTCAAACTTATTATAGAAAATGCTTTATATCCATAAAAATTGTTTAGCTAATTAATGTACTTTTGTTTTGAGCTAGCGGAGCTGATATGCGTAGTGTCTCGGCAGTGTCTCTGCATCTCTTTGGTGCATTTGCGCAAACAAAAATAAAATTTTAAAAAATGTGAAGAAAGGCGCTGCATATTAGTTTTATCTCCAGATAATACACTACATTAGGTTTGAACCTATAACCATGAGTAAAATTTAAATAAGATTATGCCTTGAGAGGCTATCAAAGGGCAATGGTATCTTAGTATAACCATTAAGAGTTATAAATGCGCACCCATCATGTCTGCCCAAGTGCACAGCATCCAATGTGCAGTGAAAAGATGATACCATACATTTGATAGGTGACAAGGTTGGAAGCCAGTTGTGATGGTCCACATTACGACTGTATATAAATTTCTATTCGAGGATATAAACTATCGTCCAGTTAAAGTTTAAGAGAAACGCTACGCTAACTCAGAAGTATACTTTGAGGACTGATACGATACCTAAAGCTTTTTACCCAAATAAAATAAAATAAAATAATAAAAAATATTTCGGCCGGCCTAACTAAGATCAAAGATGGTCCTTGTTCATTTATTTACCAGGCCAACGGTTAACGAGCATGGCGTATTTATAATTTTATTTAGATTGAAGATTTAATTCAGAAAATTTTCCTTTTCCCTTCTCTCTTTCTCATCTAACGTCTCCCCGGACCTTTTTTTTTTTTTTTTGCTCTACTTCGTTGTGTTGTTTTCTCCCCGTTGCTCGTGGTCTAGTGGCCTTCCTTTCCCCGGCCGTCCTAGTCACCTCGCCCGATATGCTAATTTCCGGACCGAAACTAAGTCGGTTCAACTATGAATCTAAAACAGGCTTGAAATTCTTTTGGAGGCCGAAAGCTTGGCCCGAATAGGTTCGGCCTAGGCCGGCCCGGCAAGCCTCAACCCCGTTTCTGACCCTGCTCTTCTAGGGATGGTGATTTTATCTCGATCCGACACGGACCCATCCTGATCGAGATCAAAATGCTGCCTTTCAATTCGCTTGCCATGGGAGCACACTTTCCACTGAGAATTGGACCTGCACTGAACCCTTGACGTATGACAGGCATGGAGCGTGGACAATGTTTTGAACTTACTCTTGGCTGAGTCCTGATGGAAATTTAGAGGAATCTAGTTTAATCTATGCATAATTTTTCGATAGAGATTCTAATTCATACATTGAACTAATTAGAGCAGATTTTTTGTTGCAACTCTCGATCTAGAATTCAGCCCAGAGACAATCACGACACAGCCATATACTCTTAAAGCGAACCTTAAGAGCACGCAAAATTTAATAAACCTCAATATAAATAATAAAGTTACAATCAAAATAATATCAGCGGAAGTTAAATCTCATGAATTTCAAAATGCTATCACAAGATCAACATATAAGTATACAAGAGTTTAAATGCCATCCTTTAAGTACATATCAAAATATCTACATCAATAATAGATGATATAGAAAACTAAATACTAAACATCACTCTTGGTGCCTTGTGCCCAAATCTGGATTTAACAAGTTAGCATCGTTGTCATTATCGGAAACATAGAGAGAGAGAGAGAGGAAGAGTAATCAGCTAAAAGCTCAGTAAAAATTTTACACATATTATCATGAATATACTAAGAAAACCAAAACAATTATATATCGTAATAATTTTTTTATGGAAAGTAACATAACATATCCATAAAATCAGCAGCAAAACTATAAAACTATTTATAACCAAATACCAACATAACTATATATCCACATCACAATCATTCATATACTGAAGATGCATACTAATAAATCTCATGCCAGTAATCCGTGTATAACAACCTAACCTAGCAATATATGTATACATAGGTTAGTTTGCACCATTACGTCATATCCATAGATCATAACTAGTTCTACACTGGCCTCTCTTGGCCCTCAGCTCTTCTCCGTGCTGCCAATTTAGGTCAATAAGGAGTCACACCAATACTATCAAAACTAGTACCATATATCAATAGTAAACATCAGATCCACAATCTCAACCATTCATGGTATCAACTTAAGTCACTCTCATCAACATCATACACATCAGCATACTAAAGATATACACTAACAAAGTTTATGCCAGTAGTCTGTGTCTAACAACCTAACCTAGCGATATATGCACGCACAGATTGATTCCTATACTAGTGCCCAATATTTTAAATTCAACCATATCATATCCACAAATCATGACTGGTTTCTACATTAACCTCTCTTGGCTCTCAGCCCTTCTTTGGTGCCGTTGGTGTAGGCTAGTAAGGAATCACACTAATCCGGCAAAATTGGCATCATGTATCAATAATAAACATCAATACTGGTGTCAGAAACTTAGTCATACCATATCTATAAATCATGCTGATTCTATATTGGCCTCTCTAGCAAACTGCCCTTCTTCAATGCCACCACCATCTCATCCAATAGTTGTCCATATGCCCACATCATCACATCATATATTCAACAAAGCCATACCAATGCCATAATCAAAATAACTTATCTCAACATATCATACTCATATATCTCAAATCAAAGCTAAAATCATTTTATAATCAAAATAATATACCACAACATATATAACAACTCCATAACTAAACTATCATGCATAATTTAAACATGCTAAGAAATCGAAAAGTAAATCCATGATATATGCAAGCATGTAATATATAAAACATATTGCATAATAGTAAGTGTAGAACTCCTACCTCAATCTGTAATCTAAATTAATCTCTTCAATCAACCAAATCAATCACTGATTAACTATAATTAATCATAAATAAATAATTAATTTACTAAAATTTATAATTAAAAAAATTACCTTTATGCCCTTCTAACCTATAACCTTAAAATTACCATTATACCCTTATTATCTAGACTTAACTATGTTAGTCATGACTTAATTAGGCTCTAATTAAGCCTAAACTTGCTTAATTACAATAATTGAGGCTTAATAGGTCATTTGGGAATTTTATTAATCAACTTACTACATGAAACAATAATTAGCTAATTACAATATTACCCTTCTATTCCACTAGTTGTCAACCTTATGCTTAATCATCTTTAATTATACTCTAAGCATTAATCGATGGTACTAACCACTATCTAATCAATCTTCCTAACCAACAAATTAAATTATATTGGACTTACCTTAACTTACTTAGGTCATTAGGAATTTATTTAGTTCACTAGTAGCCTCAACTAAAGTTTAATTAGGTTAACCCATTACGAATCCAGTTACACCTATTTTATTTCAGCAATAATCCCATATGAATTAAATCAAAATAGCATTCTGGTTGAAAATAAAAATTAATTTCAGTAATTCATTCACTATTTGAGCCAAATTCTGCGTTCTGGTTCAAAGAATTTGGGCCCAACTAACAATCTGGTTCACTGGTTAAACCAATTCCAAAATCTTGGATCACTAGTTTTTGATTAAACTATTCCTGGCTCAACTGATTTGAAATCAGCTCAAATCCAAATGAAATGGGCTTATATTGGGCTCAAGTTAATCTGGTCCGACTAAGGTAGCCATGGAATTGGCTCAAATGAAGTCTTAATTGGGTTCTTTGTTTCCCTTATTAAAACTTAATCTAATTATCTAGGACTTAATAGGCTTAGGTCACAGGAAAATTTAAACTAACTTGCACTAATTAACTGAACTCATCATTTAATTTACTGAATTCAATTCAATTCCAGAACCTGGTCTGCTTATCTTTAATTGAATTCTGATTTACAGTTAAGTCTCTTGCTTCTCTAATTTCAATTAATCTATCTCATGATAACTTTATTTGAACCAATTCCAAATCTGGTTCTAATTGGCTGATTCCAATCTAACTGTATTGGCTAGCGTGGTCCCATTAGACTCTATTCAAATTAAGCCCAGTCTAATCTTAGACTAAACCCAATCACTATCTTTACTTCGGAGTCCACCAAATATATCTTCTAGTTAGTTCCACTGAATTTAAACTAACAGACTAATCATTTGTCTCAGGATTCGAATCAAAAGGGTTGAACCCATCTTTTTTTAAAAAAAGAAATTCTTAGTCACCCGTTCAGAACAATCTCCTTCTTCTTCTTCCCTAAGCCCGTCCTCTATGGATAAGTCCGTGGAAGATTCCTAGTGCGTGCTGCCTGCTAAACACTACTCTCCAATGACTCTCTCTCCATTTCCTGCATCGGTCCCAACTAAACAATAACGTCTCATAGGTGTTTAGCTACATTAGTAGATCAATACTTTCGAGAAAATAAATCAACCGATCATCGCTCGGCTAGACTTCACCGTCAAGAAACAACAGCAAAGATTAAGAACCCTTCCCCCTCTTCAGCCCTTGATTCTACAGCATACCCAATCACCAATATAGCATCCCAGATCTAAGTTTAACGCATAAACTCTACAATTAAGCTACTGATATTTAAGCAGAGCATCAAAGCTCTTGACTCAACGGTGACTGTCCAGTGATTAACGACGATGAACGGTGGCAGAATTCCTAACGTGAATCTCCAACGGAACTTCAGATGCTCCCGATTGACTTTGATCAACTCCCTATCAGCCAAATTAACTGGCATTAAAAAGCAAACAGAGGATCCGGTTCAAAACAGGGGATTCAATCAAGTTATATTCAACTTTGATTTCTTGATGCCAACTTCAATGGCCCAATTGGTATCAATGGCAGAGGTTCACTCCATCATCGGCAAGAAGAGAAAGAGAGAGGAATGGAGAGGAGAATGAGAGAAAGAATGAGAAGAGAAGAAGAAGAAGTGGAAGAAAGAAAAGTTCGGCTCTCAACTCCTTTTATAGAGGATTTTGATTCTCAAACCCACTTTGATTTAGTGGTCATTAATGAAGATTAGGTTGGCTATGAAGATGGTTCTTGAATTTGCTAAGAGAGAAAAATAGAATTCATGGGAGGAAGAAGATAGGTTTGTTGATAAGGGAAATTAGTTAGACCGGTTTGGTTTAAAAGTGTCACATTCGTTCGCACCGCTAAACAGAGTATCACATTTTGTGCGCACCACTGTATCGCATTTTGAACAGAATATGACATTTCGTGTATCACATTTTGTTCGCACCACTGCTCCAAACTGTTCATCAGCCCGACTCCCGAACTAAGCACGTACGATCATCTTCCCGCCAGCCGACCACCTACGTCTGAATGGAATATATCAGAACAAAGAAAGAACCAAAAAAATGGTAGCGAGCGAAGTCCGCAAAGCTAAAGGGCAAATAAAAGGATGGTAGCGAAGTCCGCAAAGCTAAAGGGCAAATAAAAGGATGGTAGCGGAGTCCGCAAAGCGAAAGAGCACTCTCGGCCTTCGGCCTCCAAGAAGTATATTAAACTACCCTCAAATCAAATTGCTAACACTTTTTCGATTTCGCAAGATCTGGGAGTGGCTGCCCTTGCTTTAAAAAAGGTGGAGCCATATCCGAGCAAACGCGAACCAACTCGCAAGGCTCGTCTCGCTCTCTTCCAACAAAAAGGTGGGTTCCACCCTACCCGCTTAAATCTTTGAGTAGAAGTAAACAAAGATGGCCAAGTGCGTCACTGTCACTCCTAATCTAATGGTGACGTATTTCCATTATTACTTACATTTTATCAGGATTGCTATGCTCCCTTTCCTGCTGATATGACGGTACGGTTATTGGTTATTTCATGCAAATCACATGCAATTAATAACAATAAGATAAATTAATCAAGAGGAAAGCTTGATCTACCATTGAAAAAAAAATGACTTGTTATGGTATATTTTATGATCTTAATCCAGAAGAGTTACAAGAGCCGCCCAACAAAAGTATCATCAAGTTGGTTGGAAGGTATATTTTAATTTAAAGGATTGATTTGAGATTAGAACTAATGATAGAGCACATGTCCGTTGGAGACAAGAATACGACAATAATATGTCACTTATAAGGTAGTTTAGAAAATCAATTGTGGTTCGGCCACTCTTAAATTAGTGTAATGTGGGGGATTCAAAATACAGCAGGGTCAAGAAAATCAATTGATTATTCCTAAAAAATCCTAATTTATGTAAAGATGCTTTCTCATTGCTAACAATAAATCATCTTTAGAAAAGAAGTTTCCTCGAATTTAATCTTCTTAATTTTAAACAAGTTAAAAGAAGTCTTTTACCAGCAAGAGCACTAAAATCTTAATTCTAAATTAATTAAGATCGGCTACATGAATCTTTTTCATTCCGTTTGGTTTAAATCCATACTTCTTGTAAGATATTAATATATTTATAATTTTCTTTATTACTTTCTTTCATTTAACTTTTTAGTTTATCTTTATTTTTTTATTCTATATTTATCGAATTATTTTTTTATATTGGTACATTCCTAAGTCTATATTATAAGTACCCAAGATATCTAAACTATCTTTCTCTTAATTTATTTTTAATTAATCCTATTTTAATCTTTTCATAAATGACTTCATCAGTTATTTTATTTTTTCTTATATTATCATGCATCAATTTCAACATTCTTATTTCAACTATATTTATATTATGTGCGTATATGTAGTTGTTAACTATCCAATATTTAATATTATAGAAATAGTCAATCTTATGGCTGTTTTATAAACTCTTTCTTCAACCTAAGATCATATGATCACATAATATTATTTCAATTATACTTTATAATTTTATCTAATTTACTTTAATCTTACAAACAACATGCTACTTAATTTCTTATTTTTAATAAATAATTAACAATAAATATTGAAAATAATTATTATTAAAAATTACATTGTATTTATTTTATTTTTATCTTTTTTAAAAAAAATTATTAAAATTATATTTCATGTAATTTATCATTATGTTATATTTATGTAGTTCATGAAAAAAAATATAATAAAAAAAATTAAAATAAGAAAATATTTTTAATAAGAATATTGGTGGATTAGCGTCAATTGACATGAAAGTGCAAGTGATATTTCATCCTACCCATTTATTTCAAATTACAAGCAACACCCTAATATAATAGAGTGAAATATTTTAAAAGAAATATTTTAAAAGAAGACACAAGTCCAAGCTTCAAGATCCCAATAAACCACCACGCCGCAAGCGCGATCTCCACGAGCTTGAGCTGCTTACCAAGAGGGCTGAAGCCGGCGAGGTAATCCTTGGTGGGGCCAGATTTGTCATTTTAAAAGAAGTAATACGATTCCCCAAATCTCTCTCCCCACTCGACTTTAAAACCCCACCCTGCCGCCTCCGCCTGCCTCCAGGCCCTGACAAAATCTTCGAGAAACTGAAGGCAGGAAGCGAAGGAACCCTCGCTCCCTCTCTTCCCAGAATACCCCCATTCCCGACCTACACCTCCCTCCCCTCTCGATGGCGGCGGAGCTCGAGGAAAAGAGGCCTTCGACCTCCGACCCTGACGACTCCGACGGCGAGGGTTCCGCCTCCTTCTCCCTCTCGCTCTGCGACTTTCCCATGGCCGGCCACGACAGATCCGACTGCCCCAGTTCCTGCGGCGATCGCCAATTATCTCATCCTCCTCCTACGGACCCTTTCGAGTTCTTCTCCGGCGACCTCTCCGCCGCCGAGGAGATGTGCTCCGCCGAAGACGTCTTCCTCCAGGGGAAGCTCCTCCCCTATAAGCCCCCTTCTCCGCATCGGTATCCAAAGAAAAGGGGCGATGCCCCTGACCCCAAAATCGCACCTTTCGATCACCGGCGATCGGAGTCGCTCGACGACATCAGCCGTCCCCGCGGCGGCGGGGGGCTCGCGACCGAGTGCTGGAGGCTGAGAAGGGCGGCATCGGATTCGGACCCGATAACCCATCTGCCGCCGCCAGCTCCGAGGTCGCGACCGAAATGGTATCTGGTCGCGTTCGGGTCTGTGAGGGTCCCGGCGACTATGGAGATGAAGGACATCCGGAACAGACAGAGGCGACGGAGGTCGCCTCCGCTGGCGGAGTGCGGCAGGTGGGGACACATGCGGGGGAGAGGCCCGTGGAAGCTTCTCCGGTCGCTGAGCTGCAACGGAGCGGAGAGCGCAGTCGTGTCGCCGCCGCTAAGCTTTCTCTCGCACGTGCGAGGTTGAGCCAAGTTCGGCTCCATTCGTCCTCGGTTGCCCTGCGGAAATCGAGGTCGAAGGATATTATTTGGAAACGTGGCAGTTTCTGCGCTAAGTTCCTTCAGGTTTGGGGCATTAATTTATACTAGCGGTGTTCGCGGGCTGCCCGTGGCCCGGGGATTTGTATTTATGGACGAGGAGGCCTGCGGATGTTTAAACGGTCTCAAAACGCTCAGCTCGTGTGGTGTACCGTCGTTACTGCGTTGAAGCGCCCAACTGTTCCATTAAACCAAGAAAGTGAAATTTTTGCTTCGATGCCTCAAAAAAACTTTATCATCCAGTACTTTCTCCCCCGACCTCCTCCGTATATTTGGACAAAAATATTCATGTAAATACCAATATTTAACCTATTGAGCCGATTACAACTATTCTTCCTGACATTTTTTTATAAAAATTCAGATTTATGAATTATTTTAGATTTTAATTTTTTCTTTCATTTTTGGCATTGAAGTAGAGAAATTTGATAGCTAAGACAGGTGAAGCTAAGGGTGCATTTGAATTCTCAATTCAATTTAATATTTATAAGAGTAAAGGTTGAATTGATAAATCAATATTTTATTATGAATCTTATTAGTTTACTAATAACTCATGCAAAAAAAATACAGATTTAACAAATCGTAGCTTTTTTTTGTATTTTTGAATCCAATAAAATAAGATTGACAATCTCATGTCACTCTAATTTTACAAGTCTAAAAGCCTTTTAGATATGTAAATTTGAATGGGCTTGAATAAAAGATTAAATCAGGCCAAGAACCTAAGATTGATCATTAAACATGTAAAGCTCAGACTCGAAGATTAAGATCGAACTTTTGACTCTAGCTCAGTCGTCTTAACCTAGATTTTTTAATCCAAATTAATAGATTGATGCAAATGGGAACATAATCTACCTCCATTTTAAAGCTTCTTTAACATTTTTAAAATATTTTTAATATTTTAAAATAAAAAGGAAAAAATATTATTAGGAAGCCCAAGGTTCCATCTAATGCCTCGAGCTCGAACAAAGCTGGGCTTGAGCCTAAAAAGAAGGCCTGATGGCTAAGCCGAGATCAAGCCTTACTAACTTACGTAAATCATTGGGCGAAGCCTTGCCCGAATCCAACCGTAAACAGGGCTAATGTTAAGGAAGGCACAGGACTGGAAGCAGTGGCTTGGAGCTTGAGGTGGTCAAGGTGCAGGACTCGAAGCAAGATTAGAGGCCGGCGAGGGTGACGGCCTGAGCGGCCCGGAGAGGTCATCCAGAGGGCTGACAAGACGGTCAGGGAAGGCGAGGCTGCCAGCCAACAGACGAGGGCCCGGACGGACGCACAGAATTGAGCGACGTGGAGGAAATATATATATACATTGGGACGGCAGTAGAACAGAGAAGAAAGGATTTTTTAAATTAAATATTATATTTAAATAAAATTATAAATATGCCATCCTAGATAACTGTTGGCCAGGCAACCAAATGAGGACCACCTTTGATTTTAGTCAGGACGGATGAAATATATTTTTTATTATTTTTGGAGAAAATCTTTCGGTATCCCATCACTCCTCGGCAAAGTAAGCAATGCAAGCTGCCGGTCACCTTCAAATCATATTTCTTATATTTTACATATATTGTGGACCACCACAATTATTTATATATTACAATATGATCCCATCTACACTGCACCCCATTAAATCCCATGCTCCTCAGCATACATGATGGGCGCATTCAAAAGTTTTAATGCCTCTATAAATAGAAGGATGAAATTTAGGTACAGATGTTATGATTCTATCGCCTTTCTCTTTCATTTTTAAGTCATCTTAATCTCTAAGCCACCTAAATGATGATGATTGTAAAAAATAAAAAAAAACAAAAGCAAAGCCGCAATGGCCACATATACCTAAATTTCATTCTATTAAAAAACTATTGCACCTTGATAGCCTCTAAAAACATAATATTTTTTAAAACTTTATTCATGATTGCACGATTCAACAATTTCATTACAAGGCTATATAATGTGTTATTCTTGGAGATAAACTATATGCGACACTTTGTTTTTCTTTTATTTAAAGAAGGGGTATGCATGCATAAAAGAGATGCATTATTTTTAACTCAACAAAAGAAATTAATTAGATATATAGTTTTATGGATATAAAACATTTCTCATAACCATTGAGGAGATGCAGTGATTCAAAATTCAAAAAAAAAAGTAAATACAAAAGTTTTCAAAATTATTTAAAATTTATTTACTTAAAAATAAGTAAAGAAAAGAAAAATAAGAAAGAACATCACTGATAATACTATATAATATCATTAATTTATTACATATCAAAAATCTTAAATTAATCATCAAGAATTTATGAATGAATCTGTTAAATTTGGGTATCCCTCAGTAATGATTGAAATTTATTATTGAATAACAATTTAAGACTTTGGCTCCACGGGGTTTGACATCATTTTTCTTAGATTTTTAATTATGTTAAAAGTATGTTTTGACATTTTCCAAATCCTCTTGTGGTGAACTGTCCGTCCAAGGATCACAAAAACATGAATACCTTTTTCCCCCTAAAGAAGAGCATCCATACTAGTTTCTTCCTATTCTTGTGAGTAACCATTCATCAAATACATGGCCTCTTTCTTTCTCTCTTGTTTTTTTTTTTTTTTTTTTTTCCTTTTGCCCCTACTTGGGTAGACGTAGAAGCCATCTGCAGAAAGTCATGGACACGGTCAGAGAAGGTTAAAGTTCGTGACCAGGAGTCGACGACAATATTGGACACGATTGCCGAATTTCAGAACAACTGCAGCTATAAAACGGCTACCCATATTGGTTATTGTTTATGAACGCCACAAATAATTCTTTTTTTACCCATACTAAAGGTTTGCATGAATTTATATTAGATCCAATCATAACTAAATTAACAATGCTTACCAAATTGCTGGGAAAATTATACATTCCAATAAAAGTTCTTCCCATGGCTACGATCCACTGACTTACTCCAGTACTACCAGTTCATTGATCAACTATGTAATTATTAAGAAAATTAATTTGATTAATATTATATTTAATGATTTATTTATGAATTATCCATGGTTCAATTAGAATGCTCACGAATTATAAAACTAACGACGTTACATGATACTGGCTGGAGCGGTAGCATTCGTGCGCTTCTTCACCATACATGGTTTCAGAAACAACCAAGAAATCTTCCACACTAAATTTATCCGTCCACCGGACAGACAGGTCCCTGCTCCAAAACCCAGTATCAATCCTCAAGGCTCTGTTCGAAAACCTCAACATTTTCACCAAAACAAACTCAATAATGAATATCCTCCTCCTAATGGCATCTATGATCAAAAGGGCCCATAAAATCAAACCGGCATAGCTCAATATCCTTTCACCACTCCGTTGGCTGCAAGAAGAGCTTGCATTGAAAGTTAATATTACATATTCCTGGGGAATTTTTTTTTTTCAAATCTAAAAAGAACATTCCCCAGGCTTTCAACCATCAATTTTCTTTTTCTTTATTTTTCTTTGTTTATTTATTTATTTTTGACTGTGATTCTACCATCAATTTTCTTATCTGCTACGAAGAAATCAGGACTGAGCTTTTCTATATTAGAAATAATTTTAAAGCAATTGTAAGTACAATTCTTCGTTAAATGACATGAAGAATGTACATGAAGAATGTAGGACCTTTCAAATGTATATGACCTGACCACGAATATAAAAAAGCAAGTGAACTAGTTCTCTACCGTTGACTCAAATGACCAGAGAGATTCTTCAACCATATTTCACTGTAAGACCGAAGAGACTTCTCTCATCTTATTTCTACATCTTAATTTCCAGAAGAGTTCCGTGGTTGGTCTTAACATCTTAAGTTCCAAAAGAGGAAGGCTTCTTGTTGTGCTGGGCTGCAAAAAGGGTGTTCTTTTTACTTATTTTAGTCCCTCTTTTCGTGACCGGAAGCTTCCCAAATCCTATTGGTTGCCGCTTTTAGAAAAAATCCAATACTGCTTAATATCTTGAAAAGAAAATTTTTCATTTATACGTAGAAGACATGTATCTTTAAATTTTTAAAATAAATATTTTTAAAATAGAGATGACAATTTTAATCCATAATATAGAAATCTGCTCTATTTAGGGCAAAGATATAAAGACAAGTATATCCCCGATCCATCCAATTCCCACCCCATTGTCTCTATATAATATCATCATATATTTTAATATCTATAAAATTATCCTTATAATTTTTATTAAAAATTTAAATATGCTTTGAAGTGAGATGAGAATGGAGCGAAAATGGAGATCTATTTGTTCCTATAGGATGGGAATGAAAATGAAAAAAATTTCTATTTATGGGGATGGAATGGGAACATGGATTATTTTTTTTAGTAGGAACGGATACAGGGATTAGAGTCTTTAGCCTCGCCCTTTCTCATTGTCATTCCTCATTCAAACTTGATAAGCTCAAAAAAACCTTTCTTTAGAAGGAAAAAAAATTTCATTAGCACCTTTAATTGCCTTGTTAACTAGGTAGTGGTTTGCAAAGAGAAGGAAAAGGGCTATAACATTAAAGAGTTAAGTTCCTTAGGTAAAGCTCTCTAGGCAAAATGGATTTAGGAATTAACATCTCCTAATTCCTCAGGTCTTTAAAAAAATCTTGTAAATCAGTCATATTATTTTAAAAAAAGATTTAGCATCAGATCTAGAAAGCTTTCTTCTTTTTTTTCCTTATCTAAAAAATAATAAATCAAGACCTCACTTTTAAAATTGCATTTCATTCAAGGATCTTTTATCAGATTTTAGGAAGACTCTTAAATTAGATCTTTTCGTTTTGGAGCAAAAGGCCAAATAAAAGGTCTTTAAAATTTCTTAAACCCCTCTTAAGTTCTCAACATTTTTAGCTGGGTGACCTCATGGAGATCCTTTCTTCTATTCATCCTTTAGACAAGAAATTGATGTGCTGGTTTGAAAAGCTTTTAAATCAGAACCTACTTTATTAGCTCTTTTACAAATTTATAAATAAGAACGTTGCACTTTTGTTGTATTATTATGTAATTTGGAAGATAATTATTTCTGACAAATTCAAAATCTTTGCTTGATTGATCCTGTGCGATAAGCTAAGGAAAGACTTGCCAAAAAATCGTAGATGGTAAGTTTCGATAATAAATTCTGATTGCTCTTTTTGTAATGTGTTTATCGAGACGATATCTCATCTCCTGCCCGTTTGTCCTTTCTTAGCTTCAATATGGTTTTTTCTCTTCTCAGTTTAACCTTGATGCCAACTGGTGTAAGGAAAGCAACTTAAAAATATTCTCAGCTAAATTTTCTTCGATGATAGAAATCTCTATAAAAATTCTATCTTCTTTTAAATTTACGGTCTCTAGAAAAAACCTTTGTTAACGGAACGTCATCTTCTACTCATACCATTTTGAAATCTCTTATGCATCCCTTTTTAACTTCCAATTTGGTACATCTTGTAAATATCTTTTATTAATAAAATTTGGACTCCCCGTCCCCAATTTTTGATGAAAAAAAAAAAAAATTCCGCCATCCATACTCTTGCTCCACGACTTGGCTATAAATATTTGGAATCTTGTGTGCGTACTGCCCTCTTTTTCACGCACAAGATTTCAACCTCAGCAAAGAAACAAGAATAAAAATTTTTAAAAAAATCCTTATAAGCCAAGGTTTTAAATTCCACGGAAGACGCCGTCAATTTGGGACCTTGACATCCCAGCGTCCGCCGAACCTAAAGCCACGGAATAAAAGTCAAACCTCTTTATCGCTGATAACCCCAGAAACCTAAAAACAGTCTCTAATTGCGACAAGACAACAAAATTGTAGACCCATTCAATTGCCTACCACTGGCGAGTCGCAGCCACTCCCCACCAGGCAAACGAAAAAATGTGAAGCAAAAATAGTCAGAAAGCCTCACATTGTGGGTTTCTCCGCAGCGAAACCAAGCATGACAACAGCTATTTCTGCTGGCCGCTTAAAAGCATCCCCGCTGCCAATCCAAACAAGCCAAATAATCGATCCCACCTATTTGTTAAACCGCTCCGGACTGCAGAATTCCTTCTCCAGCAAACTTCTGGTGGTGATGGATGTTTGTTCGCAAGGAAAGGATAGCATGGAACCAACTAAATCAACGTATCAAGACCAAAAGCCCCAAGCAAGCACGTTTAAGTCATCAAGAATTGCCCTTCGGCGCCAGATAGAAACAGATCTAGATAATTTTAAGGCAAACAGATTCTAATCGGGGATCCCACAGGGCATCATCTATGGGGAAAAATATGAAAAATAAATAAACAAATGAAACCATTTCCTTTAAAGTAGTTCAAATTGTAGTGATTCATCCAACACCCTAACTTACATTCCGATGAAGAAAATACCTTCGATTCTTTTTATACATGAGAATACCCTACCTCTAACCCTAACGCTAGAAATTTAATGTATCGCTGGTACGGATTCTTCGTTTCTTCCTTTAACCGCCAAATCCGTAGAGCGTGCGGCCCTGGCGCTTGAGGGCATACACGACGTCCATGGCGGTGACCGTCTTCCGGCGGGCGTGCTCGGTGTAGGTGACGGCATCGCGGATGACGTTCTCGAGGAAGATCTTGAGGACGCCACGGGTCTCCTCGTAGATGAGGCCGCTGATGCGCTTGACGCCGCCGCGGCGGGCTAAGCGGCGGATGGCGGGCTTCGTGATGCCCTGAATGTTGTCACGGAGGACCTTCCGGTGCCGCTTCGCCCCACCCTTTCCCAATCCCTTGCCTCCCTTGCCTCGCCCCGACATCTCCAACCCTTCTCGCTCTCTACAGGTAGGGGAATTTGATCCTAACCGCGCCGGCGATTTACGTAACAAGGGATAAAGAAGTGGGTTTTATAAGGGGCTACGAATCGCTTCGGCCGTTGGATGGGACTGCGATCCGCGAGGCGGATGTGTTATTGCCTTGGTCCGTCCGATCGCGAGATCTCGCTTTTCATTGGTTGAAACGAGAGCTGGAGGATTGAGGAGGAGAAAAAGTAGAGCGGCAGAAAGGAAATAAATTGGTGGCCGCGCTCAAAGTCGTCGGTTGGGTCAGATCGAGCCCATGTCCTGTATTGGATTTCAAATTATCTATTTCACGACTTCTAATTGTTGAATTCTAATTGGTAAGCTCGATGTCTTGATAGTATCTAAGCCGACTCAGAATTTGTACAACATGACATTATACCACAACTTATATCTGAGCCAAAATCACCATCAATATATGTTGTTGAAAGATGTGCATCAAAAAAAAAAAAGCAGCATGCAAAGAAATACACAGCCATATAAATATGAAACATTAGCATTCCAAACAATCCTAATATTGGTTGTTATGTAGAAATTAGTGCTTTTGCTGGCAATGAGGCAGCTACTTAATCATAAATATAATATGAATGATCATGAAGTCTATTTACATTTTAAAATAAAATAGTATAATTAATTAATGATACGCATAATTATTTAATTCTTTCTTAATTATTCAAGATTAATTTTATGAATCCTCGTTTAGTAGATATTTCTATCCAAGGCCAAATGTAATATTATTTCCGAAGTGATCTGATTTGGGATTCCAACGCTATTGATCTTTTTTACATGGGCATTTTCAATGTTTCGGCTCTCACCTCATTAAGCAGAACTATTTCTACTCACGAGAAAAGGAAAAAAAATAAATAATAAGAAGTAGCTGACAAAATCATTGGTGGGGAAGGAATTGCAGATGACGTTTAGTTCTTTCATTCATAAATATACATTTTATAAATTTTAACATACTATAGGTTGGTAGGCCCAACACTTTATTTTCACCAAGAGGCTATTTGGTGCCATGCATCTGGAACTGTATTTCAATTCAAGTGGCATTGTAACTGACCTAAAAGATTCCCACTTCTTGTAGTTAAAGAAGATTTTGGGAAAGGACTGTTTGTTGCAAATGTTCCATCGAACACTTTGCAAGGAAAAGCTAAGGCTGAACGCTTGGACGTAGAATGAGAGTATTTTAAACGAAGAGGTTGGTCTTGAAGTCACTGGTGCTGAGGTTCTAGGTACAAACCTGGGCACCAATGAGAGAGCATTGCAGTAGCGTAGGCCTTGAAAAGGGCGGGGAATGTGAAGGAGAAGTGTAAATTGGAAGAGGATAGTATTGTGGAGTCCAAGGTAGAGAATGTCGCCATGGGCGTCTTGAAGGTAGCAAGTTTAGTGGTGACATCAAGGACCGTGGCGACCAGAAACTCAAGAGAGGTAAGGGCACAAGATAGGAGAGAGAAAGAAAAGGCGGAAGAAATTGAACCTTTGTTCTATTTTAATTAAGATACTTACATGGATAGCTGCAACTCCTCTAGCAGCTATTTTATTTGCTTGTCCAACTCCCACAAGACAGAACAAAGTTATAACATAGCAAACAACTTAACTTACCATGCAACATGTTAAACTACTATAAAATAGCACCGAATCGTAGCCTAATAAACAACTTAACTTAGTATGTGATTTAAGTTACAAGTATCCAACAAAAAAAAATATCCTATATCTATAATTTGAGCTTTATGCAGCTCCACTTATAGAATTTCAAATAATCTTAAGTATTTAAATATTATTTCTCATATTTTTTCATTCATGTTACATTATATCTTCTCTTATTTTTTCTTATCGTTTTTCCTCTAACCAT
The DNA here is from genome assembly GCA_017589505.3 of Metroxylon sagu. Classification (NCBI taxonomy): domain Eukaryota; kingdom Viridiplantae; phylum Streptophyta; class Magnoliopsida; order Arecales; family Arecaceae; genus Metroxylon; species Metroxylon sagu. The sequence continues at coordinate 2,138,900 of JACVBY030000664.1, forward strand.
TTTTGACAACAAACAAAGTAATAAGTTTGACAACAGCAAACTTAATTTTTAATTTATATAACTACTACTTCTTCTCTAGTATATTCACTTTCTTATTTCTGGCATGGTCAACTTATTTTCATTTACTTTCTGTAATTTTCTTTTGTAAAATCAATTGGAAGTCATCATTCATTGCTCCGAAATTTGTTAATCTTTCTACCTCTGGGATCAATTATCAACGTTCGAGCACCGCAATCCCTCTATCCATTATTGTTAAAGGTGTGAATGGTCAACGTCTAGGCCTGAAATAAGCCTGGATTTCAAAACTCAACCTTCAGCGAGTCTCAGACCAAGACCAGTCTTCTGCCAATCTCAACTAAGCCCAAGTCTAAGCGCAGTTGGAGCATTTTTTAGGGGGTTGAACTGAGCTCCAACCAGGTCAGCTTATTTACATTATGTGGAAGATGTACATAACTGGTTTGCCTATGTATGAAATCAGAGTTGGTAGTCAAGATGTTCTCAATTCTTGGATTGCTTATTTACATTATGTTGAAGATGGACAGAAAGCAATAATGCTACAGCTAGCCAGACTTGCAACATGATATACTTCTTATGTGCTTTTTAAGGGTTGCATGATCTCTACCATGCAGCAAAGAATTTTATGACATTATGATGCATGATGATATGTTACTCAAATAAAGAGAGGTACAGGCTCATAAATTAGCATATCAATAATGATAGTTCTGAAATGGATGCGTGCGATGAAAGTAAAATTAATATACCTGATAGAGAAAAATATTGGACTTTCTGCTTAGCAAGTCCAACTCGGCCCATGTCTCGCCAAGAATACAACGGCTGAATGAGAATAAAAACCGGATGTACGATTCAAGAAAATTAGCAAAAGGTACTTGACACACCATTTAATAAAAGTAGATCTTCGATCCACAATAAATCATTCAGTGGAGTGCAAGGAACACATGGCCACAGCGTGTATCAGTCCATGCGATCAGGTGCATGAGTTCTTTATTAGATTGGCTAATATAACAGTAGCTCTCCGCGCTCAAGCACATGACATGAATGGCATGCTGTTGCTCGCGCTACATGAAAGTACGACCAATGGACAAGTACATCTGCGGCACCACTAGAGCCATGGTTAACTTTATTTCCCTAGATGAATCTTTTGATGTCATTAAACAACATTAGGTTGGAGAGGAGGGGATTAAAACTATGTATATTTGATTCTCTCCAAACCTTACATGGGAGCCTCCTACCTTGGAATGCCTTTGGCCTTTTAATTTCACTATATGGGAGAAATTCCTTGTAAATTTAATTAAAATTTTCATATGTGACCATTGTGCCCCTTCCCCTTTTCTTAGTAGAGCAGAAAGTATGGTTACATAGCTTAAGTACATTAGTTAAAATTTTATTTTTTTACAAAAGCTAAATATTTGATTATTCGGAGCCTATTTTCAAATTAAGCCTAATTCAATCCAAAGTAAAGTACTACTCGCAAATCGAGCCTAACTCAAATTCAAGTGAAATCCAGCTCTCAAATCTATCTTGACTCGATCCAATTGAAACTCTACTCTCAAATCGAGCCTGACTCAATCCAATTGGAACTCTGCTTTTAAATCGAGCCTCATTCGACCTAAGTGGAGATCTATTCCCAAATCGAGCCTAACTCAACCCAAGTAGAACTTTACTCTCAAATCGAATCTGACTCAATCCAAAGTAAAATTCTCTCCCAAATCGAGTCTGACTTGATTCAAAGTGGAGCTCTACTTCCAAATCAAGTTTGACTCGAATCAAAGTGGAGCCTTGCTCTCAAATCGAGCATGACTTGACTCAAAAGAGGAGACCTGATGTCAATTCAAGTCTAACTTGGCCCAAAAGAGAAGATTTGATCCAAAAGAAGAGCTCTGCCTTATTAAAACTTTGGGTCTTGCTCTTTTGCCTAGCAGAGGTTGAAATCCATGAGAAGAAAACAAATATGAAGGCAAAAAGAAAGTTATAAAGGAGAATAAAAATACGACCTAAGTCATTAAATAATAATAATAATAAATAAAATATAATCTTAATGTCACTTTGGGCTTTAAAATAATAAATAAATATGAATAATAAAATTTCTTTTAAATACCTTTGCAATATAAGGCTAATAAGAATCGCGATTTCTTAATCGAATATTTTTCAGCCTTTAAGATGGGAGCAATTAATAGTGGGGTCTTGCGTCCACTGAAAATTTGAACTCTACATCATTTTAAAACATGTCATCATGAAGAAGGCGCAAAATATAAAATAAAATGCTCTTGCACCCTTTATCATCGACACCAAAGCGGTCCCATTGAGGTAGAGGATAGTACGAAGGTTGATAGGTTCTGACATGCTTGATAAGAGTAATTAACACTTGCTTCAACCCATAGAGAGACTTGTGCAATTTACAAATATAATTCTTCCCCTATCGTGTTAAACTAGGTGACAAGGGCTTGTATATTTCCTCTTGTAAATCTTCATAGAGGAAAGCATTATTGACATCAAGTTGATATAGTGGCCACCCACATACTAAGGCAATAGCAAGAAGGTAGCAGACAATAATAAGCTTCGCTTCAGGTGTAAAAATCTTATGATAATTAATACCTTTAGTTTAAGTGTAGCCTTTATTAACCAAGCAAGCTTTGTATTGCTGGATAGTGCCATCAAATTTATACTTTTATTTTATAGGTCTATTTGCATCAAATGGGAATTTGGCCGGTGAAAGAGGTTCTAAAGTCTGTGTGATTTTTTTCTACTACAAATTGTGAGGGTGAAAAATAAGAGTAAGAGATATAATTTGAATTGGGATATACAATATTTGAAGTAGCTTAAGGTTGCAAAGAATTATGCGGTGTATTATGAGAAACCAAACAAACTTATACTTAAGGTATGAAGGACGAGTATGAGTTTGACTAGAATGGTGTAAAGAAATGTTCTGAGGTTGGATTACTTCCCTTTGATGGTTATGCTCACCATCAATAGAGAAAGGTTGAATAGTGATGTTTTCATCATTTTGATCAACAACAGGTAATTGGATAACAAGGCCATGATTAACCATAGGTTTATTTTGAAAGAAAAATTGTTTCATAAAATTTAACATCCCTAGGAGTAAAAATCTAATATGTTTTAAGATCATAGACTCAAAACTCCTTTTAACCAAATGGATATCCAATAAAGACACAAGGAAAAGCTTATGGAGAGAACTTATGTCAGTTGTGATCATGATTATGTGCATAACAAAAGTAACAAAAAATATGCAAGTGTTGATAATCAGGTGGGGTTTTCAATGAAGTTTCATGAGATATTTTACCCGATAAAATTTGTATAGGAATTTTATTAATCAATAAACAGCAGTAAGAATACATTCACCCCAAAAAGATAATGACAAATGAGCTTGGAAATGCAAAATAAGAGCAATTTTGAAGAGGTAGCGATGTTTACACTTAACAACCTCATTTGTTGGGGTGCATCTATACATGTCAATTGATGAATTATATTAGTTTTACGAGAGAAGGTATGCATGGATACAAATTCTCTCCATTGTTAATTTTAGTAAACTCGTTTTGACATGTAAATGGAGTTTGGACAATGGCATAAAATATTTTAATAAAAGTAGTAACTTCAAATTTGTATTTCATCAAATAAAATCCACGTGCACCTAAAATAATCATCTACAATTGTAAGAAAATAATATGCACCAATGTGTTAGGGTGTATTATATCCTCCCCAAATATCACAATGAATTAAAGCAAAGAAACATTTACTTTTATTATTACTTAATGGAAATGAATTTTAAATTTGTCATGACAAATGATGAATCTTATAATGTATATTGCAATCAAATAAAATATAAAATACTACTTAAAATATGGGACAAATGAATTGATGATGGATGACCAAGGTATAAGTGCCACCAAAAAGGAGAATGATCATGCAAAGATGATGATACCAATTAGCTTCTTCAAAATAAGGTTCTGAATAATACGAAAAGTTAGAAAGAACTAAACTACATAATTCAAGGCACTGGTTAATTTGTTCCTTGATAATAAATTGAAGTGAAAATTCGGAATATGCAAAACATTAGATAAAGATATTGTCGGTAATAATTGAATCATGCCAATATATGATATTGGAACTCAAGTATCATTAGGAAGCTTAACAAGAGTGGTGTGTAGACATATATCAATATTTATCATATTAGAGAGAGTAGGTGTCATATGGTTCAAGGCCCCACTATCTATAATCAAATTACAAAATGGAAAGTGTCCGTGATGTTTGTTACCGATAAGGTTGGCTTGGGAAGGTTCTTTGCTATAGTTAAGAAGATTAATAAGTTGTTTATATTGATTGGTAGTGAGTCCAGGCATGAAAGAATCATCAACATCCTCACCAATGGCATTAAAAATCTCATTAGTGTTTGCAGCAATATAAGGCCAAGAGGTTTTAGGTGCATATGCATTTACTTAATGCTTAGAGGATTGCCCAAATTTGTTGGAGTTTTGATTCTATGATATCCAAATTGGAAGGTACTCAATGGGTTTATCATAACTTTCTCTAGTGTGACCAAGCAGTCCACAATGAGTACAACAGACTTTGTTTCTGTTCTTGCTTATGATCTTGCTACCATTGGATTGCATTCTTTGGTAATAAGTGATGTTACTTCAACACCGAATAAATCAAAGCCAGCCACTTCTTGCTGTCTCACTTCTTGTGAGACTAATAAATAGACTTTATTAATGCTAGAAAGAAGATCTATGGCTAAATTTTGAGTTTGAATGGTAGCAAAACTTTTATTCAAGCCAATCGAAAATTGATGTACTTTTTCTTTCTCAAACATGGTAACAACCTCCTTTAAAGCTCCACATCTATGGGTTAGGATTGCCATGTCGATTTCTAACTCATCCCAATAACCTTTAAGGATTGTAAAATATGACATGATAAAAAGCTGCCCTTGTGCATGTAAAGCAAATATCTCAATGTAATTCGTAAATCTGGGTCTCATTTGCTTAAGAAAATCAATTTTTAAGATCATTCCATATCTCTTGGGCCATGCCAATATAAGCAATACTACTATGGAGGTCTCTTGACTGACAATTAAAAATCTATGAGATAAATATGGAATTACATTTTTCACAGGATTAGACATCCGAGGAATGAGATGATGGCTTTGACCAAGAACCATCAACAAAACAGTATTTATTTTTGATGAGACATGAATTTCTCATGACCCTTTTTCAAGTGAAATAGTTGTCGTTATCAAAAAAGCAAGACACTAAAATAGCACCTAAATTATTAGAAGGGTGTAAGTAATATGGAGAAGAAAATAGGAACTCATTAATTGAGGTGGCTAAAGGGAATATGAAAGTCGTATTTTAAATAAGAAAGACAGACCAAGTATACTGAAACCACTCACATCAATGGCTTGATTTCGTTGTGTATAGAGAAGGTATATTTAAACTACTTATATAGAAACAGAAAGCTTGAATCAAGATATATGAATATCTTAAAACTAGTTCATGAATCAAGATCCTACAAAATCAATCCATGAATCAGCTCATCAACTAATTTATCCCACAAAATAAGTCTATAAATTAGGACATCAGGTAATCCATCTATGATATTAGCCGCATGTAGTTGGCTGAAGAAAATCTTGGGATTTTGATGGTTCACCTTTTGCAACAAAAATAGATGTTTCAGCAATAGAATTTACATATTTTTAGAGACATAATATTTCATCACCAATTATTGATATATTAGTGACAATGATGATGAAATCATCAAATATTGCATATTTAGTGATGAATTGATATTGTCATCACAAATGACTTTTAGCAATGGAGCATTAGCTATGAAGTTGATAATGAAATTTTTTTCATCGCTAAATACTTAAGGCAACAAAATTTATTTTTTAGCAACCTTTTTTTTATAGTTAAACGCATATATTCTTGTAGTGGTAGTTATGTTTGTTTAATATATGCATGCTTCAAGATTAAAGCTGTTTGTTAGTATATGTATGCCTCAAGATTAAAGCTAACTCATTTCTTTTCTATTTAAATCAATGACCTCAACTGTCTTATTATATATTGATCTGCTGATCACATTACTATTCATTTGGTATGATCGACGTTAAAAAGAGGAAGCAGCTGCCATCTAGATGCCCTGATTCCGGCTTGGAATAAAAAAGTCAAGTACGATCTAATGATGAATTCTGCCATAAGAATTAAAGATGGTATGCTGTCTGAATCATCCCATTTCTTGCGGAGTATGCGAAACATCTGCTTTAATAACACACTCGGTCAACTTAAGAACCCAGATTTCGTTATACAAGGAGTACTGATGACTGCTCACTGAAGTCAAAATAGTGATGCTCGATTGGCTGCTGGCTCTACAACTGCAGTGGCTTATAAGGCTTACGAGCCAAGACAAGTCCCTGGTGAAGAGATGTTACGGGGAAACTGGGAGAGAAAAGAAACATCATTTTACCAGACTGGTAAAACTTGTTGCATCTCAATCTAATGGTAAAAAAATAAAAAAAAATAAAAAAAAAGAGTATTCTTCAATATACCCCTTCAGATGTCAGTGTACTTATAAATAAATAATTGACTCAAGGCCGTAGAATTTGTCTGGCTTAAGTTACTTTATGATACTGGAGGGGTGATGGAGAGGACTTTCCATTGTCTGTTTCAGTGTCATCACAATCATCCTTTTACTGGGATGCGTCAACTTAGCTGCCACCTACTCTGTTCGTGCACAATTAACAGAGCCATTCTCATGCAATTCCTTTTTGGTGACGAGACAATTGCTGGTTAGACCTGCTCCCTATCCAGTAAATCCACTCCCCCTGCTGCTGGGCATTTTATTCCAATGTTTAATAAATTTTTCTTAATTCTATGCATGGTTGCGAATTTGAATCATTCCTATGTGCTCCACATTTGCCTAATTCTGATTTATAAGGCTGCAAATGCATTACATTGACTTGCTTCTAAACTAAAACTAAGATGATGTTAACCCAATCCAATCTGAACTAAAATTATTTAGACCAAACTTGGATTCAAACAAAATGAACCATTTCAAACATGGATTACATTTAAAATCTTAAATTCTCAATCCAAATTCAAACCAGTCTGAATTGGTTGAAAACTAGTGTATTGTATATGCATCAATAATATTTGCAGGTTATTTGCTATTACTTTATTGCATAACATGTTTACAATATAATTATATAATCAATTTACATATGTTTATTATAATTTCTAGTGAGATTATTTTGAGATGATTTGATATGAAAATTTGATAGATTGATCATATTCATGTTAACCATGACTCTTTCTAATCTAAAAGGATTTGGATTAGATATAGGGTTTTTTTTTTACTCGATCTAAATTTAAATCGAGTTTGAGTTGTGCATATCCAATTTGCTAGATTATGTTGGGATAATCCCATTTGAATTGGTGAAGCCAAATTTTATAACCTCTCATTATCATTTAACTCACATGTCCATTGTCATTTTAAGTCATTGGATTAGCTTTGATCCAAGGATCATTATTATTTGAGGACTTTTTGCATAAAAGGGCTAAAACTGATGGGATTTTAGAGTAAAGAAAAGAAAAGAAAGAAAAAGAATAAGAGAAAGAATGTGAGCTTTGGAGAAGAAAACCCCTTTGTATTCTCCTAAAACATTTGAAAATCTATTCAAGAAAAAGATTTTATTATCCTTGAGGGTTTATTATTATGTCTTTTTTTTATTATTATTAAAGAGCCAAAAGAAGGTTGTATCTCATCCTTAAACTTGAGATTTGAGGTGATATTTCCTTGTACTCTTTAATTTCCATTTTTGATGAATAATGGCTATCTTTTCATTATTTTGTTCTATAGCTTTTTTGCTTGTCCTAGTATGATTGTCCATTCATGAGAAGCTAAGAGATGTAGTTATTATTATCAGATATCTATAAAACTGACCTAAACAAAGTTTTAGTGTGAGCGTTTTAGTGTGAGCTTTTGTGCTTCTCTTCTAAAAACCTAAGGTTCTTTTTTTTACCAAACATAGGTCCTATCTTCTTAATCAATCTAACCAATTTACTATCTTATTAGGATCTTTGTTTACCATAATCTCTATCTATATATATTTATAATGCCTTACCTTTTTTTTTGTGGAATTGAGAGAAAATATTCATATTTTTCCTAAAAGAAAGAGAAAGAGAATTGTTGGTTATAATGGGGTATTCGATGAGCAATGTTTCGAAAGATAGAACTGTAACTTTTAGTCTCTATTGTTGACTAGTTATATAATTCTTAGTCTCTATATATACTTATTTGCTTCATACACATTTATTCATCCATTATATATATTTATTTTATTGGCATACACACTTATCTGTTCACTATATACACTTATATTCTGAGTGTACACACTTATTCATCCACAATATACATTTGTCCAATTAGTATACATACTTATCTATTCATTATACATATCTATCTTATTAATGTATACATTTATTCATCTACTTTGTACACTTGTTGATAGGAGTGAGAGATCATCTTAATAAGCTATAAACGATTGGGTCAACTTTAAAGTATCATGATAAATGGATCGCCCAATCAATTTATTAATCGAATCAAAAATCTAAATTTGTACCTAATATGTATATTACACAGGTTACTTGCCATGATCTGTGTAATTCATTTAATTTGTGTAACAAATATGACCCATATAACTTGACCCATTTGGTATGAATTAACCTGTGTAACATTTTATACTAATTTAATCATAAAATAATTATACATATTAAAAATATAATTTTAAAGCAATTATATATCCACTCAATGTAATTTTAATTGTCTCTCGTTCAGCTCCATCCAACCGTTAGATTTTATATAAGATAAAATAATAATTAATTAAAAAATAATATTAACTTAAATAAATAGGTTTGATGAATCATATCTAAGTTAATAGTTTTGATTAAATAAATTTAATTTATTTAATAAATAAATTAAATTTATTTATTTATTATATTTAATGAATCAATCAAATTTTAACTTAATTATTTTATGTTCAATCCAAAATTACTGCTTGCTGGAAACCGTTTGTTAAGAGAATATGGTACGGATGCTTTTGATTAAAGCGCCGTCCACGGAGGCCCAACTAGTCGCCCTATAATTATAAGCGATTCTTTTTGTTTTGGAAACCGCTGGACTCTCCACTCTTTCGCACGACGGGACTGCTATAAATAATATATGAGCGCCAGCAGTGGAAACTGAATTCAACTCTCGAATCCCGGAGTGGTAGGAAAGAGTACTATAAGGGTGACGTTCGAATCCCGCGCTCTTTAGTTTTATTTCTCCCAGCTGGAGCCGAGTTGGACTTGTGGTGAATGTCGTGCTTGTCTCAGAATTTTAACATAGAAAAAGCCGACCGTCCACATGCAACCATAACATGAAGGACGACAAGGCGGCCTGGAGCCATGGTCCAAGGACATACGAGCACTTCAAGCATGCGCTGTTTTTTTAGTACCGGAAGCTGAAACTTAAAAAGAGTTTTTTTTTTTTTTTTAACCTGGTGTTTGTACTTGGGTTACAGTTGGTTTTAACTAACAGCGTCATCCTTTGGAAATTCACTCAAGATGCCATCAAATCAAAGATAATTAAACAAGTTTATTTTTTAAAGACGATTTAAATCATTTTATATGCTTTTCAACATTATAATAAAAATCAGGGCATCACTCATTTAATTATGCTTGTGGAAAGATCATACAGCCATGCAAAATCTAAATTTTTATAATTATATAGAGAAAAGAAAATAATGAACGATATCCATTGCTAACATATGCCAACAGTAAAACTTTTTTCCTTTTCACTATATATATATATATATATATATACACACACAAAATTTTAAAGGCCTATTTATGCTATATTACCTAAATTAAAATTCTCAAAACATCATCTAAAGCCTGAACCTCGAGCCTTTGACAACCCAAACCAAGAACTGCAAGAAAATTTGCTTCACTCACTATGCTATTTATTATTTTTTATAATTTAAAGCATTCCATCACTTGTGCGTGTGATGGATCCAATGTGAGACATATATTTCAAGCTAGCTAGCAGCAAGTTAGTGCAAATCCATTAATTTTTCAAGCTTTTAAACATATATAATCCATTGAAGGCATGTATGAAGAGGGGCCACATTTGGCTTAAAAAAAAAGTGGCTCTATATGATTCTCAATGTCAAGCCTATATTTTACATTTCAAGGGATTGAAAGGGATAAATATATATATATATATATATATATATATATATATATATATATATTTATCTTATATTATGTAAATCAAAACACTTGAATAAGATTTTTAAAATATTATTTTTTCTCTTAAGAAAAATAATTTGCTAAGTTAGGATTCTTGAATCATTGATAAATTTTTCTTTATCATATCCTATACTTGATTGTTGTCATATCCTTAATTAGACATATTAGAATTTGAATAGTCTTGGATTTTTTATTTCTTGTTAAGTAACCTTGTTTGTTCTCACAACATTCTATATTTTTGTTAGACTTCATCACTAGTGATTTGTAATGAAGGAATTTTAAATTAAACATCAACCTTTCAACATTATTGCAATTGAGTGTTTGCTTTGATGGTGTCACCTCTTCCCACTTCGACAAGAATCCAAGGGTTTCAATTAGCGTCAACCCTTCAAAGATGAAAAAGGATATATGATGTAAAGAGGGATTGCCTTCTTTGAATTTTTTTTAAAAAAAAAATTTTAGTCAACTATTTCTACTCCTGAGGTTGTTTGTATATATAATTCAAAATAATTTTCAGATAACCGAGACATAGCAGTCAATCCCAAAAGACTCCTCACCTCGTGACCGGACACTCATGCTAAAAATGGTCCAAACGTGAAACTAGGGTAAGCATCACAATGGAACAGGCTGATAGCTACTAGTACAGTAGCATCCTGTGCTGAAACTCATGGTTGAGAGTTTTATTGTTTAAAAAAAAAAAAAAAAATTACGGGGTGGAATTAGAATTAGAATTAGAAACAGACCCTGGACTTCTTGGATGGTACGCGCCCGTTAAAGCGCCCTGGGGGGCATCCGAAGGAAACCCGAAGTCAAAGGCCGGGCCGTTCGCCGACCGCAGCGCGGCCGTTCCCCCTCACTGGTTCCAAGGAAGCCCCAGCAGCGTTTCTTCCACGCGTTTCCCCCAATCCCCAAAAAAAAAAAAACGCTCCCAAGGTAAGACATCATTCCCAAACTCCGTTCCTTAAAAAATCCATATCCATCACTACCATCTCTTTCTCGCTTGCAAGCAACCTCGGCTTTGCTCCCCTCGCTCTTTGCCTCTCTCTCTCTCTCTCTCTCTCCCTCCTCGTAAACTTCAACCCGAACCTAACCCTAATTCTGTTTTCATCAAAGACATATTAAACAACTCTCACCCACCGAAAGATGCACAATGCATTCAAGACGCTCTTTACTTTGAAAAGCCCAGTTTGTCACACAACCACCTCTCCAAAGACATATTAAAGAAGAAAGCCAAAGAGAGTTGACATATACTACCAGACCCTACTTAGAAGAATCGCGATCTCTTCATTCTAAGATAATTTTTCAGGCTTGGTAAGAGTGGAACGAAGTGGTTGACGAGGATGACGAAAGGCATGAACGGGCTTGACTCCCATCGAGAAGCACCGAAGAGGCCGTGGGACGAGAAGGGCAGTCTCTACTCCAGCGCCGCCGCTCCTTTGTACCCGCGGATCACCGGCGGTCCAAGCGCGATGCGTGCACTGCCTCCTCCGGTTCCCAGCCCCCGAAAGCTCCTCCGGCTCTCGGCCCTCGACGATGATGTGGCGTCCAACGTCGTCCCTCCCGTCACCGTCGTCCTCGAGGGCCGCTCCATCTGCCACCGCATCCATCTCAACAAGCACAGCAGCTACAAGAGCTTGGCGATGGCCCTGCACCGCATATTTGTCGATGTGGACAACAGCGAAGACCTTGGCGAGAATGGGGCCGACGGGCTCGACCTCTCCAACGCCGTGCCAGGCTACGTGGTAGCCTATGAAGACATGGAAGACGATCTTCTCCTCGCCGGTGATCTTAATTGGAAGTGCGTCCATTATGTTCTAACTTGAACCTTTTATTTTCCCTGTAACGCAAATATACGAAAATTTTGTGTTTTTAGTGCTAACCCGTTTCTGGATCGATTTTGCCAGGGATTTTGTCCGTGTGGCCAAGAGAATTCGGATAATCCCGGCAAAGGCGAGCCGCCAGAAGCACTGCGAAGGGGCCTGAGCGTGGCTGAGGAGCAAGTTGCATGCACCCAAATTGGATGCTGTGACGTTTGTATTTTTATTATTCGATAATTTCAGTCCTCATTAAGCGGAGCTGCAACTTGTTCTCTTTGGAGGTTGCTCTCATTTGGGAGTATGTGATCCGAAGTGATATGATATGAAACAAAGGTTTGTTTGGACAGCATTGCAAGGTTAGAGAGGTATGAAGATATGGTGTCTGCGCTGTTAGTTATGGAATGTGACGGGAGTGGGTGCATTGGCTTTTCCGGTTGGTGTCCCGTTTCTATCCTTGGATGATTGAGGTCTTTCTGCTGAGCTCAAATCATGAGGGCCCAAAGAGGCTAATTTGCATCCCGAGCTACATGAAGCTTAGTTATTGTGCCCATAAATAGATGTTAGAGACAAGTTTGGTGCTGATAGTACAGGCAGTGAATGTTGACACTTAATGTGATCCAAGTAGTTTTGCTGTGTCTTTCACATCAAAGTGAAAAAGCAAGACATTTAGTAGGGTTGGTTGCATGTATCTATCCTACTTTGGCCTATTAATAAAAAGCTAGCAGTTTGAAGTGTAGCTTCCCTAGCCTTGCCGCCCTGGTTTGGTATCACGCTTTAATATAATTAATTGATGTGATACATATATCTTTATCTTGTGGTCTTGCTTCTAATAGTGATGTTTTTCATCTCAATTCATTTATTTGAGTTAAAGCACAATCTGATGAATGAGTTGGCATTGCCGACAATCTCTCCCCTCTTTGGACTTCCTATACCTATTCTTCTCTTTTTTTTCTTTTTGGACTTTGTAAGACAATTAGCTCGACATTTTCTTGATGAGATCTAGCAGACTATGAGCAATATTATTAATCTGCGCATCTTAACCATGAGTAAATTTCTTTAGTGAGGAATGTCATATATATACTGCTAATTTGATTCTCCAGTAAGATAAAACTGATCTCTAGAATAGAATACATAAGACAGAGGTACTTGACTATTTGCATTGCTTCATCAGGACAGAACAATTTTGATTTATTCTTTTTCTTCCTAATAGTCATCATAATTAATAAAAGAATTATAGGTTCTTAGTTGCAAAATTAAGAAAACATGGTTCTGTTGCAAGTTTAATATAAATGTTTATCTTAATGTTAAAAAGAAAGAAAAAAAATCAAAAGCAATTTCATGGTTATCCAAACGACATCTGTTGTATTGAGAGCTCTTAGCATATGTTAGTTTTATAGTTTAGTTTTATATCAGCTATGCAGTAGATAAATCTTAAAGATTAAGGAGTTTCAATTATTATGTACTGAATAGAATTTGGTATTATATAAAATTATAATGTTTAAACAGCATTTTTTTGACTAGCACTATTAGATGAGTCCCTGAATCAGGATCATTATAACTGCTCCATTGAAGAAAAAAAAAAAAATTGATCCGTCAAACTACCACAATGACACATGAAGGAGTTCGCAGTTCACTGTCCAAGCTGTCGCTTTTTTGTGAGTTAACACTGGCAGAAAGAAAAATGAACGACCACATAGTGCTCTGTTGTTATTATTATTATTATTATTTTACCTCTTGGCAAATGACAGTAGAAAGGAAAAAGAATGCACGTAACCTGATGTTTTTCTTAATTTCCTGATGGCATCGAAACCATAAAAATCCATGTATGGAAGATAAAGAGTCCAACTACATGAGTATATTCAGCCACAATCAAGGAAAAGATACAGTCATGTATCAAAATCGTAGATACGAAGGGAATTTTGAAATCAACTTTGAATACATTCTTTGGGTCGATTTTATTTTATGAAATATATATGATAGAATCTGGAAAGAGGAATGCACGAAAAGTTTAGATCAACGACGTTCCGCTTCGATGCCATTTTGCGAAACAGGCAAATAAATAAATCAATAAATAAATGGGCGTAATTTGGCGGAATCATAATATAATATTACCTAGATGCTAGCCAACTAAAATGCAGATAAAAAAAAAAAAAAAAAAGCAATGCAGGAAAAAGAAAACAGCTTGTGAGACGGCAATGGGTCCTTAACCTAAGAGGTAGGAAATTTCTATTATATATTTCACTCTTCATGATGGATTAGTGATGATTATTGCCATCCTTTTATTTTTAAAATAAAAAAAATGAGAAAGCACTGTGAATATAGCAATTGTAATTACTCGAGGTCATAGAAAGTTGGTAAGTGTCATTAAACCCAAGTGAAAAAAATTCAAAGCACGATAGCCTGTATCTCTAGTGACTGCAGATATTTAGTGGTTGATGTGGAGCTTAAACACGTAAACTGCGGGTGCATGTGATCCACGGATTGCTGACCTATTGGCATTAAGGACACACCGACTGGATGCGATGGTCGAATCATTTAAAACCACAGGCTGTGTTCAGCTAGCTTAATTAACACATCCACTCTTGGCCCTTCCAAGATAACATCCAGGATGATCATAATTTTGATTTAATCAAAAAAACAGACTAAATCGATGCAATTCATTTAATTTGGCTTGATGTTTTTAGCCATTTGGTTCGGTTTGAATTTATTTAAAATAATTTTATTTATTTGGATTCGGATCGATTTTTGTAGATTAAAATTGAAAAAAATCAAATCAAACAGAGCTAATTTTCTTATATACCCAACTATTTCAACAGTTATATTAGCTAGATTTTGGACTTAAAGCTTAAACAATAAGTTTATAATTATGCTACTTCTTTTCGCTTTTCTTTTTTTTTTCTTAAAACTCAAATAAAAGGCCTATAACCAAAAAAAAAAAAAAAAGGCCGAATTGAATTAGAACAATTTGATTTGATTAGTTTGGTTTTTTAAAAAAATTCAGGTTGGTCGGCTACATATTTCTGAAATGTCGATTTGATCGATTTTATGCAATGTTGTATCGAACCGATCGAATGCTCACTCCTGATTATAGTGAGGGGCACAAACTATCTCACACGATACGGGTTTGAAGTCATGATCATCACATAATTGATAGATTAGACCAATTAATAAGCATCCATTGGGGTCACAATAGTAGGTAGGAATTACAATGATATACTCATTAATTGATTTGATTTGTTAACTACATAATACATTAGGCATATTAAAAAATTGACTTTAAGGGCTTAAGCCAGCATGCCTATTGAATGCACTTTAAGCTCAAGGTCCATGCGATGGCATGGTATTCATGGCCTATCTATTAACATCCAAGCCTGCCAAAACGGAGCCTACTTCCTATCAATGTATATTTATGTTTACATCCATCCATTACTTGACCAATAGGTGGAAAGCAACTTCCCCCAACTCATGGCATGAAACAAGTTGATTACCAAGAGCGAAGAGAAGGATGTGAAAATGGAAAGAAAAATGAGGAGAATGGGCTAGGTCCTGACGCTGTATATCTGTCCTCAATGTTGTGAGTAATTTTTGCGCATGAAAATTTCTCCATATATATTGTGTTCTTTGAAAGAATGGGTCCATGTGAAGTGCATTCCGTGTGGCAATCAATCGTTAGCCAACAACAGTGTCATTCTAATAGAAGGTAGTTTACAATGCAGATTTATTTTTATCTTCATTTTCATATCTTTTGCCACAGTAGAAAAATATCCACTCTAGGTTCACCATATAGTACCTACGACATAGTGAAATAAACGAAGGAAAAAAATGAAAGGTAGGTAAAGGGCGTGGTGAAAGTATCGATATTTGCGAAAGCTTACAAGAACGCGCGAGTTGAGTACGAGGAGAATGGCTTGCAATTAAGCATGGATTTTAGGAGAGGCGTGGCAAGAAAACGTGAAGCGAGGCTTGGCTTTTGAAAATATTTTTTATTTTTATTTTTTTACAATAATTTTTATTTTTATTTTCTGATCCCTTAAAATTTTGTTGATTAAGTAAGAATATATATTTTTTTCTATTTCTGCTTTCATTATACATGGCTTCATTTAATATGAAAGATGAAAAAAAAGAAATACTATAAATTCTCATGTTTTTAAATTCTCTAATTTTTACTTTTTTTTAAAATTTTTTTTTTCTCTATTTTGATAAAAAATAATAAATATATATCTAAATTATTTTAAATTTTTTATTATTTTTAAGTTATATATATATTTTTAAAAAATATCTTTCTTTACGTTCACCAAATATGTTTGTATAACTGCATTCTATTTTTTATAAAAATAAGAATAAAAATAAAAATTAAAAATTAATTTCAAAAATCAAACCCATTTTGTCTTCTTTGTACGTCAACCTGTGCACCTTCACCCATTCAAGTCTCCTACCCTTGCTACATCGGTCCTACTCCCCACGTCTCACAAATTAACCAAAACGCGGACCAAGTGGCTGACCAGACCGCGGGCATGGCTGCAACGCACCGTGTTATATGATGCGTCTTTGGACCCATTATTCGCATCATGGACGCGTATTAAAGGCCGTAAGCGGAGCCCACGAGGAAATGGACACGGGCGGAAAGTTTTGGTTTAGAATGCTCGGTCCAGTTCTTTCTGGGCCTAGCCGAGCCCGCCCCCGTCGCAGACAAAAAGGCAAAAACCCTAGACCCCTCCTTTCGATCGGGATCGCTGAGAGTGAGCTCCCTCCCCTTATCCGCTTTCTCGCTCTCTCTTCGCTTCCTCTTCTCACGGTGTCGGGGACTCCTCCCAAACGTCGCTTCTCGTTCCCATGGCGGTGAGTCTCTCTATGGAAATTATCGTTTACAATGGGAAATCTCTCCCTCTTCTAGTACCAAACCAAACCCTAACCGTAATCCTAACCCTAGCATAAATGTTCTATAGGAAACCTGGATTCCCCCCTTTTCGGTCTGAAAATATTTGGTAAACAAATGTTTTTGGGCATCGTAAATCAAACCCTAGAATGCTAGCTGTCTTGCCGCGCTGTCGCACTGCAAGGGCTGCAAGCTCCTGTGCTCGAAAGAGTCCCCCATTTTGAGCTTAGAGGAAGCAATAGGGCTGCAAATGGGTGAGGCAGGACCCGGTCATACTTGATCCAGATCCAACGTGGTTTTATATTTGGGTACCCGACCCATTTCATGATCAGATTGGGCCAGATTGGGTCTATGAAAAAAAAATTTAAACCCAATAAGTTATTCAAGCTTTTTCGGGATCAAATATGATGCCAGTCCAACCTAAAATGTTGAGATTCGGAATGAAACCGAATCAGATTATATTTGCATTTGAGGCTAAAATCTAACAATTAATAATTAAATATAAAATTATAAAAAAATTAAATAAGATTAGAAAAATCAACTTCAACTGAAATTTTTATTTTTAAATTTATAAATTATGATATTTAAAATATTTATTGATATATTTAAAGATATTATAAATAAGAATTCATTAAAATAAATAATAAGATAAAATATTTTAATATAATTAAGTAAAAAAAGAGGAGAAGAGATCTAGCCGTTAAGATGAAAAGGATGATTATTTTAAATGGATGTTCATTAAATGAATTGATGAGGATAATTAAAGTAAAAGAGAATAACATTTATATAATTAATTATTATAGTCAGGCCTCACCGGATCCAAGTCGGGTTGGGTCAAAAAATACAAGAGCCGGACTTGGCTCGGAATTTAAATCGGGTTTAATTTTTAAACCCGGCTCAACCCAAATACGGATCGAGTTGGGTGTAATCGGATTGGGATTAGGTTGGGTTACGGGTCAAGCCAACCCATTTGCAGCCTTAGGAAACAATGTACATAAGTATTTTTGATGGAATTTTCAATGGTTGAACTCCGATCTTTTTTACATTCATTGTTTTTTCTATTGCAATGTGAATTGTCATGTGGCTTGTGATAAATGTTTGTGCTTTTAGTTTAGAGCATGAAAATTTGATATTTTTGGTATGTTCAGAAATATGTCTTCTTGCATCAGCATGATTGTTGTTTTGCAGAGCACTTGTCTTGTTGCCTGTAGGCAAGGTGTAGGTAATGTGATACCTACCTTTGCTATGTCAGAAAATGAAACTAAAGCCAAAAATAATACACTTTGTTATTGACTATTTGATGTTTAATTCAACACCAAGCTCTGCATATGGCATCATCCTTGATCAGCTCATTTCCTTGTATTGGTTACAAGAGTTTGATTGCTAGTAGCAGCTTTGGTGTTATTATGTGATAGGGATCTGGATGAATACTCCAAAAACACCTAGATGATACTTTTCACATAGGGCATGGATCCTAATAATATACACCATAAAACAGCGGGTGAAAGTTAACCTGTCTATGTATCAAATCATTTCAGGCTAGAGCATGGCCTGAGGTTTGATCATTGTGGGCCCTTGTGAGGATAGTTATCTTTGTATTGTTACTTTTAGTTTTGAACAGAGGATGGTCTTCCACACATAGAACATTTGCTACATAGTTAAAACACCTGTCTCGTTGTGTCAAGTCATCACCTTGTGTTAAGTCATCACCTTGTCATCCATTTATGCAGTTCCACTTCAATTAAAACTACATAGCCCTCACATGGGTGTTTTATTTTATTTTATTTTTCTCTTTGTAATCCCTTTTGTGTTTTTGGGACATTTTTCAGTTTTTTCTTTATAATTTGCTGAAGGATAGGGCCGTTCTTAAAAGGTTAGGCTGATGAAACTCTGGTTGGTTATGGACAAAAGGAATTGAAGAATGTTTAGAATAAATACATCATATGTGGAACATTCATTTTTACAAGGTTGAGGAAATGGTTGCATGACAAAAAGTATCTTTCATTGTGGATGTTGTTCATTTTTTGAAGATTTGGAGTGCCTCTACCAAAGAATTATTGAAAAGGACTTTTAAGTCTTGTCTAGGGATGCAAATGGGTTAGGTTGGGTTATGCTTGATCATGATCATGATTTTGAACTTGAACCCAATCCATTTGCTGGTTAGATTAGGTTGGTTCAGGATTAAGTATGATCCGGATTTAATTCAAAATATTTGGGTTGAAGTTGAGATTGGCTCAGGTTGGATTTGTATTTGAGTTAAGCATCTAGCTATCGTTTTATAGCTAAAATTTAATAATCAATAATTAATATAGAGTCATTAAAATTGAGACTAAAAAGAGCCATCTGGAGCTTAAATTTTCGTTCAAAAATTTTTAATTCCATCTAAATGATTGATCATTCATAAGTTTACAAATTATCATTTTTAATGCTCACATATTGATATATTTGAAGGCATTATAAATAGGAATCCATTTCTTATTGATCCAAATTAGTCTTAGATGATGTACGAGTAAGGTTGGGTTGAAAAAAAAAAAATACAAGACTTGGATTCGATTGAAATTTATATCAGATCAAATTTTCAAAGCTTACTCAACTCACGAGTCTTTAAATATGGATTGGGTCAGGTCTAATTGGATCGAGACTGGGTTAGGTCACAGATCAACCCTGACCCATTTGTATCCTTTGGCTTGTCTCACCTCATGCCTGAGGTAAGGTTATTTAATAATGCCTTTGAGGCTCATAGAAACGAGCCTTTTGGAGTAACGTAACATGTCCATCATGCATAAAGGTTCATGAGCCATGCATGTCATGCTTATTTATATAGCTTTCATGGAAGACATGTATAAAAGTATCATTAAGACATAATGCTATGTATTATAGGATTTACAAGTGCACATTCTAGCCTTTACACTCAACTCCTGTTGTGGAAGGCACTCCAAGTACTTGCCTAGGCACTCAAATGAGGCAAGAAAATCCTTGAGTGCCTCAACTATCTCTAGGTGAGGTGGGTTTGGTAAGACAATGCCTAGGTCAGTGTCTGGAACAGAACAAGAGGCATCTGGAAGAGCACCTCTCCAATGTCTAACACTATTCTTCTTGTCCTACAGCCACTCTATGAGATCTTTGTTAGCTTTATTTTGAATTTCATTCTCATATATAGCGAGCTATTCTAAAATGTTCAGTGGTTTACTCTTTTGTGGTATGTGTTGTTTAGAAACATGAAAAGTGTTTTGTGAATTAGTATTTTGCTGTTATATTTGAACTTCAAAGCTATTTCAGGGTGTCTACTGGTTTAAGGATGCGAAGCATGATATCTAATGATGTTTTGAAAGATGTGAAGCATGATATCTATTTTCAAGGTTATCATAATTTAGGATGTTCAAACCTGATTTTGCCAAACCTGATTATTCAATCGTATGATGTTTGTATTATCTATTAGTTATAAATGGATATATTTCTGATGAAATTATTGAGTTTCACCTTTTGCTTTTAACAGCATTGCGTTCAGCATGCCATTTTCCCTTTTCCACCACTTATTGCAGCATACTATTTGCTTAACAAACTGGGATTTGTGAAGCTTATGGCATGGACCCTGAGTCTCGTGTCTCATTCTACCATCACTCAAACCACCTTGCCTTACATGAACACCTTTTAAAAGAAACTCCTGATGTATTATCATCAAGATGTCAAATTCCGTGGATGGTTTTAGTCTGTGGGTGATGTATTGTTATCAAGATGTCAACTTTATAGTTTTTTCCTGTGCCTCTTAGGGTGGTTAATAGGATTAGAATTTAGAATTTAGAAGTATTTTCTTTTGAACAAGTGATGCTCTTGGATTTCACTTCTATACTCTTGCTATCAATACTAATGGCACACTATCTACCATTCCAACCATCTCCCATGTATAGAACATTTGATGTCTCCATTCTTTTATTCCACTCCTCAAGGTGCACTAGGGTTATGCTTGCCAGATAATGGTGTGGATTGTCATGATCTTCAGAGTTACAAGGACTGGGGTGTGAGGTTAGATGATGTTAGGTTCCAAGCAATGTTGTCAAATCAGTGCCCAAGCAGATCAGCCACGGGAGGCCATATTACCTTAGTAGTCAGCTGCCTAGGCATGAGCTTATTAAAAGTTACAGTGCTATATTTTCCACTTGCTTTACTTCGTTTTCATTTTTGTATCAGAAACAAACTTATTTTATATGAACTGGATTTGAAGATAAACATAATTTATGATTTCCCTCATCTTATCCACCCTTTTGTTTGACCTTGGAGCAATGGCTAACCACCCATTCACCAATGTATCACTGGAGGCCCTCTATTAGTTGTTTGACCTCTCATAGTCCTCTGGCAGCCCATTGGCAACCATTTGACTGCTCAAAGGCCCCCTTGTTTTATATATTATTTCCAATATTCTCTTCTTTTTTATTCCTCTTCTTTGTCCCCATATTTGTTAAAAGATTGTTCTTTTTTCCCCTCTTCATCATCTCCTTCTTTCTCATGTCATTTGAAAAACCTTTCCTTTCCATTTCTTCTCCTTATCTTTTTCCCTAGTCCCTGCCATCTTTCTTTTCCGAATTTCTGTTATTTTCTTTCTTTCATATTTTTGTTCTCTGTTTCTCTTCACTGCAAACTTCAGAAGGATATTATTGATTTTAGTTAACCTTGTTACTTGCTACTTTCTTTCTTTCTTTTTTCTTTTTCTTTTTTTCTAGACTTAAAAGAATATGCTTTCACTATCACGTGGTATTATTATATTTGACTTGGTGGATTGTTATGTGATGAGATCATAACCAAGTTTTGGTTAATTTTAGCTCTTATTTTGCAATAATACTTTAGTTATATATATGTAGGTAGATTTAGCTACATTTTAATGTAACTAAGTTCAGAATCTGATCACTTTTCTGACCCTTGGATCCATACGGATTTCGGAGCCACCACACTTTTTTAACTTTTTTTATTTTTGGGATCCGTGAACTTTGTGGATCCAAAGATGGGGGAGGTGATCAGATTCAGGCTTAGCTACATTCGAATGTAACGAAGTCTACCTTTCTTTCTCTCTCTCTCTCCCCTCAAAGGTGGAGAAGGTGATCGGATCTTGGACTTGGCTACATTTGAATGTGGCCAAGTCTACTATATATATATATATATATATATATATATATATATGCTTTGAAAGACATATCATTTGATGAGAAGAGAAAATTTCTCAGTTGCTAGGAAACTTGAAGATTTACGAGTCATTTTGGCACATACTTTGCATGTGCTAGTTTAGAAGTGTATTGATTGAACGACGTGTGAAGAATTTAATTCATTGTATAAATTTGTGATAGCTAAAAATTTTATTCTAGATTTGAATTTATAATTTCAAAAATTCATATCTAATGATGATATTTCTTAACTTTATATATTATTCTTTATTTTTGTGGGATTAATATCAATTATCAAATGTTTCTTTTTCTTGGAAAAAGTTTAAAAATTATATTGACTAGTGGATAAGAGTCACATGCATAACTTTACCCAATCACATATATGACGGTGATGTAATCTCTAATCAAGAGCTCCTATCTCATGCATCTATCATAAATCCTATTATATGCGTCCAAGTTGCTATTATTGATTGTTAGATCAAATTTAATAACTCTTTTACCTAATCATGATTTGATTGGGGTTGGATTTTTTTAAATTTTTATAGTAATGGTTCATAATGAGCCTTTACCAATGTTTGGAGACCCGAGCAGTTTGACTCACCACTCAACTTATTATGGGTTGGGTGAAAGAAAAACTTGCTCTTCAACAAAAACATTTTGACTTGGTGACCTAGACAATTGAATCATTTAAACTACCTAGATCAAATCAGAGTCAACCTAGAGGTGGGTGGAATCGTGGAGAAGAAAGCCTTAAAGAAAATCTTGATCCAATTCTTCACTTCTTTCATATGAAGAAGGTCCATCATCTTGCTTGCTTTTAGCAACCATCACCATTGTTGCCGGCAAGGGAAGAAAATGGGACCATGGCAGGCCAACCAAAGGTCTACATTGTTCTTTCTTTCTTAATTCCCTCAATCACATCAGCAAGACCATCAAATATTAGCTGATCTAGATGGACCGAAGGCATTGCAGCTAGATCTGATGGGAGTGGAGGTGATACAATGAGATCTGGTGGGAATTGGGATGAAATGGCCAGATCCCCTTTCTAATTTCTTCTTCTTCCCTGTGATTTAGCGGTTCTTCCGTTTTGATCATCTTTTCTTTCCCTCTTTTTCTAGTTTGAGGAGGAGGAGAGGGGGGGGGGGGGTGTTGATATTGGAAATTTTGGGAGATATTGCTTGTCTACCATTTGGAAGGGAAAGGAGAGTATGTGAATTTCTATCCACTAGTTGAACTGTTGTGAACCCATGGTCGAATCAGGGACCCATGATCTGACCCTCATGTCATGATAGAAAGGTTCTGAAATCATCATATTTGTTGCTAAAATATTGTAGTAGTCATTGTGGGTCATCCTATGCCGATTCTTTTCACTTTATTGTTACATAATTAAATTTAACAATCTAATATTAAAAGAAATCCACTTTTGATAATTTTGTTTTAAAGCCAAACAAAGTCATCCATATCCTTTCACTATCTTGTTTGTAGGCTTTGAAAAAGAGAATACACTTACCAAACAAAAGGAGACTATGAATAAAAAGAATAAAATAGGAAAGAGATAAAACATTGCTCAATTTCTACATGTATCACATGAGGGAAGAAAAACATGGATATATTGGTCTTTATATTCGACATTGTTTATATATAAATAATTTAATTTTGTTCAAATTTTCCTCCCAATGTCGAAAAATTATTTGATAATTATTATTTTTTGTCAGTTACAATAATGATCATTATTTTATTCCCAAATCATCCAGTAATTATTATTTTTCTATAACTGTTTTGGGGTGTTTATCAGAAACACATTGTAGAAAGACTGATTTGCTCAATTAAATATCTTTCATGAACGAGACTGTTGCCAGATAACAATCGCCTTTTCTATTATTAACAGACATTATAACTATTTAACAACTAAATAATGGCATTTGTTTTATAAAAATTCGGTCCACTATCTTTCTGGAAAAAGTCATACTGCATGAAAAGTATGTTTTCTGAATAAATAATGATTAGACAATAACGTTGTCATTTTTAAGTTATTTCCCATTACTTTCAGTTATAACTCCATTATAATAGCTATTGTAATAATCATTATTTAATACTAAAAATGACTCCAAATGACACATTGTTAGGAAAATAAGAACTCTTTATGATTGTTATAATGGTTAGTGATAAATTTCTACATTAGTTTCTAGATAAAATAATATTTTAAAATTCAAAATTTTGTATGACAAATATTTTTTTATTGGATAAAGGGTGATTCAGCCAATAATATTGTTATTTTTCACTGTGACTAATTATTTTTTATTAATTATTGTAATAATGGCCATCATAATAACTTTGCTATTTTAGTATGAAGTTGTCATGATGGAACTCGGTAGTATTTTGACTCTTGATTGGAAAGGATTGTGCAATTAAATAAAATAGGCATCAACTGTATGATAAAAAATATAGCGAGACGATCCAAACTTTGTCAAGTTATCTGAGAAAAGATAGCGAGCAGCAGGCCCAACAAATATAAGTCTGATATGTAAAACTTCGAAGATTTGCTGTTCCTTGAAAGCTCACATGCACACATGTGCACGCATGCACATAACAACAACAACAACAATAATGTTGTATTTGTATGTATGTTTAGAGAGAGGGGAGAGAGAGAGGGAGGGAAAGAGAGGGTGGACTACATTGTAGCCTGCATGGGTTCGAATATAAAAACAATCTTTCCGCATGTGGGGATAGGTCCCCAGACCCTACAATGGTGGAGGTGTTGTGCATACAAACACAGGATGATGACAACAATAATGTATGTGCATTTGTGTGTGTATATATACATAGAGAGAGAGAGAGAGAGAGAGAGAGAGAGAGAGAGAGAGAGAGGTGAGGTGGGTAGACTACATAGTGGCTTGTACAGGTTTGAATACATGAAAACAATTTGTTGTCATGTGGAGAATTAAATGGGGGGGGAGAGAGAGAGAGAGAGAGGGTGCACTACATAGTGGCTTGCATGGGTTCAAAACACAAAAATAATCTTTTCGCATGTGGGGCAAGTCTCTAGACGTAACATGGTGAGAGCCTCATGCACATACACAAACAAAAATGTGTGTGTATGGATCCAAAGAGAGAGGGGAGGAGGGAGAAAGAAGGGTGGACAGCATAGTGGCTTGCATGGGTTCAAAAAATAGTCTTTCCACATGCAAGGTTAAGTCCCTAAACCCTTCAATGATAGGAGCCTCATGTATTGGACAGCCCTTTTAATGTGAGATTACCTTCAAATTACTTATAAATCAAAAATCGTGACTTGAAGATTTGTAGCCTTTGCATCAAATGGTCAAAAATGAAATTATATTTGATTATGTGAATAGTCCATTTTCGACTATTTAATGCATAGATTAGGGATTTCCAAATCATATGATTTTAAATTGTACCATTATAACTTAGCCTTTTCCTTCTTGAAATCTTGTTTTGGATAGCATCAAGGTGTTTTCCTTCAAGCTGAAATGGGCATATGCCTGCTATATCTTGTCTTGATTTTGTAGGCCAGAACCAAAATATTTTGGGCAAAACTCATGATTTGGGTGTAAACTTAAAATTGCGATTATCCAGGCTATGTTGTGTTTATCCATCAATTATTTTCCTGTTCTCAACATGGCTCTGTAGATTGATTGCTGTGTGTCTCATGGAACGATGGGATTACAGGCAGGGGCAAGGAAAGGTACATTATGGAGGGTATACCTAAATCAGCTAATATTGCCTGCCCAGTTGGATTAAAACATGAGCCAGTAGGAAATTCACTGATTTCAAGCTGTCCTTCTTACTATCTGGTGTCATTCCATGCTGTTTGGAGTTCCAAGTAGCTTTTGGGGGGGTGGTTGTGTGGGGTGTTTATCTTTAATTGTCATATTCTTTTTCTACTATAAAAAATGTCTTGTTGCATTATCAATTTTCAACAACCATTTTCTCTGTTGATATTGCAGACTGTTCCAGTTAACCCAAAACCTTTCTTGAACAACCTGACTGGGAAGCCTGTAATTGTGAAACTGAAGTGGGGGATGGAATACAAAGGTAATTTTTTTATGTCTGTGTTTTATATCTGCAAGTGATCATTACATGATGTCAAGTGTTATCTTCCTCATCTCTAAGAACGTGCTTATGTAACTCAGTTTCTCTTTTCTACCTTTTTAGGTTATCTTGTCTCAGTAGATTCCTATATGAACTTGCAGGTATCACTTTACATACAGTTACTCTGTTAGGAATTTGGCCAACTCTTCATGTGCTATTATTATAGTCCTTTTGATTGCTTAGATTAATTTAACAGTAGTAGCATCCTCTGCAGCTTGCCAACACTGAAGAATACATTGATGGGCAGTTCTCAGGAAATCTTGGGGAGATACTGATAAGGTAATTAATTGATACTGGTAATGTTATTTGCTCTATATTTATATGTTCAGATAATTAACATTTCCTGCAATTAGAAGCCATATCACCTAGTTCAAAAGTTGTTCTTTTGCCTTATTTGTCTGGACAAAGTAATTCTGGTTAACATAAAATAGATGCCTTTTTGCTTATCTGTCATATGATTATGTAACTCATACCGACTGATTGTTGTCATATGGGGATGTTTGTCTTCAATTCCATTTCATGTATGACATTCCAGATGCAACAATGTGCTGTATCTCCGTGGTGTACCAGAAGATGAAGAAATTGAAGATGCTGAATGACAATGAGCATTGCTTACAATCCAGGAGACACCTTGCTGTTTACCCAGATGTCTGAGTGCAGGACGTGCCGCGAATGTGACTGTAGTCTTCAAACAATATATCACCACTTTTAGTGACGAGTTAAAAGAGGAGGATGGGAGACAAAAACATGCTTGATTGCTGCCTTAATTATATATGAAAATCCTTGATCATAGTTTCCTCGTTTGGATGCCAATATACAAGTGATGCTTCTGCACTCCTTTCCCTTTGCTTCGATCAACAGGTAAGTTGGCTTGAACCATCCGAAAATTGAGCATTCTCCACTGCTGTGCTATTTATGTTTTGAAATTCTTCATGGTGGCATGCTTGATTAGAATTCTAAATAGCAGGCACTCTGCTCTCTTTTCGTCAATCAACAGGCAGGATTGGTTTTGAACCATCACAAAATTCTTGTGAATGTGATTTGTCTTGCAACTCCATGCGCAATGTATCATCGCATTAGGGAATTTTGTGTAATGTGTGTGTGTGAGAGAGAGAGAGATGATTAGTGCTAGTCCATGTATGTTGTCTTCATGGTATCTTTGATTTGATTAGAATTATAACTAGAAGGGACTCCTCTTGTATCAAAGTGCAAGAATTATCAAGATATTTTCATTTGCGATAAGATATATATCTCTGGGATCATGAGAGAGAGAGAGTGAGAGAGAGAGGGAGAAGGCAAAAGTGATGCGATACAGGCTGCAGGGTGCAGTAACTACCATAACTGGTTGGATTATGCCAAAGTTCCTTGAGAACCAGGACATGTAGATATTTAATTTTTTATGATTTTTATTAAAAATATTATGGAATTTTAGTTAAATTGTTATATTTGTATTTTAGATAATTTTAACATGTTATTTAGATTATTTTCAATTATTGTATTTGATCTCTGAGATTAGTCCCCCGTGATCAAATCGGCTTTCATTCTTAACAACGTTTACAAGGCTTGCATGGGTTCGGTGGCTTGAACATAAATGTATAAATGTTACAGCTGAGCTTCAATGAAGATCACAAGCTTCAGGTCAACAGCCAATCATCGCTGGTCCTGACGGCTTGTCAGGCTTCGTTGTTTGCCATCGAAGCCGGGCTCATTAGCAAGTTTTTTTTAAATGTTTTTCTCGTGTTTTCTGAGAGAAACGTGTCTAGTTATTTATGAGTCCCGGGCCTCTCCATCTCGATTGTCCATCCCTTAAACCGACCGACCTGAAACATTTGAAGCATGGCGAGTTGTGGTGACAGGCTGAACGATTCTACTCTTTTCCGATCTAAATGGGGTGGGCAAAAATTTAAAAAAAAAATTGCTATTGCTTCATCTAGCCATGGTCAAACATGTGTCTCGACCATAGTCTCTTACCACTACTTTTAATATTTAATCAGATATTTTGGCAAGATACGTGAAGGTTAAAAGGTGTTCGATTCTCGCTATCAGAACGTCATGTAACGTTAATCGCGAGATCACGTCGGCTATGATGAGCTGTAAGCATGGATGATACGTAATAAATGTGGGACTCATGAGGGAGACATCGCTTGCTATTCCAGCGGAGCAGGAACGGTGCCAGCCACGTGAAACGGGAGGAAGAGGACGTTCTAGCAGCTGGTGGGTAGCGTGCAGAAACGGAACGGAGCCAAAGTTCCGGTGGGCGCGGGAGCAGGGCCTTCACGTGAAAGGTGCGAGAAGACAGAAAGGGTCATCCGATACTCTTTATGTTGATGGTTTGCTGGTGACGAGGACGGCAGGACTTTATACGCCACAAAATACGAGATGAAAAATATTTTACCATATCATCCCCTTCCTCGTGTTTAATATCAGCGTGTGGTGTGGTTAATAGACTGATATATGACCCATGCCTATCATCCCACGTGACCTCCATATATTGCGCCGATACTCGATTGCCACCAAAGGTTGATCTTCCATGCAGAAAGCTTAAGGGACGCAAGATCTTGCTGTACACGAGTGGAGAAGATCCTAAGAATTTAGGGCCTCTTTAGCTGTAAGAAATGTTTTCTAGTTTACTTCTTCATTTTCAATATTGAAAAACACATTCATTCATAAAAAAATAAAAGAAATTATTTAATAAAAAATAAAAATATTATTTAACTTAAAAAATAATTAAAAAAAGGTCATGGAGAGTTGTTGATGGTGAAGCTATAATGGAGATAATAGAGAAGGACGGTGATGGTGATAGATGGTACCGGTATGGTGATGATGAAGATATGGTGTTTATGATAGTAGTGGGTGATGGAGGTAATAGTGTTCATAAAAATGGTGATGGTAATTATAGTGGGTGATGATGGTACGGTGATAGTAAAGAATAGTGATGATGAACGATAGGTGGTGATAGCGGAGGCTATAGTGAAGAGGGATTGGTTGATGAAGGTATGGTAACAGTGATGGTAGCGAAGAAGGTAGTAGGTAGTGTGGTGGTGGTGTTGATGATATTAGTCAATGGTGAAGGATAGGAAGTGGTGGGTGATAGAGGTATAGTAGTGAGTGGTAGAGGTATAGTGATGACAGCAGAATATAGTGGGTGTGGTGGAGATATAGTGGTGGTAGTGAAGATATGTTGGCATTGAAGGTATGGTGGTCGTAATCATGAAGTTGATGATAAATGGAGGTATGATGGTGATAGTGTTAAAGGGTGGTAGGCGGTGATGGTATGGTTATGGTAATGGCCGTGATAATGGTGGTAAGTGATTGAAAATATAAAAAAATACTATTTTATTTTTAAAAAAATAATAAAAAATAATTTAAAAATATTTTGAGAATCAATGTACATTAAAAATTAAAAAATATAGTTTTCTAAATTTTTTTATTTAAAAAATAGATTTGAATATAAAATTTTATTTTAAGCAGAACAAATTTAAAAAAAATTGTTTTCCGTTTTCACAACTAAATACGTCGTAGCCATTTGAAGGTGGCCCTTGATTGGTTGGCACCAATGATGGCTTGGATCATGGGTGTCAGGCCGGTGTCATGTTGTTGCCTTAATGCAGGGTATTTTTAGTATTCTCTTTCTTCAATTTGTTTTCCCCTGCTTTAGATCATGGAGCGGTTGGGATAGGTCGAGCCAGGTAACTTTGTTTGGACTGGAATGAGAACGTATTGAAGCATTAGCATCAGTTGTCATCCATTTAAAAACAATGCAATCATTGAAGATTTTTCAAGAAAAAAAATCCAATAAATAAGATGTATCCTCCAAAGACGGATGCCTTTTATTGAATTTGATGAAGGAAAATTAAGAACATATATATTTTTTTCCTTTTTTAATAGGAGATAGTTGAATTTTGAATGCATGAAGATATTACATCATTTTTTCCCCTAGTCCATAAAACATATTTTTTAAAAACCAAGCTGCTTTAACAGATTTTTGATCACAATTTTCTAGCCCAGAATTTTATTTTAACTCATTCAAATTCTGTCCTTTCAGTTCAATTTTGACGGATTGATTGTTCGATTTTAAGAGAAGACATTTAAATCTAAAACATACCTAACAAAGCTTAAATGTTGTTATTTCTGTAAATTAAAATTTGACTTGCAATTTGTTAATTATCAAAACAGTGAGGTATCTAACTTACCATCACTCAAGAGCTTAACATGCTTTTACATTTAAATCACCTCACTTTTAACAGCAATCTAAACCCTGTCAACAATAATACATATTGTTCAAGGAGAAAATAAGGTGAGAAAAAGAAAAAAATTCAAAATTTTCTTAATGGACTTTTAATAAATCATGTGAATCCTTATTTAGAATTTATTCGTCAAGTAACTTTTCCTTAATCAAAGTGTGTGAGAGAGAGGGAGTGCGGCTCTAAAAATAACGGTATGGCCCCACACAGTTCTAGGTGATGACCCGTAAGACAAAAGGAAACCAAATAGGCTAATACTAATTGTTCAAGTGCCTTGCTATCTCCATAAAGTTCGACTAAATTTGAACTCAAAATATGAATGATAAATAAACATGATTAAGAATGAAAGAGAATGAAAGATAATGAGTAAGAACTAAGATAATAAACATGGTTTTTAAGAAGTGCTAGCAGCCCATTATAATGCACTTATATCTAGTGCTCACCTTGGATCAACCCTTGTTACATCCTTTCTATTACTTATATGGTGGTCTAAAATCCTAATATTGTCTGGATATTGTCTTGAATCCAGGGATGACTTGCAGTAATTTTTCTTTTTTTCGTTATTGTCCAAATATATGCTCATAAAATAATGGGCACAAGTTTGTTATAAGAGGAATAACAACATCGTTCCACTATTGTTTATTGAAATTGTGATGCTGGTGCATGCCAATGTCCTGATTCACCGGCATGTCATTGTCCCGATTCACCGCAAATGCCTTTGCTTAGAACGAAGGATCGACAACTTGCAGCTAGCTTGCATGGATGCTCATTTCATGCATGAATGTTATAAATTTAAATTAATAAATGCAAACTAAAATTTTAAAATAAACATAAATAACTACAAGTAAATAATTATAATAAATAATAAAAAAGAATAAATGGACTAATAAAATTTAGTTATAGAGGTACATAAATTATATTATTCTTGAAAATGGATTTCACATTTTTCGGAATCAATAACTTGACATAAAGGGTCCCTGACGTGCCTACCTTTCAGGATCAATATTTTTGTAAGCACGCGCTCTTAGTTATATAGATTTATTGAATTACTTCTGATTTTTCATTGACATCAGAGGTTGTGATATTTCTATGGAAAGAAAAAGAGGAGTTTTTAGAGATTATGAAAGAAAAAAAAGAGAGTACGAAGTTATGTGATTCTATAATGCAATGGGCGATAACGAAGAGGAGAATATTTATACAAGCACTTGCTCAGCGACATCCATATTTGCAGCCTAATGATGAAATCGTAACAAATAATCATAACAGTTAGGTCTTGGATGGGTTGGACCAAATGGACTGATTCAATTCTTAGATGGGCTGGACCAAATAGACTGAAGTAAGATCAGGCCCAAATTCCATATATAGGCCTTTCTACTGGGAGACATCCAATGCAGCACAAATTAACATAATTTTTATTATCTAACGTGGAACTAAGAAAAAGGAAGAGGAAAATATTTTAAAACACAAAGAGTTAACTGGAACAATCTAGGAGCTCACCTAAAAAGCTAGTTAAGAAGGTAGTATTTGAGCTCCTTGATCTTGTAGGATTTTCTCGGTATATAATTAATGCAAAAATTCACCAGCATGAGCTTTTACATACTCATTTTATTCAAGCTTTAGCATTTTTGCCTTCATATTCAAATCCATATCTAAATTCAGTCAAACCTAACACAAATACATAAAGCTCGTTTGTAGTGTTTCTTAGTTTATATAGGTCATGGGCTATCTTCTTTAACATCATTTATAATAACTTAGAACTTTATTCAAACAAACTAGCCAGAAGGTATTATTTAAACTTTTTGATCCTATGTAAGTGCTTTTTTTATAAGTGACTAAATGATGTGGTGCCTATTAAAATTTTTTGATCCATAATTAGCCTCAACATTGCAGGAGATATTTATGAGAGGAGGCTGTATATTTGGAAGAGAGCGATTTTGGAGGAGCTGAATCAAACCAACCACAAACATGACTGCAGTGGAAAAAAAAAATTTATGTCGTGAGTGAACAAATTATCCATATTGTCGTAATCCTACATCTGGTGATGGAGAAATGCTAACTAGATTTATAAGTTTGGGATGGTTCTTTTCGATTCACGATAAGTGGTATCAAGATCTGATTTACTATAAGTTAGTTTTATTTATATAGACTAAAGTATACTTTAATTCTCAAACTTTCACTCAAAATTCATTTGGATCATTAACTTTGTCGTAGTTCAGTTCAAGTTTTAAGAAAGTTACATTTTTGATATTCAGATATATAAGACCAGTTAAGCTTGACAGAATATATAGCTAGCCTGTCATTTTCTTGAGATGGATAAATAGGTTGGTTGAAAGGATGATATAGTAGCTAGTTAGTCAATTTTATACAAATTTATGTTTTTGAATGTTAGAAATGCAGTACAGTTAAAATATTAGGGACTAGACAATAACAACGAAAATTTTGGAGATCAAAAAGTATATTTTTATTATTTATTTATTAAGATAAATATACTTATATTTAAATATAATAAGTTTTAAAATATTAAAAATAAAAAAATAAATTTTAAAAATTATATAAATTTAAAAATAAAAAAAGGTGACTGAGTCCAGCAAATGTCAGTCAGTTTTCACGCCAAGAGCGAGTAGATTCTGGATCATGAGTTCCAGAGCTTTTGGGCCGCAGCAGAATAAAGGTGCACAGACAGCGAGAAGGACGAATTCTACGAATTCCGAATGGCACACATCATATCAAAAGTGGAAGGTTCTTTCGTGAAAATGATAAATAAAAAGTGGAAGATCTTGCCGCACGTAGCTCTCACAAAAGCAGCGATGAAGGCAGCGGCCACTTAGGGAGGGCCGCCTCTCTTTCATGGGATAATGATACGGTGCTTCTGGGTGGATCTAAAGTTGGGACAATGATACGATGCTTCCGGGTGGACCAAACCTTTAGATCCATCCAATGAACAAAAGATAAAAATAATTTTTTCATATCTTTTTTTTTTTCCAAAAAAATATTTTAAAAAATAATAAAAAAATGAAAAAGTAAAAGATATTTAGAAGTGGTCCAATCCAGTTCATATATTATTATAAAACAACATTCGATTTGATATCCAAACAACCTAGTTTTAAAAACTTAAAACATATAAACTATTTATGTTACTTTAAATATTTTTTTAGTTTATTACATATATTTTTATTAAAACTAATTTCCCTTTTTCATCTTAATGATAACGTTTCCTCTTATCTATTATTTTTATTTAAAATTATATTTTATTACTTATTTTGATAGATTCTTATTTATAATGTTTTAAAATATATTAATATATATTTTAAAACAGCAAATTTAAGAATGATCAAAGTAATATAATTAAAAAAAATTCAAATTTAATATGCCATTAGCATCACTTTTATTTTTATTTAAAAAATAAAAATAGAAATTTTATATCTATTTCTTTAACTTTTAAAATTATAAACATATAAGGTATAGTCAATTATTTTTCAAGGCTAAGCATGACT
Organism: Metroxylon sagu; assembly: GCA_017589505.3. Lineage (NCBI taxonomy): Eukaryota > Viridiplantae > Streptophyta > Magnoliopsida > Arecales > Arecaceae > Metroxylon > Metroxylon sagu. The sequence continues at coordinate 2,172,913 of JACVBY030000664.1, forward strand.
ATAGCGATGGAGATAGTAGTGGCTGTAGCAGAGGTAGAGAAAGTAGTAGTGGTATTAGTGGTATACTTGATGTGAAATAGCAAGGGTAGTGATGTTGGAGCATTAGCATGGTAGAAATGATAACAGTGATGGCATTACTGATAACAAAAATGATGGTGACAAAGGCATCGATAATATGATAGAATTGATGATGATAGCGATGGTGGTGTAGTACAAGCGGTGATGACAATAGTAACGATGATAGGTAGTGAAGGCACCAATAGAGTGATGGAGGTGGCAATGACTTCAATAGTAGCATGGTGGCAATATTAGTAACAACAAAGGTGGTGCAACGATAATAGATGTAGCATTGATAGTGGAGGTAATAGCAATGATAGCAGTGATGGTGGTAAAATTGTGAGTTTCTTATTTTTAACAATATTAAAAGTAAAATTCTTTCTTTCATTATTATATAAATAATAAAAGTGATTTCTAAAATTAAAAATATTAGAAATAATAACATAATTTTTTTTTTTAATCTCAATATCTATAATGTTGTTCTAATACCCCAAAATAGTCTCAAATCGAATGGAAAAAAAAAGTTTGAAGAGCTTATAACTTAAGTTCATCTCCTACCAATTAACTTACACTTGAGTTTTTAAGGTCACGTAGACTTGGCCCTTAATTGGATCAGCAATAAGTCCTACCATGGCATGGAGCTACCCTTGCAGGATCGATGATCCCAATGGAATAGATTCTGGTTAGTTTGGAGTGTATGACAAGAATATTGCCTGATAAGGAGAGAAGATTGTAATACCTCAAAATAGTTCTGCATCGGATGGAAAAGAAAAGTTTGAAGAGCTTATAACTTAAGTTCACTTACTACTAGTTTGAAAAATTACTTCATTCCTTCCTTTCTAGATTAACTAGAATAGATAAATGAGAAAAGATTGAGAAGATCTCATCTGCGAGTATTAGAGGAATCATAAGACGATATTATGGTATTGGATCAAGATACTTCAAATCAGAGAAGACTACTCGCATTAGAAGAAAAGATGATCAAGATCTTCTGTTCTAGTCTTACATCTTTTACAGATGGGAAGAAGGAAGGAATTCTATTACGCAGAAGAGCAAAAGTAGGGAGACCACTACGGAATAATTTCCAAGGAGGTAGAAAACTTTGCACTAGGATGGCAACTTCCATATCCTAGAGAAATTAATGGAAAAATCAGTTTTAGAGATAGAAATCATGCTTTGATATACATGCATCACTATGATTTTAGAACTAAATTCTGAACCCCCACATAAGATATCCTTCTAAGTTGGATGTGCAAGAGGAGTAACTATGGTTCTTTTAACTAATATTAGAGGAAAACAATGAGAAATTACCTACATATTCCAATGACCTTTCAATGCTATAAGTTTATTCATCATAGAGAGCTCTATGATAGCATCTATATTATACACTATAGGAATTTATTGATGGGAGTCATAGAAAACTAAGGTTAACTTTCAATCTCAATATTTGTTCTACTGCCAACTTATGAGAAAAAGTTTCCTTCAATAAATTGAGAGGATTTACAAACGAGATGCTAGATTGGAGAGATATTTTTTAGTAGCTTATAGCATGTCCAGTTTTCTTGGAAGTGCTATTTGGATGATAATAGACAGCATATTAGGTTGTCATAATTGATCTTCAAGTTCTTGCTATTCTATTGCTTAAAGCCAACCACCACCGACAAACACTAGGGATGCCCAATCCATTATGTTTTTCCTCCTTACATATGCTACTTCAAGAGAGTATTAAAGGCCTTTTTTCTCAATATCATGGCCCTATAGAAAACTTCTTATAATTCTCTCAAACTAGTTCAGAAAATTATTTAGGTTGCCAGTGCTTGAAATGATATAAATAGGAATAGTGCAAAAGACTAACCCGATGAAGGTACATCTACCAATAAATGATAAAGATTTGTACTTCCATGCATCTAATTTTGAATAGATCTTATCCTTTAAGGGTTGAATTCTGTGTTCTTCAATTCGATCTCTTTAATTAGAATACCAAGGTACATGCCAAGATTTTCTACCCTTTTGATCCCAAGTAAAGAGGATAACTTTGTAGATAAATCAGTATTGATCTTGAGGCTAAAGAAAACCATGGATTTATTAAGGTTTATTGATTGACTTGATTGAACATAGTAGTCTATAATAGTATCTTTAATGTATCTGCACTAAGCAACCTTTGCTTTGGATAATAGTAAGCAATCATCAGCAAATAATAGGTGACTAATAGAAAGTCCTCTTCTATTTGGTTAATAGTCACTAACCAACCCTTCTTGCATAGCTTTATAAATTTTCTGATTCATCATTTCAACACAAAGAATAAACAAATATGGAGGCAGTGTGCAACCCTAGCGAAGACCCAATTGAGAGTAAAAGAACTAACTTGGCATGGCATTTTGCAACACTGAAAAAGGAGAGTGAATATAACCCTCAATCTATTTGATCATTATCATAGAAAAATTCAAGTGTTCGAGAACAGCCATAAGGTAATTCCACTCAGCCTTATCAAAAGCACTTTTCATATCAAGTTTAATAATCATTAGGGGTTTAGTAGAAATCACCTTGTGAAGGGAGTGGATAGCTTTCTAGGCAATAATAATATTATTTGAGATACTTCTCTCTGAAATGAAAGTTGATTGTTCTTCAAAAATTAAGTTGTAGATTATCTTGTTGATGTGAAGGATAATAATTTTAGCAATGATCTTATAGATAGTATTTTGCTGACCAATTGGTTTAAAATGATTTGTAGTTGTAAGATTTTTATATTTTGGGATCAGAACTATAACGATTGCTTTCCAAGCATTTGGCATAATATAATAGGTCAAGAAGTTCTTGACTATTAAATAGACATCTTACTCTATTACATTCTAGTAACTCTTAAAGAAGCTTGAGAGAAAACCATTAAGGCTTGGAGTTTTATTTGAACCCAAAGATTTGATAGCAATAATAATCTTTTCATTATGGATAGGAGCAATCAAAAAGTGTTGGTTCTCCTCACTTGGAGTATATCTAACAAGAGGTAAGGATGCAGAAGAATATTAAGATGGCTGAGCCGACCGATCTCAATAGAGCTACAAGATCTATCTAATCCCCTCATATTATTTATGTGAGTTTCTATTGCTATCACCAATGAATGAAATTCCATTCCTCTTGTGTTTAATGATAATGAAATTTTAAAAAAAACTTTGGATTCTTATCCCCTTTTTAAGCCATTAAATTCTGGATTTTTGGTACCAAATAGTTTCTTGGAGCCTTAGAAGTTTATAATATTTTTTGGAGATTGACCCTAAGATTGTGCATGTCAGTTTCACTTACGTCACATTGATTATCCTCCTTTAGTTGTAAAGCTTTAATTTCTTTTTCTAATTTTTTCATACTTGCAAAAATATTTTCCACACTTGTAAAAATGATTCCCACACTATTTGTTTCATTGCTTCAGTGATTGCTTAGTCTTCTATAGTTATTTAGTTAATCTATGTATAAGATAACCATCGGTCACTGTCCTGCAAGCATAATTAATAGTATGAAAGGAGACATCAAGAGAGGGTCAAGTTTTCAAATCAAAAAGGTTTTAGACCTCCTTAATGTGACCAAAGACTAAAAAATAGAGGACAATGGTCTAACCCTTTCTTGTGAAGATGTTTAATTGATGCTTCAAAGAAAAGGTTTAGCCATGGTTTAGAAGCCACATCTCGATCAAGTTGCTCCCAAATTCTCGTACCTCCACTTCTATTGTTACACCAAGTAGATAAAGGACCAAAAAAATCAAGGTCAATTAGAGAGGTGTTATGCAAAAATTCTCAAAACTCATTGGACTCCCAATTATCAATAAAGTCCTATCCCCCTCTCTTCTCCTCTATAGCAAGAATATAGTTAAAATCTCTAGTTACAAGGATAGGAATTTGGAGGTCCAATATATTTTATAATTTAGCCTGTAACTACCCTTTGGTGACCTCATTAATACTTGTTGTAAGGCTTCAATGTAGAAGAAGCTATAAATACATTGTGAGAAGGCATAGAGAAAGCCAATAGATCCTAGTCCTTTCCTTTAGAGAGCTTTTAAAACTCCTGATAAGCCATAAGTCTCAATATTCCTAATGCTCCATTTTTGTCCCATTTTCATGTGGTCTTTTTTAATAAATCTACTAGATAGTCTACTTTCAAGAATAATAGAGACATTAATTTTATTCAAGGAAATTATTCTTTTAGAATTTATTGAGAATCTTGATTTACCCGCACCTTAAAAATTCCTTATTAGAATATTCATGATGAAAGATTTTGAGGAGGATTGGGCTTTATGGGGCAATCTCTTACCCCTTTATGCTCTGATGAAGCTTGATCAACTGAGATCAGGAAAGCATAGAACATTAGATCAACCAGTGCTTTAAAAAGCTATCTAACGTAATCACCCTCTCTTCCCACTAAAGCCAATAGGATAACATCCATAATAGAGGGTTCACTAGTAGACATCTAGTGACCAGAAGGAATGATTTCCCTTGGAGTGATTGCAATTGATAACATCTCCATTCTAGTAGGAGACACTAGGGCATCGTCCTTTGTAGTCAGGCCCCTCGATGTTGCCTGTTTCACTACCTCTAGGATGAGGTGGGTCAACGATTCATGGCCTATTAGGAGAGATGCTGATGAAGAGCTGTTGATCACTGTCTTATCCTATGATGAGACTTGGAGACCATCCTTTACTCCGAAGAACTGCAATATGGAGATTGGCTCCTTGAGCTTCGCTTTTAGCTAGTTGAAGAGAGGCTTTGGCTGGGTTGCTACCATTAGAGTCGGTACATAGAGCCTATCGAATGTTACTCCGATTAGAGAAGAGTGAAAACCTTACGCCTCTTCGAAAATGATCTTCGAAGTGAGGACATCCTCTTGCCAATGAATTGCTTTTCGTTGGGAAGATCACATATACTGATTGATACCTTTTTCTTCCTTAGATCCTTTATTTTTAGCCCTAGCTTATGAGGCCCAATTGCCATCCATTTGAGCTAGGCCTTAATAGGTTTTTGTTTGCCCACAGCTCTTTTTGCCCTAAATGGACAATCTCTCTTATGTCCTAGACCCGAGGATGGAATTAGAACACGACCATCCATCGCACACTCAAAGAGAATAAACTCCACAATACGCAAGGAGTCTTTATAAAAACATATCAATAATTAAATGTGACTAAACCAATAATCCAATTGTTCTTTGAATTAAACTAGCGAAATGTAGACATAATATCCAATAAGTAAATACCTACAATGTCAATAAAAATCTCCAATATGAAAACTACATCATATGACTCGCACTAAATCAATTTCCAATTTAATAACAAATCAACTAAGAAAAGCTCAGTCAGCTTCTACTCAGATCCCAATGTTCATGTTTCTGACCATCGCCAGTGACTTAACTTTGGACCAGGGAATAAAGGAAGGAAATAGGGCAAGGGAATTTACCTACCCAAATTCATCGCCAGAATGAAGAAGTCAATGAATCACTGTTCTAGCTCTGTTCTACCTCTAAAAATAGTGACACCAAAAAATTCTCTTGGAACCTTGAATCTAGTTGATAATCAACCCTAATTGAAGAATAAAGATTTCATGGATCTTTGGAGAGAAATTAGAAGCATTTCTTTAGGACTTACTGGAAAATCTCGATGGATTACAAGAAAGAAGGCGAACTCACCTTCTCCTCTCTTTTCCTCCTCTTGTCTCCCTAACCTCTCTAATTTTACCTCAAATCTGAACTCTTCCTCTTGTTAATGGCTGGAGGAGGGTTTAGATTAGGTTAAATAGAGAAAATAAGGCTTTAGATGAGCCTTATGTCCTTTTTCAATAGACCTTGGGAGGGAGACGAGTTTGTCTCCTCCCAGGATTTTAAAATTTGATTCATTTCTTTCGCTTTCTTCTTTTATTTTTTAACTTGAATCAGGCCAGTCAAATAGACCAAGCCTGATCTTAAGATCGGGTTTGGTTCCAAAAATGTCGGGTCTCACAAGCACTGAATTTTCTTTCCGAGCTGGATCCGTTAGAGCTCAAACCTGATCTTTTTGAACGGTCCCTTTGCCTTTTGTTTTGGTTTAGCCCTTTAAGTCCATGGAGGTCACCCATTCCACTTCCGCATATTCTCCCGAGAGTGTTTGAATTTGAAACCGAAGAGGGGGCCCCAAGTTTCGCATTGATACTTGATTTTGCATAACATCGATCAACATATTCCGGCTCCTCAAGTCAGGAGTTTCCTCACCTATTCGATCTAAAATAACAAATTTTGATTCAGATACCACCTTTTTTGAACCGTCCACCTATTGAGCTGGAGAATGTAGAAGGTGATGCACCCTTTCTTCATCGGGTGAGCTCGAACTTCCGCCTCTCCTTAAATTGGAATTTCACTTCTTGGTAACTGTTGACCATTTGGCTCCCATTCAAACAAAATCAAAAGCTAAGGCCCCTGTGAACTAGCTTGATTCTTGTTGAGTTTAGTGAGTTAACTCAGTAGATTGATCGTTCTCACTCGCTTCCTTTTCCAATGCTTTTTTCCTTTGACATCCGGTACCCAGCCATGGGCCATACATCCGCTACTTGGATTTCTTAGGTTGAATATTCTGCATGTTAGATGCATTATTTGTGGCATCAGAAATTTTTAATTGGGCACATGTGGAAACAATAGCAACCTTTTTAGAGGTATTGGTGAAAGAAAAATCTAGAGCCCCATGCCCAATTCAACCACATGCATAATAATACGGTCGGATTTCTTCATAGGAAAATGATTTCCATATTGGATCTTCTCCATCATTTTCCAAATATCAATACAAGACATAAGAGGTTCTTCAAGATTGACCAATACACAAACTGTAGCATAGTTGCACAATTTTAAGCTTTCTGTCTAATTGTCGAACCACAGTGGTTTGCAAGAAACACTAGCAATTTTTAAAATTTTTTCTTTGGATCACAATTTGATTGAGGGTTCTTTCATGTGCAACCACAGTGCAGCTTTATTAATGGAATCGTTGGAGGTTTTGAACTTAGCTTTTCATCGTTCAAAGGTCAGGATTTGACCTCCAATGACCCACGGTCCAGTAATGGGTAACTTGCGAGGTCCTCCTCCAAGAAGAACCTAAATCCATAATGACATGGTCCCACCAGACCGATCGCAGGATTCCAATATTTTTTGCCCCAGCTTCCATAAGGGCTTCCAAATTCATTCTTCTCCACAATAAGGCTAGCTTTCATTCGGATCTGGCACTTTTCAATTCCTCCCTTGAGAATTTGACTGTCCGATTTAGTTGAGTCCTTAAAGTTTCTATTTCTTGAACAAAAACTTTGCTCCATCCTCTTCGATGCGGTTCTAGCAATCGAAGCCCATGAACAGCGCTCTCCATCTTGTTTCTCTTGATTACCTGTTTCTGAGTGCTCACTTCATCCATGATGAGAATCGTCAATTTGTTTTATCCCCTCATCAGAAATGCTCTTCTTCAGACCTGAGTTGGGCGACAAATGGACACCTTGATTGCCAGTGATGCAATCTCTTTCAACACCTTTTCTCAGCCCTTCGCTCTTTGACAGAGCAGAAGTGCTGTTCGCAGCCATTCAAGCCTAACTCTACAAGCCCTCTAATCAAGTGGAGTAAAGAGAGTTAGGTAGATTTAGAGATTTACAATATTGGCAACCGGGCGGACCGAACTTACGGTCCAGCTGGGATATGGTATCGTTGCCCCTTGGATGATTCACATTAGTTCTCTTGGAGATGAAAACTTATTAGCTCTCATTAAAAAAAAAATAAAAAATTAAAGAGAGATTTTATCCCTGTTTTTTGAGGGATAAAAAGTGATTTTATTAACATTGACAAATCAAACTTTCTATCAGATGGCAAATAGCTGGAGATGCAGAGATGTCGGACGCTTACAACCCATCTCTCTCCCTTGGGGGAAGAAATCAAAGAGTAATCTCTCTTAAGAGAGATCGGCATTTTTTTTTTCTTTCTTTTTCCCACCTGAGTAGAGATGTTGGCTTCACAGGTGCAGTTAGAGAGGACGGTAACAGTACCATGCAGACGTAAGAATGTAACTACTCAAATCTGCAGTCTCGTAGCAGTAATGAACCATAAACTCAACTCTCTACTCTCTCTCTCTCTCTCTCTCTCTCTCTCTCCGTGTCTGTGTGTGTTTTCTGGGCCTGGCAACAGGATTGATCGAGAATCTAAAACCCACAAAAAAAAAGTTGAGCTGGATGTGAGCAAGACTTTGTGAGCGACTGAATGCAATTTGTGTTGTCAACAACTACTAAAGAATATAGGCCAATGAGATCTCTTTGCTCTCTCTCTCTCTCAGTGAGATTTCTTCGTTCTCTTTCTCTCTCCTGTTAGCACAGCAAACCGGCAGCTTGGAGGTTAAAAACATCATTTTCGCAATGAATTTCTGCTTGTCTATCTGTCAGGAAAGCAGAGTACATACCCCACAATTTTAAGGGTTTGTGTCTCTGTCGAGTTAGCAGGGATGTTCCCCCTCCATTCTTAGCCACAAAAAAAAAAAAAAAAAAAACTGCGTATTGAGATTGAGTTATCAATTATCCTCTCTAGCAAATTATTGTCATTTTTTATATAGAACTGCAACCCAACCAGCTCAAAACTGAGACCACCTGTATTGGTATAAAATTAAGCCATGAATGCTATTGAGAAGCACAGTTGTGGTATTGGGAAAATAGGTAATATTTCTTTTGCTCTTTTTCTTAGTAAGCTGTTTGAGCTCATAAAAAATCATTAAAACTGTGTGTGTGTGTGTGTGTGTGTGAGAGAGAGAGAGAGAGAGAGAGAGAGAGAGAGAGAGATTTTACTAGTGTTGAGATTTATCCCTTTTTTCATCTGTTCGGGATTAATAGTGTTCGGATTCAGATAACGCTGTTTAGCTTAATTCAGCCCCCTTTCAAGCGTCGTCTATCACAGTGCAATGCCTTAGTGTTAAACGCACACCGTTGCATGTGGATGGAGATGTTCAAGCAAATCTCTAGTTATGGTGTCTCTGATGTGAAGAACTGAAAAATTCCGAAACAATTGCCAAAAATCTAAGAGAAAAACACTTGATTCTCAAAATAGTAGCGAAGGCAAATATCTTTATAGCTTTAACATCAAATCTACAATGCACTCGCTCATGCGTCCTTGAAGCATTGCCGAACACTGCAGTGAACTGAAATAGCAGAAGTGAAGATGTTCATATCTTAATCTAACTAGTATTACGACACAAGCAAGCTTATTTCATCTATATTCACTGCTTGAAGAAACTGGAACGCACAAGCCACACCAATAATCTCATACATTTTGATCATTCATCGCGCACCTCAAAGACGTTGCGGCTCTTGACGACGATGTCGTACATGTGCACCGAGGTGAGCCTGGAGAAGTCTCTCGGGAGCGAGATGAGGTGAACCGAGGAGCGCATGTGGAACTGGACGAGCTCGGGATGGTTGTGATATCGCTCCCACCCGAGTGGTGCAAGCTTCTGCTCGAGCATCTCATACGAAGTGATGATCTCGTTGGAAGGAACGTGCACCAAGACTTTGCGACGGCTGTGGCTTTGCTCGACCCCTGGGATCTCCACGCGGCGTACCACCCCTTTCTTTTCGAACACCCAAACACCTGACATCTCAAACTTCTCGTATTGCTGTGATAGAGGGAAAGAGAACTTATGGGTGATTGAAGGGGTGGAGAGGGGGCTGGGGGATTTATACTTGTGGCAGTGGGACCGAGAGTAGGTCGAGTCAATGGAGATCTGTTTGCGATTGGCGTGGCGGGGATCTCCTGGCGTACCTATTTGGGTTCAAGGATATTGCCCTTGACCAGTTCTCAGACTGGACGTGCGGCCCCACTCCCATTAAAATACGACAAATTAGCTGGTGCCCACAACTTGTAGGGAGGGAGTCATTGACCTCTACAACATAACTCCATGCTGATCAATGAGCATGCATTGATGAAGGCACTAGTTTCGTGTGAGCAACTAATCATCGCTGGTCCTGCAAGCATGTCAGGTTCCGTTGTCTACCATCAGATCCCGACCCATTTTGCTGGCATTAATAAAGAAAGGTATCTGGATTCCTTTTTTATATACAGAAAAGGCATCTTGCTATTTAAGAGTCAAGGACCTCTCCATATCAACAGTCTCTCTCAACGGGCCGAGTCGAGATTATCAAAAATCGGAGAAGGTAGCTGATGTTAGTTCGTCTAGTCATGGCCAAACATGTGTCTCCACTATTAGCTTTTAACGATGATAGAATCATCGTCCATCTAGTCCTGCTCTCTAGAATCGGACTGGTCGAATGCCTCTTGGCCATTGCTTTTAACATTGTTTTTATCTAGTCAGATATTTTCGACGAGATATCTGAGGTTAACATTGGCCTTAGTTACGTAATAGAGCTAGGTGCAGTACAGTCCTGTTGGAATATTGAAGTTGTAATATTTGTCAGAATTTAATAATTTATGTACAGGGCAATGAGAGAGACGGTCAGTTGCTACTCTAGGATTCCGTTCTATAGGTGGGTCCGCTATGTTTGGTGGTATCAGGCGCGAGGGAGCTAGAACGGGAACAGTGCCACGTGAACGGGAGGTAGAGGATGGTGAAAGGATAGGAGCGCGTGCAGGAACGGAACGGAGCCAAATTTCCGCCGGGGCAAGTACTGTTCACGTGAAGACCGGAGAAGGCAGGAACCACTTTTTCGTCTCGTTATCGTTTCGTGTTGATGCCGATGGTGTGGTTGAGGCCGCGACGATGGCGGGACTTTACGCCACAGGAGAAGAGCACTTGAACCATATCGCTCCTTACCTCGCGTGCAGCACCAGCATGTGGCGACTAATGGACCGATGTATAGAGACCCATCTGTTGTTCACCTGAACTTGGTGTGCCTTATATCAATTCCCGACTGGTATAAAAGATAGGTGCTCTCGACAGGAAAAAAACGAGTGGTGCTGGAAAGCAGCACTTGTGTGAGAAAGAAGGTTCAAAAGAAGTATCCAGAGATTAAGATGTAGAAAGGAGACGCGAAAAAGCATGGTGGAGATCATTGGAAAGAGCTGAACTCTACCGGTACGTTATCTTCTTTGCATATTCCTCGGTAGGTGGAAGGAGGTTGTCAGATTGAGACTTAAAATTAACAAGGAGAAAATTTTAAAATAAATAAGTATAGGACTGTTTATTGAATTTAAAAGTGAAGAGGTCGTTTATAGTTAAATTATCTAATAAAGACTAATCACAGAATAAGAAAGAGAAGATATAAACTCTTTTAGACTAGTTCACTTTAAATTAAGTCTCAATTTAATTAGATAATATTAAAAATAATATAATTATAATTTTAGTTAATTTATAATCATGATGTTTAGTATTGAGTTAGCTTTTTAAAGCAACTTAAATCACCTAAATCGAAGTTTAATTGAGCAAGTTAGGAATAATTTTATGAACATATATTAGAGTTGATAAACTTCTGAAAAATTATGAAAATGTAATTAATAGTAACAATGATTTTTAATTTTTTATCTAAACTTTTACATTACAAAACTATGTTAGATGAGTCAGAAGATTGTTATAAGTTAAGAATCTATTTTTTTGAATATTATCAAATATTTATTTATTTGATTTTTCTAAAGAAATCAGCATTCTATAAGAACTGAAAAATCTATTGATTTTAGAATATTAGTATCCTCTAAAGAGTAGGAAATTTCTTGACTTTAGAAAATCTCTTTATAAATAAGGCTTAATAAAGATCTTTTGATATTAAATCAATTCAGAGGGTGAAGAATGAAGATTGACGGAGCCCTTAAGAATCAAAATTAGAGGATTAGTCGGATATATGTGAATACCAATAGCTAGTAATTTTATTTAAAGAGGTAAGCACCTTATTATATTTAGAGTGCATTTTAAAATTATATAAGATTTTAAAATTCACATAACATAAATCCTAAGGAAGTATGCCATCTTACTTATATAACCAGTATATCTGAGTAAGTTTGCAAAATTGATGTATGTGAAATAAGTTATGCTGTATATGGAATATATTATTAACTCTCAGTCAAGCGACGATTTCTATTTTATTCTCTTTGCCTTTCATGGTTTGCATGAAGGCTTCTATTTGATATTGGGACCCACCTCTATACGGGATATATATGGTGCTTTATTTCTAACCCACTCCATAGGGTTCTATGTAGTGATCCATTCTGCCCCTGTCATGGAGTTTATACATGGCCATAGTTTTATTAATTGATGAGTTGTTATTAGATGAGTTGAAACTTAAGTGGATTTTTATTTGCTAAAAGAATATAAGAAATATTTTACTTTAAAACTTGCAAAACATTGATTTTTACAAATTATTGAATTATGGGAATTTGTATAAAAATGTTATTTTAAACATTATCATAATATACATGTATTTTAAATTACATCATTATGCTTATTTAATTCCTCTAAATGTGATTAGAGTTTACTTACTGAGTGTTAACTTATAAAAATTCTTAAATCCTTTTGTTTCAGAGATTCAGTTATACAAGGTATTTGGATAGAAGCTGGCTATAGATTCTAGTTAGAGATATGTTAAAGAACTAATGTAGCTTTTGATTTAAGAGACGTTTAGTGATTCAATTATTATATAAGAATTTTATTTATATTTTTTTGTTATTGTTGTCATAGATGTGATATTTGAATTTGAACAATTTTATGGAATGCTATTACCCAAATTAAATGGATTATTTGAAGTCAATTTTCAATAGGATGCTTTGCATGTCATGGGATTTCAATTCTGCATGCATGTGGTGGATTGTTATGTCCTCAATTTACCTTCAAATCTAGGGTGTGATAATTATAATGGTATCAGAGCTTAGGTTTGACCCTTAAGAATTTAAACCAGTTAGTGGTGATATGAATAGAAATTAGATTATATAGAAGTACATGAAAATTTTCTTTATTATGGATGTTTATATTAGAGATGCGCAGCAGAAGTGTGGCAGATTTAATGTCATACTTTCAAGTATTATGATTGAAAGAGGATATAAATAGAAGTGACCCAATTCTTTTTCTAAATATGTGAATTGACAATAAGTATTTATAATTGCAATAAAAAATTTCAAGAATGAAATTTTTTAAGAGAAGGAGAATATGAGATCCAGCCGTTTTGGGCTAGCTCACTTGAAGTTAAGACTCAATTTGATTGAATTGAGTTAAAAATATTAAAAATAATATAATTAAAAATTTTAAATTTAATTTAATATTTTTAATTGACTTAGCTTTCTAACACGTCTTATGCCATTCAAATCAAAGTTCAATTAAGTTACAAGCAATTTTATAAATATATATTAGTTTTGATGAACTTCTAAAAAACTATAAAAATACCATTAATGGTGATAATGATTTTTAATTTTTTGAATATTTATTAGATAAGTTAAGAATCTATTTTTTAAATGTTTATTAGATATTTATCTATTTAATTTTTCTAAAGAAATCGATATCCTATAAGAACTGGAAAGTCTAGTGGTTTTAAGAGATTAGTATTTTATGAAGAGTAGGTAACCTCTTAGCTTTAAAAGATTTTTTTATAAATAGGGCTCAATAGAGATCTTTTGGTATCAAATCAATACTTCAGAGGATGAAGGATGAAGATTGATGGAGCCTTTGGGCATCGAAAGTAAAGTATTAGTTGGATATCTATGAGTACTAGCACCTAACAATTTTATCTAAAGAGATAAATACTTATTTATATTTAGAGTGCTTTTTAAAATTATATAAAATTGAGATTTAAGAATTTTATGAATAATTTAATTATATTTTGAGTTTGTTTTATTAAAATTATTCATGGTTGTTGAACTATTTTAGAATTTTTTATTTTATTTATTTATTACATGGATAATAGGGCTAAATAAGTTTATTAAAATAGTGTTATATTTTGAAAAATTATGGATTTTGATTTATTATATTTTCTAAATGACACAAAATTTATTCTAAATTTTTATTATGCCTAGTATTTTATTTGAAAAATATCATCAATATATTATGACATGAAAGGATAATTGCAAATTTTATAAATTACTTTGTACATCTTATTTTTTCAAAACTTTGGATCAAGTAAGTATGTCACCCTGCTTGCATAACTAGCATGTGTTTCAAGTTTTGGTAAAATTTGTTAAATTTATGTTGTGAATAATTTTTGAATTTGTCATGTAGAAATATCTTAGTAGGCTTGCAAAATTGGTGTTTGTGAAATAAGTTATATTGTATATGGTATATATTATTAACTCTTAGTCAAGTTACGACTTCTGTTCTATTGTTCCTGCCTTTCGAGGCTTACATGAATGCTTTTGTTTGATGAATTGTTATCTAATGATTAAAAATTTAAGTGGACTTTTGTTTGCTAAAGGAAAATAAGAAATATTTTTTTTCAAAACTTGTAAAACATTGATTTCTACAAATTATTGGATCATGAGCATATGTATAAAAATGTTATTTTAAGTATTATTGTAATATATATATGTTTTAAATTGTATCATTATACTTGATCTCTCCAGGTATGAGTAGAGTTTACTTATTGATCATTAGCTTACAAAAATTCTTAAATCATTTTGTTCCAGTTACCGACTCATATAAAGGATTTAGATGGAAGTTGGCCTATGAATTCTAGTTAGAGATATGTTAGTTAGAGAATTGATGTAATTTTTAATTAAGAAATATTCATTGATTCAGTTATTATATTAGAATTCTATTTGAATTTTCTTTTATTATAGTCATAGATGTAATATTTGAATTTAATTAATTTATGAAATATTATTAGTAGATTAAATGGATTATTTGAAGTCAATTTTAAATAGGACACTTTATATGCCACGAGATTTTAATTCTGTATACATACGATGGGTTGTTATGTCCTTAGTTCACTTCTATGCCTGAGGTGTACCAAATGACTAATATAAAAATACTTATATCATATGAAGATGCAGAGTGTGTGTGAGGCCAAAAGGCTGCGCACATCCCTAACACGCATGCACTCATCTAATGTTGTTTTTTTTTTTTTTTCCTCTCTGATGTTACTTCCCTTTTGGTAACACAGACACCCTTGCACTCATCCAATGATGCTTTATATTTTCTCTTTTCTATTTTATCACAATCTTACCAAATCCTTATTATTTATAATCTTCATGATAAATATTTAACTTTTTATAATTTAAGTACATTTTATCAATCGAAATGTTACGTTTTAAATGGACAGGTTTATGGCATAATGATATGAACTTAGATATTTAAGATTTCAAGATGCTTTGGCTTTAGAATAACATAAAATGATTCTTTAATTTTATAAAAATTATTTATAATTTTTAATTATTTTTAATATTATTTTAGACAGATGTCAGTAAGAATTTGGCGGTAAGATTGATGCTGAATGGAGTGTTGAAGAAAGAACGAAGAATCTGCAAAAACATTTCAACAGGGTGACCAAATTTTCCAACGGAGGGCCGAACTAGTCAACATATAATTATCGGGATTTATTTTTTATTTTTTTTATTTTTTTTAAATTTTTTTTATTTAGAAACCGCTGGACTCTCCACTCTTTCGCACGACGGGACTTCTATAAATAATATATGAGCGCCAGCAGTGAAAATTGAATTCAACTCTGGAATCCCGGAGTGGTAGGAAACAGTACTATAAGGGTGACGTACATGAGCCGCACGTGACGTCCCCGTCTCGTCGAACCCCTAGCTCTTTAGTTTTATTTCTCCTAGCTGGAGCCCAGTTGGACGCGTCGTGAATGTCGTGCTTGTCTCAGAATTTTAACATAGAAAAAGCCGACCGTCCACATGCAACCATAGCATGAAGGACGACAAGGCGGCCTGGAGGCATGCTCCAAGGACATACGAGCACTTCAAGTTATGCGCTGTTTTTTTAGCACTGGAAGCTGACACTTGAAAAGAGTTACACTTCTTTTTACCTGGTGTTTGTACCTGGATTGCAAGTTGGTTTTAACCAACAGCGTCACCCTTTGGAAACTCACTCAAGATGCCATCAAATCAAAGATAATTAAACAAGTTTACTTTTTAAAGATGATTTAAATCATTTTATATGCTTTTCAACATTATAATAAAAATCAGGGCATCACTCATTTAATTATGCTTATGGAAAGATTATACAGTCATGTAAAATCTAAATTTTTATAATTACATAGAGGAAAAAAATAATGGATGGTATGCATTGCTAACATATACCAACTTTTTTCCTCCTCACTTTATATATATATATATATATATATATATATAATTACTTTTAAGGACCTGTTCATGCTATATTATCTCAATTAAAATTCTTCAAACATCATCTAAAACTTGAACCTAGAGTCTTTGATAACCCACACCCAGAACTGCAAGAAAATTTGTTTCACTCACTATGTTATTTATTATTTTTTATTATTTAAAGCATTCCACTGCTTGCGCGTGTGATGGATCCAATGTGAGACATATATTTCAAGCTAGCTAGTAGCAAGCTAGTCTACATCCATTAATTTTCAAAGCTTTTAAACATATATAATCCATTGAAGGCATGTATGAAGCAGGACCACATTTGACTTATGGAAAAAGTTGCTCTATATGATATTATCAATGTCGGGCCTATATTTTACATTTCAAAGGATTGAAAGAGATAAAAAAAAAAATGAATTTATCTTGTATTATGTAAATCAAAACCCTTAAATAATTATTTTAAAATGCTAATTTTCTCTTAAAAAAATAATTTGCTAAATTGGATCCTTGAATCATTGATAAAATTTTCTTTATTATATTCTATGCGTGATTATTGTCATATCCTTAATTAGATGTACTGAAAACTTAATAGTCTTGAATCCTTTATTTCTTGTTGAGTAATCTTGTTTGTTCTCACAACATTCTATATTTCTTTTGGGACTCCGTCGCTAGTGAATTGCAAAGAAGGAATTTTTTTAATAAATTGAACACTGGCCCTTCTACGCTACTACAATTGAGTGTTT
The DNA here is from genome assembly GCA_017589505.3 of Metroxylon sagu. Classification (NCBI taxonomy): domain Eukaryota; kingdom Viridiplantae; phylum Streptophyta; class Magnoliopsida; order Arecales; family Arecaceae; genus Metroxylon; species Metroxylon sagu. Next base: position 2,189,937 of record JACVBY030000664.1, read on the forward strand.
GTTTTGATGGTGTCACCTTTTGCAACTTCAATAAGAAGGCAAGGGTTCCCATTAGACTCAGCCCCCTGGAGGTGGAAAAAGATATATGATGGAAAGAGGCATTGCCTTCTTCTAATTTATAAAAAAAAAAAAATCTAGTAAACTATTTCTATTACTGAGGCTGTTTGTATATATGATTTTGCATCACACATTATAAGCTTGCATCGAGGTGAAAAGCGGACAAAACCATTTACAAATGAAACAATTCAAAATGACTTGGATAGACTAAAGTAATTTCCAGATAATTGAGACATAGCAGCCAATCCCAAAAGACCCCTCACCTCGTGACCGGACATTCATGCTAAAAATGGTCCACACTTTAAAAGAGTACAAGAATCACAATGGAACAGGCTGATAGCAACTAGTACAGTACCATCCTGTGCTGTAACTCTATGTTTGATGTCTCATAGTTGAGAGTTTTATTGTTAAAAAAAAAAAAAAAAATCCACGGGTTGGAATTAGAAATAGAATTAGAAGCAGACCCTGGACTGCTTGGATGGTATGCGCTCGTTAAAGAGCCCTGGAGGGGGCATCCCAAGGAAACCCGGAGTCAAACGCCGGGCCGTTCGGCGACCGCAGCGCGGTCGCTTACCCTCACTGGTTGAAAGGAGGCCCCAGCAGCGTTTCTTCTACGCGTTTCCCCCAATCCCCAGAAAAACTCTCCCAATAGAAGACATCATTCCACACAAACTCGTCCCCTAAAAAGTAGACATCCATCACTACCATCTCTTTCTCGCTTGCAAGCAACCCCAGCTTTACTCCCCTCGCTCTTTGCCCCTCTCTCTCCTCATAAACTTCAACCCGAACCCTAACCCTAACCTTAATTCTGCTCTCACTCTTCTGTACATCCCCACCAAGTCTCACCGACAAGATACACAAAGCATTCAAGACGCTCTCTACTCTCCTTTGGAAAGCCCAGTTTGTCACACAACCACCTCTCCAAATACATATTAAACAAGAAAGCAAAAGAGACAGTTGACATATACTACCAGACCCTACTTAGCATCGCCATCTCTTCATTCCAAGATAATTTCTCAGGCTTGGTAAGAGAGGAAGGAGGTGGTCGATGAGGATGACGAAAAGCATGAACGGGCTTGACTCCCACCGAGAAGCACCGAAGAGGCCATGGGACGAGAAGGGCAGCCTCTGCCCGAGCGCCGCCGCTCCTTTGCACCCGCGAATCACCGGCGGTCCAAGTGCGATGCGTGCAATGCCTCCTCCGGTTCCCAGCCCCCGAAAGCTCCTCCGGCTCTCGGCCCTCGACGATGATGTGGCGTCCACCGTCGTCCCTCCCGTCACCGTCGTCCTCGAGGGCCGCTCCATCTGCCACCGCATCCATCTCAACAAGCACAGCAGCTACAAGAGCTTGGCGATGGCCCTCCGCCGCATTTTTGTCGATGTGGACGACAGCGAAGACCTTGGCGAGAATGGGGCCGACGGGCTCGACCTCTCCAACGCCGTGCCAGGCTACATGGTAGCCTATGAAGACATGGAAGACGACCTCCTCCTCGCCGGTGATCTTAATTGGAAGTGCGTCCATTATGTTCTAACTTGAGCCCTTTTATTTTCCCTATAACGTAAATATACGAAAATTTTGTGTTTTTAGTGCTAACCCGTTTCTGGATCGATTTTGCCAGGGATTTTGTCCGTGTGGCCAAGAGAATTCGGATAATCCCGGCAAAGGCGAGCCGCCAGAAGCACTGCGAAGGGGCCTGAGCGTGGCTGAGGAGCAAGTTGCATGCACCCAAATCGGATGCTGTGACGTTTGTATTTTTATTATTCGATAATTTCAGTCCTCATTAAGCGGAGCTGCAACTTGTTCTCTTTGGAGGTTGCTCTTATATAGGAGTATGTAATCCGAAGTGATATGATATGAAACAAAGGTTTGTTTGGACAGCATTGCAAGGTTGGAGAGGTATGAAGATATGGTGCATGCGTTGTTATTTGTGGGATGTGACGGGAGTGGGTGCATGGCTTTTCCGGTTGGTGTCCCGTTTCTATCCTTGGATGCCTGAGGTCTTTCCGCTGAGCTCAAATCATCAGAGCCTAAAGAGGCTAAATTGCATCCCGAGCTACATGAAACTTAGTTATTGTGCCCATAAATAGATATTAGAGACAAGTTTGGTGCTGATAGTACAGGCAGTGAATGTTGATACTTAATGTGATCCGAGTAGTTTTGCTGTGCCTTTCACATCAAAGTGAAAAAGCAAGACATTTAGTAGGGTTGGTTGCATGTATCTATCCTACTTTGGCCTAATAATAAAATGCTAGCAGTTTGAAGTGCAGCTTCCCTAGCCTTGCCGCCGTGGTTTGGTATCACGCTTTAATATAATTAATTGATGTGATGCATATATCTTTATCTTGCGGTCTTGCTTCTAATAGTGATGTTTTTCATCTCAAATCATTTATGTGAGTCAAAACACAATCTGATGAATGAGTTGGCATTGCCGACAATCTCTCCCCTCTTTGGACTTCCTATACATATCCTTTTTTTTTTTTTCTCTTTTCTGACTTAATAAGACAATTAATTCAACATTTTCTTGATGAGATTTAGCAGACCATGAGCAATATTATAATCTGCACGTCTTAACCGTGAGTAAATTTCTTTAGTGAGGAATGTCATATATACTGATAATTTGATTCTCCAGTAAGATACTCAAGAATGGAATATATAAGACAGAAGTACTTTGACTATTTGCATTGCTTCATCAGGACAGAGCAATTTTGATTTATTGTTGTTCTTCCAAATAGTCATCATATTAATAAAAGAATTATAGGTTCTTAGTTGCAAAATTAAGCAAATTGAATAAAACATGGCGCCATTGCAAGTTTAATATAAATGTTTATCTTAATGTATTTATGGTAGATTGTTATGTGATGAGATCATAACCTAGTTTTAGCTAATTTTAGCTTTTATTTTGCAATAATACTTTAGATGGTTATATATAGGTAGATTTAGCTACATTGGAATGTAGCCAAGTTTAAGTCATCCTTTTCACCCTTAAATTTATACGGATCCCAAAGCCACCCTTACTTTTTTTATTTTTTTCATCTTTGGGATCCGTAAATTGTGTGGATCCAATAATGGGGAAGGTGATCGAATTCAGGCTTAGCTATATTTGAATGCAGCCAAGTCTAATAGCCACCCTTAGATTCACATGAATTCCGAAGCCTTCCCATCTTTTTCACTTTTTTCATCATCTTTTCCATCCTTAATTCTATACAGTTTAAGGATTTAAAAGATGAAAAAAGTGAAAAAGATGGAGTGGCTTCGAAATCTATTTGAATCTAAGGGTAGAAAAGATGACCGGATCCTGAACTTGGCTACATTTGAATGCAGCTAAATCTATCTCTTTCTCTCTCTTTCTACATTTGAATGTAGCTAAATCTATCTCTTTCTCTCTCTTTCTATATATATATAGAGAGAGAAAGAGGTAGACTTAGCTAATGTAGCTAAGTCTGTATCTGATCACCTCTTTTACCATTGGATTCATATAGTTCACAGACCCCGAAGACGAAAAAAGTTAAAAAGGTGGAGTGGCTTTAGAATTTGTATGGATCTAAGAATGAAAATGATGATCAGATCCTAAACTTGAGTACATTCGAATGTATCCAAGTCTACTATATATATATATATATGCTTTGAAAGACATCATTTGATCAGGAGATAAAATTTTTCAGTTGCTTGGAAACTTGAAGATTTATGAGTCACTTTGGCACATGCAAAAGCATGTGCTAGTTTTGAAGTGTATTGATTGAATAACATGTGAAGAATTTAATTCATTATAATTGGATAACATGTGAAGAATTTAATTCATTGTATAAATTTGTGATAGCTAAAAATTTTGTTCTAGATTTAAATTTATAACTAAATTTCAAATAGTCTCCAATAGTGCCATTGAATTGCCTTTTTGTGTAACTAATTTATTAATTTTAAAAATTCATATCTAAAGATGATATTTCTTAACTTTATATATTATTCTTTATTTTTGTGGGATTAATATCAATTATCAAATGTTTCTTTTTCTTGAAAATGTTTAAAAATTAGATTGACTAGTGGATAAGAGTCACATGCATAACTTTACCCAATTGCGTACATGACGATGATGTAATCTCTAATCAAGATCTTCTATCTCATGCATCTATCATTTTTATAGTAATAGTTCATAATGAGCCTTTACCAATATTTGGAGACCCGAATAGGTTGAATCACCACTCGACTCATTAAGTTTGGGTCAAAGAAAAACTTGCTCTTCAAAAAAACCATTTTGACTCGGTGACCTAGACAATTGAATCATTTAAACTATCTAGATCAAATCAGAGGAAGAAAGCCTTAAAGAAAATCTTGATCCCATTCTTTACTTCTTTCATATGAAGAAGGCTCATCATCTCGCTTGTAGCAACCATCACCATTGTTGCCTCCAAAGGAAGAAAATGGAACCATGGCAGGCCAACCAAAGGTCTACATTGTTCTTTCTTTCTTAATTCCTTCAATCACATCAGCAAGACCATCACATATTAGCTAACCTAGATGGAGCGAAGACATTGCAGCTAGATCTGATGGGAGTGGAGGTGACACAATAAGAACGGATGGGAATTGGGATGAAATGGCCAGATCCCCTTTCTAATTTCTTCTTCTTCCATGTGATTTGATAGTTCTTCCATTTTGATCATCTTTTCTTTTCCTTTTTTTTCTAGTTTTAGAAGGACCCCAACAAGGGGGGAGGGGGGGATGAATATTGCTCGAAGGGAAAGGAGAGCACGTGAATTTCTACCCACTAGTTGAACTGTTGTTAACCCCACGGTCACCCATGATCTAACCCCATGTCTTGATAGAAAGGTTCTGAAATCATCATATTTGTTGCTAAATTATTGTAGTAGTCATTGTGGTTCATCCTATGCCGATCCTTTTCACTATATCGTTTTTCTCGTGTTTTCTGAGGGAAAGGTGTCTAGTTATTTAGGAGTACCGGACCTCTCCATCTCGATTGTCGATCCCTTAATCGGCCGATCTGAAACATTTGAAGCATGGCGAGCTGTGGTGACAGACTGAAGGGTTCTATTCTTTTCCCATGGTATGGGCAAAAATGAAAGGAAATTGTTCTTGCTTCATCTAGCCATGGTCAAACGTGTCTCTCGACTAGTCTCTTGCCACTGATTTTAATATTTGATCAGATATTTTGACAAGATATGTGAAGGGTAAAAACTGTTCGATTCTAGCCATCAGAACGTCATGTAACATTAATCGCGTGATCACGTCGGCTATGCTGAGCTGTAAGCATGGATGATACGTAATGAATACGGCACTCATGAGAGAGACATCACTTGCTATTCCAGCGGAGCAGGAATGGTGCCAGCCACGTGAAACGGGAGGAGGAGGACGTTCTAGCAGCGGGTGGGTTGCGTGCAGCAACGGAACGAAGCCAAAGCTCCAGTGGGCGCGGTCGCAGGGCCTTCACGTGAAAGGTGGGAGAAGACAGAAGGGGTCATCCCATACGCTTTATGTTGATGGTTGCTGGTGACGAGGACGGCAGGACTCTATACGCCACAAAAGACGAGAAGAAAAGTATTTTACCATATCCATAGACTGATAGATAACTCATGCCGATCATCCCACGCGGCCTCCATATATTGCGCCAATTCTGGATTGCCACCGAAGATTGATCTTCCATGCAGAAAGCTCAAGGGATCCAAGATCCTGTTGTACCGGAGTCGGAAAGAAGATCCTAAGAATTTAGGGCCTGTTTAGTTGTAAGAAATATTTTCTACTTTATTTCTTTATTTTTAATATTAAAAAATATATTTATTTATAAAAAATAAAAAATATTAGTAAATTAAAAATAAAAAATATTTAATTAAAAATAAAAAAAAGATGTGGAGAGTTATTGATGGTGGAACTATGAAAGGGATGGTGGAGAAGGATGGTCATGGTGGTAGTAGATGGTACGAGTATGATAATGATGGAGATATAATAGTGATAATAATGGTAATAGAGGTATAGCGTTTATAGAGATGATGATGGTAATAGTAGTAGGTTGTAGCGATATGGTGATGGTGGTGATAGTGAAAAATAGTGGTATTGGTGAAAGATAAGTGGTATTGATGGAGGCAATGGTGAAGAGGAATTGATTGATGGAGATATGGTGGTGGTGATGATTGTGGTGCTGGTAGTGGGTGGTGGAGATGTAGCAGCAGTGCTAGTGGTATAGTGGTGGTGGTCGTTGGTGAAGGATAGATGGTGGTGGATGATAGAAGTATAGTGATAGATGCCGTAGGTATCATGGTAATCGTAGAATGTAATGAATGTGGTGGGAATATGATGATAATAGTGAAGATGTGGTGGTAGTGGAGGTAAGATAGTCGTAATCATGAAGCTGATGGTGGATGGTGGAGGTATGGTGATGAAAGTATTGAAGGATGGTGGATGATGGAGGTATGGTGATAATAATATTGAAGGATGGTAGATGGTGGTGGTATGATGATGGTGATGATCGATTATAATGGTGAGTGGTTGAAAATATAAGAACATACTGCTTTATTTTGAAAAAATAATAAAAAATATTTTAAAAATTAGTGTACATTAAAAATTTAAAAATATAATTTTCTAATTTTTTTATTTAAAAATAGATTTGCATATAAAATCTTATTTTCAGCAGAATTTTTTTTAAAAAAAAACATTTTCCGTTTTCACAACTAAAGAGGCCGTAGCCATTTGAGGGTGGCCCTTGATTGGCTTGCACCAATGATGACTTGGATCATGGGTGTCAGGATCATGGGTGTCAGGCCCGTGTTACGTTGTTGCCTTAGATGCAGGGTATTTTTAGCATGCTCTTTCTTCAATTTGCTTTCCCCTACTTTAGATCGTGGAGCGGATGGGGATAGGTCGAGCCAGGGAACTCTGTTGGACTGGAATGAGAACGTATTGAAGCATTAGCATCAGTTGTCATCAATTTAATAACATTGCAATCATTGAAGGTTTTTCAAGAAAAAAAAAATCCAATAAATAAGATGTATCCTCCGAATAATAATAATAATAATAATAATAATAATAATAATAATAATAATAATAATAATAATAATAATAATAATAATAATAATAATAATAATAATAATAATAATAATAAGACGCATGCCTTCTATTGAATTTGATGAAGGAAAATTGAGTACATAATTTTTTTTTTTCTTTTTTAAGAGGAGATAGTTGAATTTTGAATGCATGAAGATATTCATCATCTTTGTCCCCTAGTCCATGAAACATATTTTTTAAAAGCCAAACTGTTTTAACAGAATTTTTATCACAATTTTCTAGCCAAGAATTTTATTTTATCTCATTCAAATTCTATCCTTTCAGTTCAATTTTGACGGATTGATTGTTCGATTTCAAGAGAAGACTTTTAAATCTAAAATATACCTAACAAAGCTTAAACGTTGTTATTTTTGTAAATTAAATTTTGGCTTGCAATTTGTTAATTATCAAACAGTGAGGTATCTCTCTCACCATCGATCAAAAGCTTAACATGCTTTTACATTTAAATCACCTCACTTTTACAGCAATCTAGACCCTGTCAACAATAATATACATATCGTTCAAGGAAAAAAAAAAAAAAAAAAAAGGTGAGAAAAAGAAAAATATCAATTTTCTTAATGGACTTTTAATAAATCATGTGAATCCTTATTTAGAATTTATTCGTCAAGTAACTTTTCGTTAATCAACGTGTGTGTGTGTGTGAGAGAGAGAGGGAGTGCGGCTCTAAAAATAACGGTACGGCCCCGCACAGTTCGACCTGTAAGATAAAAGGAAACCAAATAGGCTAATACTAGCTGTTCAAGTGCCTCGTTATCTCCGTAAAGTTCGACTAAATTTGAACTCAAAATATGAATGATAAATAAACATGCTTAAGAATGAAAAATAATAAGTAAGAACTAAGATAATAAGCATGGTTTTTAAGAAGTGCTAGCAGGCCATTATAATGCACTTATATCTAGTGCTCGCCTTGGATCAACCCATTATAATGCTTATATGACGGTCTAAAATCCTAATATTGTCTGGATTTTGTCTTGAATCCAGGGATGACTTGCAGTAATTTTTATTTTTTTTCATTATTGTCCGAAAATATGCTCATAAAATAATGGGAACATGTATGTTATAAGAGGAATAACAACAACGTTCCACTATTGTTCATTGAAATTGTGATGCTGGTGCATGTCATTATCCTGATTCACTGCAAATGCCTTAAGTTTAGAACGAAGGATCGACAACTTGTAGCTAGCTTGCATAGATACTCATATCATGCATGAGTGTTATAAATTTAAATTAATAGATGCAAACTAAAGTTTTAAAATAAACATAAATAACTATAAGCAAATAATTATAATAAATAATAAAAAAGAATAAATGGAGTAAGAAAATTTAGTTATAGAGGTAACGCAAATTATATTATCCTTGAAAATGGATTTCATATTTTTTGGAATCAATAACTTAGCATAAACAGTCCCGACGTATCTACCTTTCAGGATGAACTATAGTAATATTTTTATAAAGAGATGCTCTTAATTATATAGATTTATTGAATTACTTCTGGTTGTTCATTGCCATCAGAGGTTGTGATGTTTTTGAGGAAAGAAAAGGAGTTTTCAGAGATTATGGAAGGAAAAAAAAAAACGAGAATACAAGGTTATGTGATTCTATTATACAATGGATGGGAATGAAGAGGAGGAATATTTATGGAAGCACCTATTCAGCGACATCCATATTTGCAGCCTAACGATAGAATCCTAGCAAATAATCATAACAGTCAGGTCTTGGATGGGTTGGACCAAATGGACTGATTCAATTCTTGGATGGGCTGGACCAAATAGGCTGATGTAAGATCAGGCCCAATTTCCATATATAGGCCTTTCTGCTAGGAGACATCCAATGCAGCACAAATTAACATAATTTTTATTATCTAACGTGGAACTAAGAACAAGGAAAAGAAAAATGTCTTAAAACATAAAATATAAATAGTTAAGTAAAACAATTTAGGACTTTACCTAAAAGGCTAGCTAAGAATGCAGTATTTGAGCTCATTAGGATCTTTTTGGTATAATATAATCGATGCGGGAATTTATCAGCATGCACTCTTACCTACTTCTTTTATTAAAGCATTGGTGTCTTTGCCTTTATATTCAAATTCAATCGAATGTAACACAAATACATAGAGTCCATTTATAGTGTTTCTTAGTTTACATGGGCATTGGGTTGAGTCTCCTTTGATATCATTATAACAACTTAGGACTCGCAAAAAAATTAGTCAGAATGTATTATTTAGGCTTCTTGATTTTGTATAAATGCTTTTTTGGCAAGTGACTAAACGATGTTGTATTAAAATTTTTGGAACCATACTCAGTTTCAACATTGCTGGAGATAATTATGAGAGGAGGCTGTACATTTGGAAAAGAGTGATTTTGGACTCGAGGGGCTGAATCAAACCAACCACAAACAAGATTGTAACAAAAAAAAAAAATAAAAATAAAAACAAAAACAAAAACAAAAACGTCGGTGAACAAACCATCCCTATTGTCGTAATCCTACATCTACTGATGGAGAAATGCTAACTAGATTTATAAGTCTGGGACGGTCCTTCTCGATTCATGATAAATGGTATTAGGATTTGATCTATTATAAGATATAATTTTATTTATATAGGCTAAAATATACTTTGATTCTCAAACTTTCACTCAAAATTCATTTGAATCCTTAACTTTGTTACAATTTAGCTCATCAAGTTTTAAGAAAGTTACATTTTGACATTCAGATATATAAAATTAGTTAAGATTGGCATAATATATAGCTGGCTCTATCAATTTTATACGAATTCATATTATGAAATGTTATAAATACGGTATATTTAAAATATCAGAAACTAAACAGTAATAATAAAAGGTTTGAAGTTAAAAAGTATATTTTTATTATTTATTTATTAAGATAGATTCGACTATATTTTAATGTATTCAAGTTTAGATTTAATTATCTTTTCTATTTTAAAATTTATAGTTTAAAAATATAAAAAATAAAAAATAAATTTTTTATAAAATTATATAAATTTAAAAGTAAATAAGATAACTAATTTTTGAATTTAGCTTTAAATGAATGTCAGTCAATTTCTCAGAAAGAGCGAGTAGATTCGGGATCATGAGTTCCAGAACTCTTGGGCCCCAGCAGAATAAAGGTGCACAGCGAGGAGAGCACGAATTCTACGAATATCGAATGGAAGTAGATGGCACATCATATCGAAAGTGAAAGGTTCTTTTGTCAAAATGATATATAAAAAGTGAAAATGATAAATAAAAAGGGGAAGCTTTTGCCTTTTGTAGCTCTCACAAAAGCAGTGATGATAGCAGCGGCCGCCTCGGAGGGCCGCCTCTTTTCCAGGGGATAACGATACGGTGCGTCTGGGTGCATCTAAAGTTGGGACAATGATACGGTGCTTCCGGGTGGACCAAACCTTTAGATCCACCCAACGAACAAAAGATAAAAAAAAAATTATTTTTATATCTTTCTTTTTCCAAAAAAAATATTTTAAAAAATAATTAAAAATAGAAAAGTAAAAGGGGTTTAGAAGTGGTCCAATTCAGCCCATGTATTAATATAAAAATAGATTCGATTTGTTCCCAACTCATTATATCCTGTTTTGAAAATTTGAATCATATAAACTCTTTATATTACTTTAAATATTTTTTTAACTTATTAGATGTACTCTTTTTTAAACTAATTTCATCTTTTTATCCCAATAATTACATTTTCTCTTATTTATTATTTTATTTTAAAATTATATTTTATTTATAATGTTCTCAAATATATCAATATATATTTTAAAAACTATAATCAGCAAATTTAAGAATGATCGAAGTAATAGAATTAAAAAAAAGAAAATTCAAGTTTAATATGCCATTAGAATCATTTTTATTTTTATTTTAAGAATAAAAATAAAAATTTTATATCTATTTCTTTAACTTTTAAAATTATAAATATATCTCATATGGTCAATTATTTTTCAAAACTAATCATGACTAGAGCGATGGAGATAGTAGTTTGTATTGGAGGTAGAGAAAGTGGTAGTAATATTAGTAGAAGAGCTGATGTGAAATAGCAAAAGTAGTGATGTTGAAAGGCATGGCAGAAATGGCAACGGTGATGGCATTATTGATAGCAAAAATGGTAGTGACAAGGGCATCAATAATATGATAAAATTGATGACGATAGTAATGGTGCTGTAGTACAAGCGATGATGACAATAATAATGATGATGGGTAATGGAGGCACTAACAAAGTGATGGAGGTGGTAATGACTGCAACAATAGTATGGTAGCGATATTAGCAATAAGGGTGGTGCAACGATAATAGAGGTGGCGATGATAGTGGAGGTAATAGTAATGATAGTGGTGATGGTGGTCAAATTGTGAGTTTCTTATTTTTAACAATATTAAAAGTAAGATTCTTTCTTTCATTATTATAGAAATAATGAAAGTGATTTCTAAAATTAAAAATATTATAAATAATAACACCCAATTTTTTTTTTATCTCAATATCTATAATGTTGTTCTAATACCCCAAAATAGTCCTACATCAGATGAGGAAAAAAAGTTTGAAGAGATAACTCAGGTTCACCTACTACTAATTAATTTACGTTCAAGTTTTTAAGGCCACATGGACTTGACCCGCCAGCAGGCTAATGGGTCAACAACTGTGTTTGAGGCATTACAAATAATACAAGAGTGGACCCAATTATGCGAAAGTTGGCAGGCATAAAGAAAGGACGACCTATGTGATAGAGTCTTATCATGGCATGGAGTTATCCTTACAGCACCAACAATCCCGCACAGAATAGATTCTGGTTAGCTTGAAGCGTGTGATGAGAACGCCACCTAATAAGGAGGAAAGATTGTAATACCCAAAATAATTCTACATCAGATAGGAAAGAAAAGTTTGAAGAGCTTATAACTCAAATTCACCTTCTATAATTAATTTACACTCGAGTTTTTAAGGTTACGTAGACTTGGCCCGATAATAGGTTAATTGGGTCAGCAAGTAGACTTGAGGCGTTACAATTATATTTAAAAATAGAAAATAAAAAATAAAAGTAATACAATATAAGAGTTGACTCTTTGTCGCTTTATTTAAATTTTTTAGTAATTTGAATTTAATGATTACTTGTTTTCATATTTTTGGTTACTCTATGTAGTTTTATTTAATTTTTTAGTAATTTTTTATTTAATGATCACTTGTTTTTATATTTGAGCTACAAAGGAACATTTAAATGCTTGACTTGGGTTGCAAATCTAATTTGACTTGGTCCTAATGTAAGCATGAACATTTTAGATTGTGTATAGTTTATCCTGGGCCACGACTCAACTTGAATGACTTGATGATTTAAAATCCACTCTATTCTGAACAATCAACTAATAACCTTGATTGGAGTCCAAAATCATAACCTGATTATGAAATTAAGTTGGGTGATAACCAAGCATGCCTTGCTTAAATAATAAAGTTACCACACAAACCTGTAAACTCTGCACTTGAATTGAACTTGATCCAATCTTGATATGGACCCGGTGATGAATGAGTTGGATATAGAATCAAAGTCAAATGTATTGAAACTTTCATATTGGGTTTGGGTTTAAGACTTTTATACCGGACTTGAACTTGCAAAAATTACCTAGTTTCTTACATTTGTATCTACATACATATACATAAAATAATAGTTTTATTTATATATTTCAATATGAAAGTAAAAAGTGATGGCATGTTAAAATATGTTGAATATTTACACTTCATTTTAAGCAAAGTATGTAGCAAAGTGCATCTTTCTAAATTTTTAATCCATTATTATTATAATATTAACCATCAAATACTTACTATTCATGATTTAATTTCATAGAAAGTATTACATGTTTCATCGATAAACTTTTCAAAGCATATATTCTTTAGCTAGATCTACATTTTTAGATATAATATTACATGTTCGATATTCAAACCCGATCTTCACCAAATTAGAGCCTAACACACCTTTTTATTACCTAAAATCCAGATCTTTTATTACATTGGGTGTGGAGCAAAAGTTAAACCTAAAATCTCAATGCCTATGAGTTTATATTTCATAAAATCCAAAATGATCGGTTCAAACCCAATGGCACCCCTTTAAATCCTTTTTTTTGGTAATAGAAATTGCGACTAGTACCTTAGAAAAGAAGTCTCTTTAGCATTAGCCTCTAAGATGCTCTAAATCTCCAACGAGAAATTCTTTATCCAAAGCATACTTTGAGAGAAGGCAAGATTAGCTAGGTAGTCTGCAGTTTGATTTCGTTCTCAAAGAACATGTCTATAAATAAACCTTAAAATGGTCCGAAGATGAAATTTGATGCTTTGTATAGGAGGATACATAAACCTAGAGGTCCAATAAATCCAAAGATTATAGTGGTTAAATCACCTTCAAGGAAAATATCAAATACATGAATAACATCAATTGTTGTCATTAAACCATGCCATGCAGCATACAACTTGATAGAGGGCATTGTGGAGGTTGTTAAGGGAATAGTTGTAGTAAAAATAGGTTTCCTAGATGATCATGAATAATAAAATCTGCTTCTATTGAATAAGAATGTAAGGATTCATCAAAATTAATTTTGATAAGTCCTGGTTGAGGAGGCTACCTAGAGACAAAGATAGGAGGATGAATTTCCAGTAAATTGAACTTCTATGCACCTCAGGTGCAAAGTCAAGAGAATTGTTATGCTCCTTTGAATGGATAAATTCCTTTGCTAACATGCTAGCATGTTTGATTATAAAAATTGGATTAAATGCAACATTTTGAAAAATTACTTTATTCCTTCCTTTCTAGATTAAATAGAGTAGATAGATGAGAAAAGATTGAGAAGATTTCATTTGCAAGTATTGGAGGAGTCATAAGAAAACTGTAGGCCTATTCAACTAAAGCGATATTATGGTATTGGATCAAGTTACTCCAAATCATAGAAGACTACTCATATTAGAAGAAAAGATGATTAAAATCCTCTGTTCCAGTCTTACATCTTTTACAGATTTAGGAGAAGAAAGGAATTTTACTGTGCAGAAGCGCAAAAGTAGGGAGACCATTATAGAATAGTTTTCAAAAAAGGTAGAGAACTCTGTACTAACATAGCAACTTCCATATCCTAGAGAAATTAATAGTAAAATCAGTCTTAGAGATAGAAATCATGCTTTGATATACATGCGTCACTACAATTTTAGAACTAAATTCTAAACCTTCACATAAGACATCCTTCTGAGTTGGATGTGCAAGAGTAGTAACTACGATTGTTTTAACTAATATTAGGGAAAACAATGAGAGATCACCTTAGTAGTCCAATGACCTTTCGATGCTAAAAGTTTTTCCACCATAGAGAGCTCTGTAATAGCATCCATATTATACACCGTAGGAATTTTATTGACGGGAGCCTTAAAGAACTAAGGTTGAGTTTTAATCTCAATATCTATCCCACTACCAACTCATGAGATAAAGTTGCCTTCAATAAATTGAGAGGATTTAGATGCTAGATTGGAAAATGACTGCCACATTAGAAAGAACAATCTAGAGCTCCATGCCCAATTTGACCACGTGTATAACAATACAGTTGGATTCCTTCATAGGAAAATGATTACCACATTAGATCTTCTCCATCATTTTCTAAAATGTCAACACAAGACACAAGAGGTTCTTCGAGATTGACCAATCCACAAATTGTAGCATAGTTGCATAGTTTTAAGCTCCTGGTCTAATTGTCCAACCACACTGGTTTGGGAGAAATACTAGCAATTTCTAAAATTTTTTCTTTGGATCACAATTTGATTGAGAGTTCTTCCTTGTGCAACCACAGTGCGGCTTTATTAATGGAATCATTGGAGGCTTTGGAATTTGGTCTTCATGGTTCAAAGGTAAGGATTTGACCTCCAATGACCCACGGTCCACTGGTGGGTATTCTGCAAGGTCCTCCAAGAAAAATCTAAATCCGTAATGATATGGTCCCACCAGACCGATCACAGGATTCCAATCTTTTTTTTTTCGGGGTTCCATAAGGAATTCCAAATTCATTCTTCTCCCCGATGTTCTCCTAATTAAGGCTAGCTTTCATTCGGATCTGGCACTTTTCAATTCCTCGAGAATTTGACTGTCCGATTGAGTTGACTCCTTAGTTTGATCAAAAACTTTGCTCCATCCTCTTCGATGCGGTTCTAGCAATCGAGGCCCATGAACAGCGCTCTCCATCCTGTTTCTGAGTGCTCACTTCATCCATGATGAGAATCGCCGATTTGTTTTTTCGCCTCATCAGAGATGCTCTTCTTCGGACCTGAGTTGGACGACAAATGGACACCTTGATTGCCAGTGATACAATCTCTTTCGACACCATTTCTCAGCCCTTCGCTCTTTGTCGGAGCAGAAGTGCTGTTCTCAGCCATTCAAGCCTAGCTCTGCAAGCCCTCTGATCAAGTGGAGCAAAGAGAGTCAGGTAGCTTTAGAGATTTACAATATTGGCAACCGGGCGGACCGAAGTTACGGTCCAGCCGAGGTATGGTATTGTTGCCCCTTAAATGATTCACATTAGTTCTCTTGGAAATGAAAACTTATCATCTCTCGTTAAAAAAAATAAAAAAAAAATACAGAGACATTTTATCTCTGTTTTTTGAGGGATAAAAAGTGATTTTATTAACATTGAAAAATCACACTTTCTATCAGATGGAAAATAGCTGGAGATGCAGAGATGTCGGACGCTTACAACCCATCTCTCCCTCGGGGAAGAAATCAAAGAGTAATCTCTCTTAAGAGAGATCGGCATTTTTTTTTTTTCCTTCTTTTTCCCACCTGAGCAGAGATGTTGGCTTCACAGGTGCAGTTAGAGAGGACGGTAACAGTACCATGCAGACGTAAGAATGTAACTACTGAAAGCTGCAGTCTCGCACCAGTAATGCACCATAAACTCAACTCTCTACTCTCTCTCCGTGTCTTTGTGCGTTGTCTGGGCCTGGCAACAGGATTCATCGAAATTCTAAAACCCACCAACAAAAAGTTGAGCTGAATGTCAGCATGATTTTGTTAGCGGCTAAATGCAATTTGTGATGTCAACAACTACTAAAGAAATTAGGCCAATGAGATCTCTTCGTTCTCTCTCTCAATGAGATCTCTTCGTTCTCTCTCGTGTTAGAACAGAGTACATACCCCACAATTTCAAGGGTTTGTGTCTCTGTCGAGTACTTAGCAGGGATCTTCCCCCTCCATTCTCAGCCGCTAAAAAAAAAAAAAAAAAACTGCTACCAATTATCCTCTCTAGCAAATTATTGTCATTTTGTATATAGAACTGCAACCCAACGAGCTCAAAAGCCATGAATGCTATCGAGATGCTTTTGCTCTTCTTCTTAGCAAGCTGCTTGAGCTCATAAAAAATTATTAAAATTAAGAGAGAGAGAGAGAGAGAAATTTTACTAGTGTTGAGATTTATCCCTTTTTCATATGTTCAGGGTTAATAGTGTTCGGATTCAGATAACGCTATTTAGCCTAATTCAGCCCCATTTCAAGTGTCGTCTATCACAGTGCAATGCCTTAGTGTTAAACGCGCACCGTTGCATGTGGATGGAGATGTTCAAGCAAGTCTCTAGTTATGGTGTCTCTGATGTGAAGAACCAAAAAAATTCCGAAACAATTGCCAAAAATCTAAGAGAAAAACACTTGATTCTAAAAATAGTAGCGAAGGCAAATATCTTTATAGCTTTAACATCAAATCTACAATGCACTCGCTCATGCGTCCTTGAAGCATTGCCGAACACTGCAGTGAACTGAAATAACAGAAGTGAAGATGTTCGTATCTTAATCTAACTAGTATTACGACACAAGCAAGCTTATTTCATCTATATTCACTGCTCGAAGAAACTGGAACGCACAAGCCACACCAATAATCTCATACATTTTGATCATTCATCGCGCACCTCAAAGACGTTGCGGCTCTTGACGACGATGTCGTACATGTGCACCGAGGTGAGCCTGGAGAAGTCTCTCGGGAGCGAGATGAGGTGAACCGAGGAGCGCATGTGGAACTGGACGAGCTCGGGGTTGTTGTGATATCGCTCCCACCCGAGTGGTGCAAGCTTCTGCTCGAGCATCTCATACGAGGTGATGACTTCGTTGGAAGGAACGTGCACCAAGACTTTGCGACGGCTGTGGCTTTGCTCGACCCCTGGGATCTCCACCCGGCGAACCACCCCTTTCTTTTCGAACACCCAAACACTTGACATCTCAAACTTCTCGTATTGCTGGGACTGAGAGGGAAAGAAAACTTATGGGTGATTGAAGGGGAGAAGAGCGGCCTGGGGGATTTATACTTGTGGCAGTGGGACGGAGAGTAGGCCGAGTCGATGGACATCTGCTTGCAGTTGGTGCGGCGGGGACCTCCTGGCGTCCCTATGTGGGAGCAAGGATATTGCCATTGATCAGTTTTCAGGGTGGACTGCTGCCCCACTCCCATTAAAATACGGCAAATTAGCTGGTGCCGCCAACTTGCAGGGAGGGAGTCATAGACCTCCTCTACCACATAGCTCCAAGCTGATCAATGAGCGTACATTGATGAGGGCCATAATACCATACAACAGGAGCCATAATAGTGTGTTCAGGATGGAGTTAGTGGCCATCAGGACCACACAAAAATGACTCGTAGGGAGCATAAGATAACAGTATCCCGCCCTTTAGCACCGAGAAAGGGTTGGTAGGCTAGCTTTGAGAGGCTACGGTAAACGTGAGGAGCGCCATATCCATGTAGACGGTAACCCACCTCGCATTGCACGTATGCACAATGCATAATCACTTCTATTAGGGAATTGTGGGTAAAGTGTTTGTGTGTTCCTCTTCAAATTGATTTTTATTTGCTAAAAGAAAATGAGAAATATTTAACTTCAAAACTTGCAAAACATTGATTCCTGCAAATTACTGAATTATGGGCATATGTATAAAAATGTTATTTTAAACATTATCATAATATACATGTATTTTAAATTGCATCATTATGCTTATTTGATCCTTCTAAATGTGACTAAAGTTTACTTACTTAGTGTTAAATTATAAAAATTCTTAAATCCTTTTATTTCAGAGATTGAGTTATAGGAGGGATTCGAGCAGAAGTTTGCCTATAGATTCTAGATAGAGATATGCTATTAAAGAACTGATGTAGTTTTTGATTTAAGAGACGATCAGTGATTTAGTTATTATATTAAAATTTTATTTAGATTTTTTATTATTATGGTCATAGATGTAATATTTGAATTTGAATAATTTTATGGAATATTATTACTTGAATTAAATGGATTATTTGAAGTCAATTTTGAATAAGACACTTTGTATGCCAAGGGATTTCAATTCTGTATATATGTCGTGGATTGTTATATCCTCGATCCACCTTTGGGTCTACGGTGTGACAATTATAATTGTATTAGAGCTTAGGTTTGACCCTTAAGGATTTAGATCAGTAGTGGTGATATGGATAGAAATTAGATTGAGTAGAAGTACGTGAAAATTTTCTTTATTATGAGGTTTATATTAGGGATGCAAAGCAGAAGTGGCAGATTTAATGTCATAATTTCAAGTATTATGATTAGAAGAGGATATAATAGAAGTAACCCAATGAATTGATAGTAAGTATTTATAATTTCAATATAAAATTTTAAGGATGAAATTTTTTAAGAGAAAGAGAATGTGAGATCTAATCCTTTTGAGCTAGCTCGCTTTAGATTAAGACTCAATTGATTGGATTAAGTTAAAAATATTAAAAATAATATAATTAAAATTTTTTATTTAATTTATAATTATGATATTTGCTATTGAGTTAGCTTTTTAACACATCTTATACTATTCAAATCAAAGTTCAATTAAGTTAGAAGTAATTTTATAAATATATATTAGTTTTGATAAACTAAAAAATTATGAAAATACCATAAATGGTGATAATGATTTTTGATTTTTTTAATCTAAAATTTACATTGGAAAACCATGTTAGATAAGTTGGGAATCTATTTTTAGAATATTCATTAGATATTTATTTATTTAGTTTTTCTAAAAAAATCAGTATCCTATAAGAACTGGGAAGTCTGGTAACTTTTAGGATATTAATATTTTATGAAGAGTAGAAAATCTCTTGGCTTTAGAAAGTCTCTCTATAAATTGGGCTCAATAGAGATCTATTGGTATCAAATCAATACTTTAGAGGATAAAGGATGGAGATTGATGAAGCCCTTGGGCATCAAAATTAAAGGATTAGTTGGATATCTCTGAGTACTAGCACCTAACAATTTTATCTGAAGAGATAAACACCTGATTTTAAAATTATATTGTCTCTTCCTTACTCCACACTCTCACCAAGTCCTTATTATTTATAATCTTCATGATGACTCTTTAACTTTCTATAATTTAAGTACATTTCATCAACTGAAGTGATACATTTAAAATGAAGAGTTTGATGACATAATAATATGAACTTAGACATTTAAGATTTCAAGATACTTTGGCTTTGACTCTAGGGTAACATAAAATGACTCTTTGGTTTTTATAAAAATTATTCTATGATTTTGAATTACCTCCAACACCATTCCTAAGTAGATGTCAGTAAGGATTTGGTGGCAAGATTGACACTGAATCGGGTGTTGAAGAAAGAGTGAAGAATCTACAAAAGCATTTCAAGATGATGATCAAAATTTCAAACTTTGAAATACTAGAGGCTCGAAGTAAATGGATACTTGCCTTGATTGGTAGAACTTTAAGGAGACTCAAACTAGACTTCTTGATGGGATCCTTGAGGGAGAAATGGCATCTTAATGGTGATTTTGAAGTTTTCCCCATTAGACCACTTTGTTTTTCACTTTCGATTAAAGGAAGATTTGATGGGTCATCACCAAAGAACCATGGATGGTCAAAAGCTAGATATTTGCATTACAGTAATGGAAGGATAACTTCAAGGCTTCTAAAAATCCTATCAATTGAGTTGCAAATTGGATGAGGATTGAAGAGTTGCCCATGGAGTTGTGGTCAAAAGATAGGATCTTAGAAATTGCTTTAGTGGTAGGAAAATCATTGCATATAGCTCGATGTATAGACAGGAGCTCGAAACTTTAGAATTTTGCTTGGGTGTGTATCTTGGTGAATTTGGAGGAACCATTAGTGTCTAGTATTGATATCCTAGGGAATGATGGAGAAGACCTAGTTTGGCAAGCCTTCACCTGCAAAGATATTCCACCCTATTATTTGCATGCGGTGAGTCAGCCATGAAGCTTTTGATTGCTCTTATGCAACAAAGGCTAGATAAGAGCAATCGAAAGATAGAAATATAACATCCATTGAGAAAAGGGGCACTAGAGCTTTACCGAAGATGTAAAAAGGGGCAGAGAGGATTGGATGTATGGACCATTGATGACAGTGGAACACGAATGACTACAAGAAGACAAATGAATTCCATCATCAAAAAGTTCAATAATGGAGAACGAGCCCAAGCAGAATCAAGCATGCTCAAGTTAGGAACTATTCGGTTGTTTCATGAAGACTCTAAGCAAGTTCACTCAAGATGGCTTAGAGATATCTCAAATCGATTAGGTGGGATAACAGCGACTGAATGCAAGGGTGACAAACTCAGTGCAATTGTGGGTAATGGGGGAATAACCAAAATCAATGAAGGTTCAAAATCAAAATGCATTGGGTTTAAGATTTATACCACTAGTAAATATGGAAATTGGTAGTTATGGGGTGTTAGATGAAGAGCCCATGGTGGAGGATGATTCCAACTTAGAAGAGGAACATAAGGATTTAGAAATCCTTCCATATGTCATCATTTTCAAATCCATTGATGGTCGACCTAGTTTGGGGTTTCAAACTAAAACTGGGTCAAGTGATAAAAGGCATAGGAAAGCATCATTTGGCTTAAATTCTAGCGGATCTAGCCCGGAAACCAAGATCCAAGTTGGACTAGGCCTCAGAAGGATTTGTCTCCTTCCCTCCCATTTACCTTCAAGAATATTGGTGGATGACATATAGTTTAGGAGTACAAATATAAGAAAATAAAATTTTGTTTGGGTGGTGCACTTTACTAGTGACTTCTATGTAGGTGATATAGGATTCATATTTCTAGTGGACATAAGCCCTTACTATTAATTACTTTTACCTTATGGGTGAGGAAACTTTTGATTAAGAGATCATATTAGATATTAGCCTATCTATGATAGATTCATGCACATAGAAAAGAAAATGATTTTATTGATGTTTTTGGGATGAGTAGAGAGGTACAAGAGCAATATTGTTCCCTCGAAGTACAATTTTAATTCCTTATATTTAAGTTCTTCTTCTGAGATAAAATGATATAAGCCTAAACCTCATCTGATCCCTTATAATATTGTATGGGCATGCTTTATTTATGTTAGAGCAATGATTGACTTCAATTGATTTTAGTGCATGATATTTGAGGTGATTTTAATTGTCACTCTAAAATATCAGTAAGGTACGGTGATGAATAACACATTACTTGCAGAATGGGTTAACTTGGACTAAACCCAAAATTTTTTATATTTGGCTTATGAAAAAAAGGCAAGTAGAACCTATAATCAGAATATCAGGTACAACACCTTTGAGGAAATTACCAAATGGGTTGACTAGGATACCAACCCAAAAATTTCTATAAAAGTATCAATTAAGACTTGCAATCTAGACATTGAGTTTAACTTAGTACCTTAATTTGGCCATTTGGCTTACTCAATTGCATATTTTGTGACGTTTAGCAAATGTGTTTAACTAATTGGTCTAATCCATGACATCACCAGTGTTAATTAAGAACCAATTAAAGTAAATTGGGTTAGATTCACTAGTTGGGTTCAATTAAGAGCGAAATACAACATTTCGTATCAATGACATAGTTTGATTACTGGTGTCCAACTACTAATTGGATAAAAATCTTCATAGTTGGGTTAAATCCAACACTTAGACTCAATCAATATACTTAGTTGACATCAATTGAGCAAAATTCAAGTCTTAGACTCGATGAGTGGACTTGATTACGAATGATTAGACCAAATTCAATGTTTGGATTTCACAAAGTAGTCATTTAATTAAGATAAGACTCCTTTCTTCTTACGATGAATATAATAATTTGAAACTATCGAGATGCAAAAAAACTATCTTTATGGCAAATTGCAAATGCTTGCTATCATTATATAAAGTAGATATCTTTGTTCTATTAGAAACTAGATTATCTGATGCTTCTATCACAAAATGTTACAGGAAACTGGATCTCTCATGCGATCTCAAAGCCATTGGCTCTTAGGGCTTGTCTTGGGTTTCATTGCTTTTTTGCACATGGGATTGGTCCCAGCTGACTTTATACATACATTTAATCCATGTATGCATGGGATTTTCTCTTCCTCCTATTCAAATTCATGGATTTTTGGTGGCTCTCTATGCTGGCACATGTGGAGTGAAAAGAAGGCTACTATAACTGAGCTATACTGGACACTTGGATTAGGGATACCGATATTGATTACTAGTGGCTTCAATTGCATTCTTTCACAAGAGGACAAGAGGGGTGGCCAAGCTTTTTCAAAAAACTAGGAAACTGAGGAGTTTAGGAACTTCCTACAATCCACCTAATTAATAGACCTAGGTTTTCTGGCCCTAGGTTTACTTGGTATAACAACAAATCAGTTGAAGCTCAAATCTCAGAACAATTGGATAGGGTATATGCCTTTAGACCTTAGATTAACTTGTTCCTAGAAGCTTCTGTAAAACATCAACCTTGAATTTGTTTAGACCACTGTCCCCTTCTCATTTCTCTTGAACAGGTGAAGTGTGGGCTAAAATCTTTTAGGTTTAGAAACTTTTACTTTAAATATGATGATTCCTGGGATGTGGTCAGTGAGGCCTCGTAGATATCTTTTCTAGGCTCTTCCATGTTCAGAGTATCAAGAAAGCTGAAACATAGGAAATATGCTTTGAAAATGTGGAATAAAACAATTCTAGGGAATATCTTCAAAAGAACTAGCACTCTGGGAAGGAAATTGAGGACTCTCATAACTAGGACGATGAAAGGGATGGCTTCTCCACTCAGGATCTATAACTCTTGAGATTAAAGCTTTTAGAGTATAACATCCTCTTAGAGTAACAAGACATCCTGTGAAGAAAGAAGTCAAGATTGCAATGGCAAAGAGAGAGAGAGGTCAAAACACAAGGTTTTTCCATAGAAGCACAATTATTAAAAGGAGGAATAGAATCACTCAGCTCCAAACATTAGATGGTTCCATTCTAAAGTCTCATGATCAAATTAGGACCGTGCTTAAAATCTTTTTCCAGAGTAGATGGTTTTGGAACTCGCCTAAGGAGCCATTACCCACCATTGGCATGCTCTATTTCAAAGGAAAAAGATAGACAAGCGTTGATAAAGGAAGTCAAAAATGAAGAAATTTTGCAAGCTCTGAAAACCATGGGGTCTCATAAGGCATCAGGCCCTGATAGATTTACTTTAGGATTTTTCAAGCATTAATAGAGAATAATTGGTTTGGATATTTGTAAAGCTATTCAAAACCTTTTTATTAGAGGGGAAAGGCCAAATTCTTGGAAGGTCGCCTTTGTTGCACTAATACTTATGAGAATTCACCTCATATTGACATCCCATTCTAAGCCAATTAATCTGTGCAACACAATCTACAAGCTAGTTAATTGCTAAGATTATCATACTTAGGATCAGACAAGTTATCCACAAGCTAATTTTGACAAACAGACGATCTTTATATCTAAACGAGGTATAACAAATAATATTATCATGGCTTAGAAATCAATCACTCTCTTCACAAGTGTTGGGACCTCTCCCCGACACATGCCAACTTATAGAAATTTGGCTAGAGTTCTACTAGTCTTATGGTATGGACCATAAGGCACACGTGAACCCTATCAAATTCCCATAAGTTACATGCTTAATATACATAATCCTGTCAATAACATTTAACCTGCTCAGTTTAATCACATATGTCATCAAACAACAACAGCTAATTTATTTGATCCTGCTCAGTTTAAAAACATCTTATACATACACATCACTATTCATCTCCAGGCTAAGTCTGATATTTACACCATATAATTACAACTTCACATATATAAATATACATATATCATCATCTCAATCACCACTCTTAGCATACAAAAGTACCTTACAATCTCCTTTACATCCACCAACTCCTTCTTCAAACACTAATAACACATATAAAAAATTTTGGTACTGAAACTAAGATGCTAAGCCCACCTGCTTAGCCTTTG
Organism: Metroxylon sagu; assembly: GCA_017589505.3. Lineage (NCBI taxonomy): Eukaryota > Viridiplantae > Streptophyta > Magnoliopsida > Arecales > Arecaceae > Metroxylon > Metroxylon sagu. The sequence goes on from JACVBY030000664.1 coordinate 2,214,314, forward strand.
AATATTTTAAACTCAGCTGCTAGTCCCGAAGAATTTCTAACACTGATCTGAAATAAAATGTAAACACAAGAGGGGTGAGACCTAAGTCCCAGTGACTGGATAACCATCTAACTATGAAAAGAAGTTGAGAACCACGTTATAAGCTCATAAGTATATCAGCGCAACATATCGCAATCGATACATAAATTTTTATAAATGAGATAAGTTAACTCATAAGTTAGCTTATACTTCCAATAATATAACTTAAATAAAGAAATACCACATTTATAAAATTCCATGATGATGGGCTGGGTGTGCTACCACTAAGGTACATCCCTACAATCGCCCTCCTGCAGGTGTACTCTCAGTGGGTGAGTGTACTGAGCGCCGAGGATCCCCGCACCATATGGCACCCCTCACATGTGCGGTTCACCCCAGGTGTGAACTTGCCCCTTTTTCCTGAGCCTCCTGCTTGCTCCTTCCTTGAGCTAATATCTCTGAGCCACCTTGGCTTGTATAGTATCCTAACTCTTTACTGAGCTGTGATTCTTTGCTCCACTGGGCTGCTTGCAATCTGCCCCACTGGACTGATCTAGCTTGTACTCCCCCTTGGCCTAGGGATCATAGTACGATCGAGTCGCAAGGAGGTGTCGGCTATAATAGTGTGTGAAATGCTAATGCTATGGCACAGTCTACAGGGTGATCAGTCCCATAGATGCCCCAATGCTATTTATGCTGTATGCTGTAAAAATACTCAAGTATAAGTTTATAATCAACTATACAATCAGCTATATTTTCTTGAAACATTTCTATTCAGGCACGCCCATGCATTACTTTGAAATATAACTCTGAAGGATAATTTTCATGCTTTACTGAAACATATGTTTTATCCAAGAAATGCTTTTTCATGAAACTCTATACTTTGCTGAAACTCATGCTTTATTTGAAACTCATGTCTTGCTTTAAAACATGCTTTACAAATATAATAACATTATAACCGGTTTCTCATTTCCCATATTTGATTTCTGAAGATACTATACTTAGTATAATATACTCATTTTGTAGCAAAATGTCACTATACTATTATGAAACATTTTACAAGATAGATGAGAAACCCACTCACCTGCTATTTCTTCCTTTCCACAGTTGCTACCCCTCTTGAAAAGGCTCCTTTACTTGATTTTCTTGACCTATATTATCACATATAAATTTATTTAGGCGACATACACCTAGGTTTTTCCATGAAACATGCATGCATGCCCCTTAAATGCATACTAAAATTCTCTACCTTTTTCTCTTATCATTCGGTTTCACAACTACATGGATTCATCACCCTTACATGGTATCATGCTATCTCTTAAGCTGGATATGAAATTGTTATAAGAAAAATGTTTCATTCTACACATCACATACTAGGTTTTTCACCTTTTCCTCCATCAAACACAAATCCTCGTCATTTTCATAACATGAAATCCTCTCTTATTTCTTTTCCTTTTTCTCTCTGACACATGATTTTATCATTTATCTAAAACCTTAGAAGGTTTAGGGTTTACTTTAAGGATGACAAGAAAAGAAGACACCAAGCTTTCTCCCTTTCTCTTCCTCCTTTCTTCTTCTTCTTCTTCCTTTCTTTTTTTTTTTCTTCTTTCTTTCTTCTTCTTCTTCTTCCCTACGGCTGAAATTTTCTCTCCTCTTCCACCGCCCTCTTCTTTCTCTCTCTTGATTTTTCTTACGATGGATGAAGGAGAGGATTAAGGGGTTTTTTTTTTAAATGCCTTGGCAAATCCCCAATTTGCCCTCAAATAAATCCCCAAAATGCCCTTTTAAAGTCCACATGGCATGCCTCTTCACCATGCATTTTTACCCTTCTTCACTCATGAAAAAGCCCTTGACAAATTTCCTCTTTACCCTTGAAGAAATTTACGAATGACTGCGGGATCCTTTTTCCCACTTTACCCTTAATCAAATTTTCAAATGACTTTGGTATCCTTTCCCTTTATACCCCTCACCAATTGTTCAAATGACATTGATAAAATTTCAAAAGTGCCCCTTCATTCATGATAAATTTTATGCTTCAAGATTAGGATACTGCTTTGAGATTCGGGATGTTACAACCCTTTCCCCCTTAAAGAAATTTCATCCCCGAAATTTAGCTATTTTCAAATTAGAATAAATGAGGGTACTTCAATCTCATCTCATCCTCTCTCTCCCATGTAGCTTCCTCCTTCTGGTGATTCTGCCACTGCACTTTAACTAGAGGAATTTTCTTACTACGGAGCTGCTTAACCTCATGACTCAAGATTTGCACTGGCTCTACTATATAAGATATATCTTTTTGTAACTCTACTGGCTCCGACTGAATTACATGGGAAGAGTCTGATACATACTTTCGGCACATCGAAACATGGAACACATTATGTATCTGAGATAGTTCTGGTGGCAAGGCTAATCTGTAAGCAAGTGTTCCAACCTTCTCAATGATCTCATTGGGTCCAATGTATCTGGGACTCAACTTTTCCTTCTTTCCAAACCTCATTATTCCCTTCCAAGGGGATACCTTCAAAAATACTCTATCTCCTACTTTAAATTTGACTTCTCTATGCTTCTTATCTGCATAGCTTTTCTGTCTATCCTGAGCTGCCTTTAACTTTGCTCTAATAATCTTAACTTGATCTGCTGTGAGTTGCACTAACTCTGGGTCTAACAGCCTTCTCTCACCTTCCTCATCCCAACACACTGGGGTTCTACATTTTCTTCCATACAAAGCTTCATAAGGTGTCATATCAATGCTAGAATGATAACTATTATTATATGCAACTCAATCAATGGTAAATGTTTATCCCAACTTCCTGTAAACTCAATGACACATGCTCTCAGTATATCCTCCAGTGTCTGGATGGTCCTCTCCGACTGCCCATCAGTTTGGGGGTGAAAAGCTGTACTAAATCTCAGCTTAGTGCCTAAAGCTTTCTGCAGCTCTACCCAAAAATGAGAGGAAAACCTTGGATCTCTATCAGATACAATAGATACCGGTACTTCATGTCTACTTACAATTTCATTTACATATAGTTTTGCTAATCTATCCAAGGTAAATGAAATCTGGATAGACAAAAAGTGAGCAGACTTAGTCAGCCTATCTACTATCATCCAAATATAATCATTGCCTCTCTTTGTCTTTGGGAGACCTACAACAAAGTCCATAGTAATGTGCTCCCACTTCCATTCTGGCACAAATAATGGTTGCATTTTGCCAGCTGGGCTTTGATGTTCTGCTTTAATTTGTTGGCACACTAAACATTTAGAAACAAACCCAGCTATCTCCTTTTTCAACCCATTCCACCAATAACTTTGCTTAATAATCCTATACATCTTAGTACTTCCTGAGTGCATTGCATAGGCTGAACTATGGGCTTCCTTCAAAATTTGCTCTCTTAGGGATTCTGCTGCTGGCACACATATTCGGCCCTTGAATAATATCATACCATCATCCCTGATTGAAAATTCTGATTGAGATCCATTCTGCACTAGTTCCTTAGCTTTCTGTAACTATGGATCCTTTACTTGACCTCCCTTATTTTCTCAAGTATCCTTGGTCTAACTCTGAAATTTGCTAGTAAAGCCCCTGAACTATCTGCTACCAACTCTGCATCTAACTCTCTCTATTCTATCATCAGAGGTAGCTGTACTGCTCTAATGGAAGCTAGAGTTGCTGTGGACTTCCTACTCAAAGCATCAGCCACTACATTGGCCTTCCCTGGGTGATAATCTATAGTGTAGCCATAATCCTTTATCAATTCAATCCATCTCCTTTGCCTAAGATTCAGTTCTTTTTGGGTTAGGATATACTTAAGGCTCTTGTGATCAGTAAATATCTGGCATCTCCTCCCATAATGATAGTGTCACCATACCTTTAAAGCAAACACTACTGCTGCTAATTCTAAATCATGAGTGGGATAGTTATCTTCATGGGATCTTAACTGTCTAGAAATGTAGGCAATCACCTTCCCATTCTGCATCAATACACATCCCAACCCTTTAAAAGATGCATCACTATATATCACATAATCACTGCTACTATCTGGAAGTGTAAGTACTGGAGCTGATGTCAACTTCCCTTTCAATTCATTCATACTTTCCTGGCACTCACTGAACCATTCAAATATGGCATTCTTTCTTAGCAGTTTAGTCATAGGTGAAGCTATGATAGAGAAATTTTCTATAAATCTTCTATAATATCCTACTAAGCCCAAGAAACTCCTCACTTCTGTTTGATTAGTAGGTGCTTCCCAATTCATTATGGCCTCTACTTTTTGGGAATCTACCATAATACCCTGAACTAAAATTATATGCCCAAAAAGTTCACTTTATCTGGCCAAAATTCACTCTTACTCAACTTAGCATACAATTGCTTTTTTCTTAAAATCTACAACACTGTCTTCAGATGCTACTCATGTTCTTCTTCATTTATAGAATAAATTAGGATATCATCAATGAACACTATCACAAATTTATCTAGAAATTTCTGAAACACTTGATTCATCAAACCCATAAAAGCAGCTGGAGCATTAGTTAAGCCAAAAGGCATCACTAAAAATTCATAATGACCATATCTGGTTCTAAAAGTAGTATTTGGCACATCTTCCTTCTTTATTTTCAACCGATGATACCCAGATCTGAGGTCAATCTTTGAAAACACTGCTGCCCCCTGAAGTTGATCAAATAGATCATCTATCCTTGGCAATGGATAATTATTTCTAATGATTACCTTGTTAAGCTGTCTATAATCTATACACAATCTCAATGTACCATCCTTCTTCTTTACAAACAACACTGGTGCACCCCAAGGAGAAACACTGGGTCTAATAAACCCCTAAGTAAGTAATTCCTGAAGCTGAACCTTTAATTCTTTTAACTCTGCTGAAGCCATTCTATAAGGTACCCTAGCTATAGATCTGGCATATGAGATTAGATCTATACTGAACTCCATCTCTCTATCCCGTGGTACCCGGGTAATTCCTTAGAAAATACATCTGGGAATTCACATGCTACTGGGATATTCACCAACTCTGGACCATTACCTTCTACATTCACCACACATGCTAGAAAGGCCTCATACCCCTTTATCAGCATTCTACCAGCTGTCAAAGCTGAAATCATACATGAGGGTAACACTCTTCTCTCACTTATAATACAGGCCTTCTTACCATCTGAAGCATGAAACACTACCTTCTTCTTTGAACAATCTACCTTGGCCCCATGCACGGATAGCCAATCCATCCCCAGAATAGCATCAAACTCTTTTAGCTCTAATGGGATCAAATTTGCTGCCAGGTCTTGACCCTCAATTGAAATAGCATAGTTTCTATACACTTGGTATGCAATGAAGGGTTTCCCTATGGGCATAGATACTACTAGCTGACTATCCAACTTATTCACTTCTTTATCTAGATGCTTAGTAAAATCTACTGATATGAATGAGTGTGTGGATTCAGAGTCAATTAAAACATAAGCATTATGATCACAGATGGATAGCATACCTGTCACTACATCTGGGATGACCTGAGCTTCTTGTCTGGTCATCGCAAAGACTCTACCTTCAGCCCTTGGAGCACTAGGGATTGATCCCTGCTGACTGGCACTGGATCCCAACTGACTGCTGGAGCTAGTACATTACTATCTCCTCTTCTGACCGACTGAGACTGCCCCCTAAGTGCAACTGATCCCTGGGGATAGTCACTGCTCTGTACTCTCCTAGGGCAATCCGTCTTTATGTGATCCATCTGGCCACAGATATAACATCCCCTAAGGCCCTTTCTACACTCCCCAGAATGCATCTTCCCATAGATACTACACTGAGGAACAGTTCTCCCGCTTCCAAAAGAGCTGCTCTGGTCCACTCTCTCTCCTGCTATTCTGCTACCCCCAGCCTGAGACACTCCTTCCTGAATTGGTTTCCTCTGGACTGGGCTGGACACTGACATAGATACTGATCCCCTTCCAACTTCTAGAGGAGTTCTATAGTTGGAACTAAATTGTCCTACCCTTTGGGGTTTCTTAAATTGCTGAGTTCCTCCTGCACCTGAAAGAAAATTGGGTGCACTCATTTTTGATCTCTCTAGTCTTCTATTAAGGAACTCTTTCTCCATCTCTTCTGCCTTAAGTGCCCCTTGTACTAGCTCTGAATAATTACCATAATAATGCATACTGGTCTTAGCCTTTATCTGGAGATTCAGCCCATCTTGAAATAATCTGCTCTTTTCCCTTTCATCCACTACTAGGGCTTCAGCAAAATGGGATAATTTAATAAAAGTAGCTTTATACTCAGCTACTGATATCTTCCCCTGGGTCAGGTTTAGGAATTCCCTCCTCTTCTGATCCCTATACACCTCTGAATAGTATTGCTGATAAATTTTTTTTTTAAAGTCCTCCCAGGTTATTTCTACCCCTTGTGACTGCCTATTGCTGATAGACTTCCATCAGTTCTTAGCTCTGCCCTCTAACAGAAAGGTTGCAATGCTTAACCTTTGCTCCTCAGAGCATTTCATCACCTCAAAGACCCTCTTTATTTTCTGAAGCCATGCATCAGCCTGAATGGGGTCAGTAGTCCCCTGAAACTCTAGAGCCCCCAACTTCCTAGCACTCTCTACATTTCTTTCTGCCTTAAGATTTTTAGACTGTAAACTGGAACTAGATGCCACTGTTGCCATGACTGCCTGGGTAATCATCCCCACTAAGTCTGGCACACTCTGCCCTGGGGTCTATGCCGAAGATGGTCCTACTGGCACTGGAGTAGTGGACAGTGAAGGAGACTCATGCAGATGCTTTGGAGGTATACCCACCCCTGCATCATCAGATGGTGGATCACTAGAAGATACTCTACTAGGCTGAACTCCCTTACTCACTCATCTGGGTCTACCCCTACCTCTATCTCTCCCTGAGGACTGCCCTCCTTCTTTGCTTGTCCTTGTATTAACCATCCTACAAAACATAATTCATTTGATCAGATTCATCATTCAGACTACACTCAACTATGCTAAACTCATGCTTATGCCCTTAAGACCTAATGACTGCTCTGATACCAAAAACCTTTTATCGGGACCTCTCCCCGACACATGCCAACTTATAGAAATTTGGCTAGAGTTCTACTAGTCTTATGGTATGGACCATAAGGCACATGTGAACCCTATCAAATTCTCATAAGTTACATGCTTAACATACATAATCCTGTCAATAACATTTAACCTGCTCAGTTTAATCACATATGTCATCAAACAACAACAACTAATTTATTTGATCCTGCTCAATTTAAAAACATCTTATACATACACATCACTATTCATCTCCAAGCTAAGTCTGATATTTACACCATATAATTACAACTTCACAGATATAAATATACATACATCATCATCTCAATCACCACTCTTAGCATACAAAAGTACCTTACAATCCCCTCTACATCCACCAACTCCTTCAAACACTAATAACACATACAAAAAATTTCGGTACTGAAACTAAGATGCTAAGCCCACCTGCTTAGTCTTTGAATATTTTAAACTCAGCTGCTAGCCCCGAAAAATTTTTAACACTGATCTGAAATAAAATGTAAACACAAGAGGGGTGAGACCTAAGTCTCAGTGACTGAATAACCATCTAACTATGAAAAGAAGTTGAGAACCACGTTATAAGCTCATAAGTATATCAGCGCAACATATCGCAATCGATACATAAATTTTTATAAATGAGATAAGTTAACTCATAAGTTAGCTTATGCTTCTAATAATATAACTTAAATAAAGAAATACCACATTTACAAAATTCTATGATGATGGGCTGGGTGTGCTACCACTAAGGTACATCCCTACAGTCGCCCTTCTGCAGGTGTATTCTCAGTGGGTGAGTGTACTGAGCGCCGAGGATCCCCGCACCACATGGCACCCCTTATATGTGCGGTTCACCCCAGATGTGAACTTGTCCCTTTTCCCTGAGCCTCCTGGTTGCCCCTTCCTTGGGCTAATATCTCTGAGCCACCTTGGCTTGTATAGTATCCTAGCTCTTTACTGAGCTGTGATTCTTTGCCCCACTGGGCTGCTTGTAATCTATCCCACTGGGCTGATTTAGCTTGTACTCCCCCTAGCCTAGGGATCATAGTACGATCGAGTCGCAAGGAGGTGCCGGCTATAATAGTGTGTGAAATGCTCATGCTATGGCACAGTCTATAGGGTGATCAGCCCCATAGATGCCCCAATGCTATTTATGCTGTATGCTGTAAAAATACTCAAGTATAAGTTTATAATCAACTATACAATCAGCTATATTTTCTTGAAACATTTCTATTCAGGCACGCCCATGCATTACTTTGAAATATAACTCTGAAGGATAATTTTCATGCTTTACTGAAACATATGTTTTATCCAAGAAATGCTTTTTCATGAAACTCTATACTTTGCTGAAACTCATGCTTTGTCTGAAACTCATGTCTTGCTTTAAAACATACTTTACAAATATAATAACATTATAATCGGTTTCTCATTTTTCATATTTGATTTCTGAAGATACTATACTAAGTATAATACACTCATTTTGTAGCAAAATGTCACTATACTATTATGAAACATTTTACAAGATAGATGAGAAACCCACTCACCTGCTATTTCTTCCTTTCCACAGTTGCTACCCCTCTTGAAAAGACTCCTTTACTTGATTTCCTTGACCTATATTGCCACATATAAATTTATTTAGGTGACAAATACCTAGGTTTTTCCATGAAACATGCATGCATGCCCCTTAAATGCATACCAAAATTCTCTACCTTTTCCTCTTATCATTCGGTTTCATAACTACATGGATTCATCACCCTTACATGGTATCATGCTATCTCTTAAGCTAGATATGAAAATGATATAAGAAAAAGGTTTCATTCTACACATCACATACTAGGTTTTCCACCTTTTCCTCCATCAAACACAAATCCTCGTCATTTTCATAACATGAAATCCTCTCTTATTTCTTTTCCTTTTTCTCTCTAACACATGATTTTATCATTTATTTAAAACCTTAGAAGGTTTAGGATTTACCTTAAGGATGACAAGAAGAGAAGACACCAAGCTTTCTCCCTTTCTCTTCCTTCTTTCTTCTTCTTCTTCTTTCTTTCTTTTTCTTTTTCTTCTTTCTTTCTTCTTCTTCTTCTTCTTCCCTATGGCTGAAATTTTCTCTCCTCTTCCTCCTCCCTCTTTTCCCTCTCTCTTGATGTTTCTTACGATGGATGAAGGAGAGGATTAAGGGTTTTTTTTTTTAAATGCCTTGGCAAATCTTCAATTTGTCCTCAAATAAATTCTCAAAATGCATTTTTAAAGTCCACATGGCATACCTTTTCACCATGCATTTTTACCCTTCTCCACTCATGAAAAGGCCCTTGACAAATTCCCTCTTTACCCTTGGAGAAATTTGCGAATGACGACGGGATCCTTTTTTCCACTTTACCTTTAATCAAATTTTCAAATGACTTTGGTGTCCTTTCCCTTTATACCCCTCACCAATTGTTCAAATGACATTGATAAAATTTTAAAAATGCCCCTTCATTCATGATAAATTTTATGCTTCAAGATTAGGATACTGCTTTGAGATTCGGGATGTTACAACAAGTCTCTTCCATCTAAACCTTTGATGGCAATCAAACTTGACATGTAGAGAGCATATGACTAAGTTGAGTGGAATTTCATGTTGAAGGTTTTCCAAACCTTCAATTTCACCAGTAAAATGATTCAACGGGTCAAGGGTTGTTTATGGTCTCCTCAATTTTCTATCTTAGCAAATGGATCTCCATCATAGTTCTTTCACTTGCAGATGGGTCTTTAACAGAGGTGCCCTTTGTTGCCTTATATATTTATTCTAGGTATTGAAATGTTGACCCTAGCCCTTATCAATAAAGTTTATTCGAGGAAACTTCACGGATTTCAAATGAAGAGAAACAGTCCAAATGTAGCCCACTTACTCTCTGCAAATATTTGTCTTTTATTCTCCAAAGCCACATTAGAAGGCTGTATCACTCTCAAAAGGATAGTGAGGACCTACTGTGCACAATCAGGCCACAGTGAGGATAGTGAGGAGTTATTATACACAATCAGGCAATGGTGTTAACCTTGAAAAGTTCATGATTTTTTTCAACCCAAGAATCTATTCTCAACTTGCTGGTCAACTGGTGTCCATCCTAGGGTTTTGGAGAGTGGACAACCTGGGTTCTTATTTTGGATTGCTTATGAGTCCTCTATGCCTGAAAGTTAAAGTTCTTCACCCCATTAAAGATAAAAAAATATAGCTAGGTTAGACTCTTGAAAATGGAATATGCTCTTATTTACTGATAGATGTACTTTGATTAAATCTATTCTATATTCTATATAAATTCACATTGCTTTAAACATTGTTATACTAACATCTTTCCTGAGTTGGTTTGATCGAATCATAAGGGATTTTTTATAAGGGCATGATTATGATCGCAGGGCCATCCACACTATTTCTTATAATATCGTATGCTAGCCAAAATAGGTCGGAGGACTGGGTATTGCAAATGTCAAATTATGGTGGCCATCGCTCCTGAGTTACAACCTTCATCCCTTCTATCATAGATGCTCAGTGCAAAATATAATTTTGGAGGCAACTAGAGGGGGTAAAATCCAACAAGTTCTTCTCTTTGAAAGGAATTATGCAAAGTTATCTCCCTTGATATCTAGTAAATTGTTATGTTCAATCGATAATGGAAGATTTATGAACCTCAATCCTTGGTTTTTTGATGAGCTCCTAAACTATCCACCTTTAATTTTTAATCCAGGCATCTTAGAGTCTAGATCAACTGTGGATGCTTTTCTTAATAAAGATCATGGATGGAAGATAGATCTAGTATCATCTATTTTTCCTCCTCCCTTTTTCAGTTTGATCTCTCAAATTCCTACCGAAGGTGATGATCACATTAATATCCTTACCTAGTTGAAGGAGTACCATAGGACGTGGTTATTAAAGAAGTGTATAGTTTGGGCTTTATCCATGATCTGAACCAGTATACAAGAAATGTACTGAAAGTGTGAACTCTAGTTTGGGCTTTATCGATGATCTAAACCATTATACAAGAAATGCAGTGAAAGTGTGAACTCTTTTTTTTTTTTTTTCCTTTGGAGATTGATGAAGAAAGGATTACCAGCAGGGCATCTATTAGCTAATCAAATCACTCACTTTTCATCCATATATAACTAATGTCTTCTTAATGATAAAGCAGTGGACCATCTCTTCTTCCAGTGCCCTAAATCTAAAGAGGCATGGTAACTCTTTGATTATCAAAATCATGCCCAGTTGAAGTCTTTGTAATATGCTGTAGAACTTTTATGCTATCCTTCATCCTCTAATGATTTAACATAGATAAAATCCCTTAATATCCACATCCTTTGGTTCATATGGTGACGAAGGAGCGAATCGGTATTCCAGCATAAAATTAGAAATGCCAAAAGTGCTACATGTTTCATCCATAAACTTCTTAAGGCGTATATTCTTTAGCTAGATCTACAATTTCATATATAATATCACCTGTTGGATATTCAAACATCCGACCTTCACCAAATTAGAACCCAACACACATTTTTATTATGTGGAGCAAAAGTTAAACCTAAAATCTCAAGGCATAAGAGACTGTATTAAGTCCAAACTAATCGGACCGACCCAAGACCACCCGTTTTAAAACCTTTGAAGCTCACAAGCCTGCGTATGATGTTGAGATAGTCAGGTAACTTTAGAGATTTAAAATGTCTGCAATCGGGCGGACCTTAGTTACGGTCCAACTAGGGGTATGGTATCATTACCCGTTAAATGATTCACTGTAGTTCCCTTGGAGATGAAAACTTACCATCTCTCATTCGGGAGAAAAAAAATTAAATAAAGCTTTTTTTTTTTTACGGATAAAAAGTGATTTTATAAACATTTTCGTGATTAAGTTACTGAAAAATCACACTTTCTATCAGATGGCAATAGCTGGAGATGCAGAGATATCGAACACTTACGTCCCATCTCTCTCGGGGGAAGAAATCAGAGAGGAATCTCTCTTGAGAGAGATCGGCGTTTTTTTCCCTCTTTCTCCCGCCTGGTGAGCAGAGATGTTGGCTTCACGGGTACAGTTAGAGAGGACGGTAACAGTACCATGCAGACATAAGAATGCAACCATTCATCTCCGCAGTCTCGCACCAGTAGTGCACCATAAACTCAACTCTCTCTCTCTCTCTTTCTCTCTGTCGTCTGGGGCTAGCAACAGGATTGACCGACAATCTAAAACCCACCAACAATAAGTTGAGCTGGGTGTGAGCATATTTTTGTTAGCGATTGAATGCAATTTGTGATGTCAACAACTACAAAGGAAACAGGCCAATGAGATCTCTCTCTCGTGTTAGCATAGTAAACCAACAGCTTGAAGGTCAAAAACATCATTCGATGAATTTCTGCTTGTCTATCTGTCAAGAAAGCAGAGTAAATACCCAACAATTTTAAGGGCTTGTCTCTCTGTTGAGTTAGCAGGATGTTCCCCCTCCACTCTCAGCCACAAGAAAGCACTGCAAACTGAGTTATCAATTATCCTCTCTAGCAATTTATTGTCATTTTTTATATAGAACTGCAACCCAACCAGCTCAAAACTGAGGCCGCGTGTATTTGTATAAAATGAAGCCATGAATACTATAGAGAAGCACAGTTGCCGTATTGGGAAAATAGGTAATATTTCTTTTGCCCTTTTGTTAGTAAGCTGCTTGAACTCATAAAAATTCATTAAAATTGTGTGTGTGTGTGTGTGTGTGTGTGAGAGAGAGAGAGAGAGAGAGAGAGAGAGAGAGAGACATTTTACAAGTGTTCTGATTATGCTCCATTTTTTATCCGTTCGGGATTAGTAGTGTCAGATTCAGATAACGCTATTTAGCCTAATTCAGCCCCCTTTCAAGTGTCGTCTATCACAGTGAAATGCCTTCGTGTTAAACGCACACCGTTGCATGTGGATGGAGATGTTCAAGCAAGTCTCTAGTTATGGTGTCTCTGATGTGAAGAACCGAAAAATTCCGAAACAATTGCCAAAAATCTAAGAGAAAAACACTTGATTCTAAAAGTAGTAGCAAAGGAAGATATCTTCATAGCTTCAACATCAAATCTACAAAGGACTCGCTCACGCGTCCTTGAAGCATTGCCAAACACTGCAGTGAACTGAAACAGCAGAAGGGAAGATGTTCATATCTTAATCTAACTAGTATTACGACACAAGTAAGCTTATTTCATCCTTATTCGCTTCTCGAAGAAACTGGAACGCATGAGCCACACCAATAATCTCATACATTTTGATCATTCATCGCGGACCTCAAAGACGTTGCGGCTCTTGACGACGATGTCGTACATGTGCACCGAGGTGAGCCTGGAGAAGTCTCTCGGGAGCGAGATGAGGTGAACCGAGGAGCGCATGTGGAACTGGACGAGCTCGGGGCGGTTGTGATATCGCTCCCACCCAAGTGGTGCGAGCTTCTGCGCGAGTATCTCGTAAGAGGTGATGATCTCGTTGGAAGGGACGTGCACCAGGACTTTGCGACGGCCGTGGCTTTGCTCGCCTGCTGGGACCTCGACGAGGTGGACCACCCCTTTCTTGTCGAACACCCAAACACCTGACATCTCAAAATTCTCGTCTTACTGGGACTGAGAGGGAAGGAGAACTTATGGGTGTATGAAGGGTTGGGGAGGGGGGTGGGGGATTTATACCTGTGGCAGTGGGACCAAGGGTAGGCTGAGTCGCAGAGAGATGGAGATCTGTTTGCCATTGGTGTGGCTTAGGTGGGGGACCTCCTGGGCTACCTATGTGGGAACGATTGACCAGTTTTCAGTATGCACGTGCGCCCCAACTCCCGCAGCGAGGACGAGGGACCGGAGAGAATCTCCAACTTGTTAAAATACAACAGGATATTAGCTGGAGTTCGTTTCTTGTGCCCCCAGCTTGTTAGAAGTATGGGATAACGGTATCCGACCTTTTGGTGCCGCGAAAGGTTTCGTAGGCCAGATGTGAGGAGCCATGGGGATACATGTATCGCACGCAGCTGTCGTATAACGCCCCGCACAATGTCTCCCTGTGTTCGTTTGCGCGCACGCGCTGGAGAGACAGATTCATGGTTGGTACTAATCATGTATGGTTTATCTTTGGTCCTGCAAGCATGTCAAGTTCTGTTGTCTACCATCGGATCCGGCCCATTTCGCTGGCATTGATAAAGAAAGTTTTCTGAATTATTTTTTTCTTTTTGATATAGCGAGAAGGCATCTATCTAGCTACTTAAAAGTTAAGGATCTCTCCATCTCAGCAGTCTCCCTCTCTTAACGGGTCCAATCGAGGTGAACAAAAATCGAAAGAAAGTAGTTCCCGTTGCTTCGTCTAGTCGTGGTCAAACATGTGTATCAACTATTGCTTTTAACGATGTTGTACCATCGTCCCTCTAGTCCCGCTCTCTAGAATCGGACCGGTCGAATGCCTCCTGACCATTGCTTTTAATATTGATCGGCCGTCGAATAATAACAATACGGCTAGATATTTCAACAAGATATCTGAGTGAGGTTAAAATCTGCTCGTCTCCGGCCAGTCCATAATCACGTAACATTGATCACGTGATTACATCGGCCTTGCTTACGTGATAGAGCTAAGTACAGCACAGCTCCGCTAGAAGATTGATGTTGTAATATTTGTTAGAATTGATGTACACAAACATAGGAGCCATGAGAGAGAGAGAGAGAGAGATGTCAATTGCTACTCTAGGGATTCCGTTCTATAGGTGGGTCCGCTATGTTGGGTGGCACCAGGCGGTGCGATGGAGGAAGCGAGGTAGAACGGGAACAGTGCCACGTGAAACGAGAAGTAAAAGACGGGAAGAATGTGGGAGCGCGTGCAGGAACAGAACGGAGCCAATGTCCCGTGGGCGCGGGCGAGTATTGTTCACGTGAAGACCAGGGAAGACAGGATCCACTTTTTCGTCTTCTAATCCCTTTCGGGTTGATGTTGATGGTGCGGTTGAGGCCGCCACGACGGCGGGACTTTACGCCACAAGAGAAGAACGCTTGACCATATCACTCCTTGCCTCCCGTGCAGCACTTTGCATGTGGTGACCAATGGACTGATGTATGGAGACCCATCTGTTGTTCACCTGAACTTTGTGTGCATTGTATCAATTCCCGACTGCTATAAAAGATCGGTGCTCTGAACGAAAATATAAAAAATTAAAAATTAAAAATGAGTGGTGCTGGAAAGCAGCACTTGCGTGAGAAAGAAGGCTCAAAAGCAGCATCCAGAGATTAAGATGGAGAAAGGAGGTGTGGAAACGCTTGGTGGAGATCACCGGGCAGAACTTAACTCTACCTGTACGTCATCTTTTTTTTGAAGATTCGTGTGCGTAGTTGGGAGGGGATTGTCAATTTGGGACTGAGACTGAGAACGAGCAAGAAGAAAATTGTAAGAGAAATAATTGCAAGACCAGCTCCTAGGCAGATGTCACCTAGAATTTGATGGCCAGCTCGACGCTGAACGTGATCTCGAAGAAGGAGCGGAGAAACTGGGAAAGCATTCCAATAGAGGGATCAAAAGTTCAAACTTTAAAGATTGCATTTAATTTTTAAAAATAATTTTATTTTTTATTTTTATTTTTATAAAAATAAAAAATAATTTTTTTAAAAAATAAATTTTTAAAAATTGTAACTTCAAAATGAGAAAAAAAATAAAAATAATTTAAATATGTTTTTACTTTTTTTATCCAAAAAGAAGAAAGTAAAAAAATAAAGAACTTGATTTGTATCTCTTTTATTTTTTTTTTTTATTTTTAAAAATAAAAATATAAAATTTATCTTAAAAAAATTAGTTTGATTATGTTATTTTTACTTTTTTTTATTTTTAAAAATAACTTTTTTGGGAAACCTAAGACAACTTTTTAGAAAAACAATATATATTATTAGTATATTAACAAATATTAATATGTTACAATTATATAATATTAATTATATTATTATTTATTATAATAATGTAATACTAACATTTTATATATTATAATACTAATAATATAATATTAATGATATTATATTAATATTAATTATATATTATAAATTTGATATTATTAATAATTATTATAAAAACATAATATTACACATGTTACATATTATAATATTAGTAATAATATAATATTAATGATATTATAGTAATATATAAATAATATTATATATTATTTATATTTATTATATGTAACAAATATGTAATTTATGTGTATTACATTATAATAATATATATTATATATAATAATAATTTATTATAAGATTGTAATATTATAGTATACTATATATTATAATATTGTAACATTATTATAATATTATAATATATGATAATATAATATATAATATGTTATAGAGTTATCATAATAATATGTAATATATAATATATTATAATCTATATAATTATGTAATATAATATTATAATATTTTTATATATTATAATATTATATATTTCCTTTAATTTTTAGTTATCTTTTAAAGATATTATTTATAATTAAAATAAGAAATAGAAAATAATTTTTATTTTTATTTACCAAATGTATTTTATAGAGACCAGAAAATAAAAAATAAAAATTATTTTTTAAAAATAAAAATAAAAAATATTTTTAAAAAATAAAAATAAAAATGAAAATAAAAAATGTTCTCAAAAACTAAAAATAGTCAAAATATTGAAGGCTTAAAGTGAATAAAGACTCGCTTTAATTAGTGAAACTTTAGGAAGGAGACTTGAATTAGGCTTCTTGATGAAATATTTGAGGGCGAAATGGTATTTATTTTTGAAGTTTTTCACATTAGAATAGGTCATTTTATTTTTCACTTTCAATCAAAGGAAAATTTGATCTGGATCACCGCCAAAGAGCCATAGATGGTTGGAAGCTAAATACTTGTACTAAAGTCATGGAAGCCTAACTTCAAGGCTTTTGAAAAACCTTTTAGTTGAGTTGCAATTTAGATGAGGATTGCAAAGTTGCTGGTAGAGTTGTGATCAAAGGAAAGGATTTTGAAAATTGCTTTAGTGGCAGAAAAACAATTATAACTTGATGATTGGACAGAGTTTGAACTTCAAAATTTTTCATAAGTGCTTATCTTCGTGAATTTGAAGAAATCACTAATTGCTAGTGTTGATATTCTAGCGGATGATGGAGAAGACTAGGTTTGGTAGGTCTTCACCTACAAAGATATTTCACTTAATTGTTTTGCACCGGGATGAATCAGTTATAAAGCTTCGGATTGTTCTTATGTAACAAAGGTTAGGGATGAATCAGTTATAAAGCTTCGGATTATTCTTATGTAACAAAGGTTAGGAAATAGTATCTGTTGAGCAAAAAGGCATCGGAGATTCATCAGAGAAATAAAAAGGGGCAAAGAAAATTACATGCATGAATCATGGATGACTACAAAAAGATAAATTTTATCATCAAAAAGTTTAATAATAGAGAACGAGCCTCAATAGAATCAATCAAGCCTGAGTTAAATATATATATATATATATTTGATCATATTCTAATATAATCAAAAATATATATAAACTTAAAATTTTTTTTTTTGCTCAGCTGACGGCCAACCTGGCCCCCATCCAGCCCTAACCATTATCATTTTTCAGGCTGTCCAAGGAATCAAAACTGACAAAGTAGATTGAGGCAGTCGTCCAGAGGAAAGCCCGGTGGGGCCATAAATTAATTTTAAATGACTTTCAATCTCTAATTTATAAAATTTTAAACATGGTTTCCAGTAATATTGCTGTCTGATTTTCTATTGATCACCTCTGCAAAATCTCACAGATGCGCGCGCGCGAGCGCATCACTCGATATTTTAATATACTACAGGTCAGGTCACAAAAACACGTCAATTCTTTCCATCTTTGGTCAGAATTAGATTCGAGCTAACTGTTTATGTGGAACGCAAGGCCATTTGAGGAAGAGCGATACTATGGTTCTATTCAGTCATACCAAGAGTTTGCGGTGCAAAGGTTGCATGAGAAGATTCGAAGATTAGTGACCTACATGCCATGTTAATGCCCTCATACGACCAAATTGGTGCCCCAAGCAATTTTCTTTGATGAATAGGTCCATATCCTAAACAAATTCGAGTTGAGCTCAGATGGACTCGACTAATCTACAATAGAAAATAAAAAAAAGGATCAAATCGCCTAGACTGCGGCCTCCTTCCGAAAATGGAAATGGCCATGTGAGCGAGAGAAAGCTGGTCCACGGCCCCTTTTTTTAAAAAAAAAAAAAAAAAAAATTTCAATCCGTCGGAAATTGGGAGACGCCCTTCCTGCATTCGGAGGCCGGTGAATCGTCTTGCTCAGAGGCTCATTTGAAGACCACGTGGTGCCCCTTACTCTTCTCAAATTTTGTCCAAAATCCGTTAAGCGTTTTCGAACACCACGAATGATGCGCTCTTATTTATTGTGGACACGGCCGTTGCTTACATTGCAACACTTTCCTTCTTGCTGGTCAGCCTGCATCCGATCCCGACCAGACCATAGTTCCTGCTTAGAATTTCCTAACGTGAGTTGCTCTCTGTTTTTCTTGAGATGTACAAAATATTTCTTTTTTTTTTTTTTAAGGAAATAAATGCATTCAATACCTTACATCTCCTATCGAGTTGACACACCGCGCATCTGGTGTAGTGGTATCATAGTACCCTCCCACGGTACTGACCGGGGTTCGATTCCCCGGATGCGCATTTGATAGCTTTCTTCATCCAAGCCTAAGCACCCGAATTTGAATAAAATAGATTCAGATTGGCGGCTGACCTTTTTATTATTAGTTAATAGATCTGTTTACCATCCATAATTTTTAGTCACAATGAACCTGCTACGAAAGCTTTTAGACCATGCAAAAAATATGCACCTTGATTGGAAGGTTTGGCATCATGTTGGGCCTCGTCTCATTACCAAGATCAACATCAACGTAGAGGATAACACATGAATTTATTTTATTCTATTAATAGGGTGAATACAGACCTAATAATAATCCATTGCAATTTGGTCATTATTGTCATTGTTCTCGCTGCAGCCCTTGTCGGCATATTTGGGGATGTATCACTCAAGTCTTGAACCTAATCCTCCTCCAAAGAGAAGTGTGACTAGAAGGTATGTTTTCTTTTCTTGCAGTCAATCGAATTGATACGTACCATACCGAGCGGGAGGTGCGGTGTAATCTCTGAGGCACGGGCTGGGCTATAAAGCCAAAGTTAGGATATATGGAATTCGGGGTCCAGATTGGATCGGCCTTGAATGTTGCTTTTATTAAATTCAAATCGAGTGTTAGGCTGCCTCATCCTGAACTTATACTAATCTCTACACATTCTGGTCTTGCAAGTGGATACAAAATATTATGATTAAATTATTTTATGTGATAAAAAGTATACGGAGTGCAGAGATATGATGTCACATTTGATATGATGTGATATAATAGAGGTTTGATCGTACATTAGTGTAGAACAGAATATATACTTAGCATATATAGATATTTATAACCTATATATATATATATATATATATATATACATCCACACTCAGCCTTGAACGAGTCAGACCTTAAAATGGCATCTCATACGTGTCACATGCACTAGTGAGATTTAGATCTATGCTATGCTAGTAACCAATCAGACGATACATCAACGGTTCTTTCATATGTCTTATCATGTCACCTACCACATCAGATGTTCTTTTTACATCGTTTATCT
The DNA here is from genome assembly GCA_017589505.3 of Metroxylon sagu. Taxonomy (NCBI): domain Eukaryota; kingdom Viridiplantae; phylum Streptophyta; class Magnoliopsida; order Arecales; family Arecaceae; genus Metroxylon; species Metroxylon sagu. Next base: position 2,234,072 of record JACVBY030000664.1, read on the forward strand.
ATGCTGTGGTCTCAGCACAAGATTTTTTTAAGTATTATCGCAAACCTGATCATGCCATTTAAGAGCGTCCCAAATTACAGTTTAAGTAGAGTACAAGGTCAGGCAATCGATCTAGATATATATCATCTCGGTTTGATTGCTCTACCATAACTGTTGCCTTTGAGAGTACTTTTGTAGAAGGTATCCTTATTGAGGGCTTATCTCTTACTATCTCTTTAAGTGGTCTTTAAACCCTTGTGAGAGAAATTCATATTGATTATGGTATCTCTATTTCTTCTGTTTCTATTTTTGCCTTATCTATCACCCTAGATAATTTTAACTCTTAATTTTTTATTATTTATTTATTTATTTATTTTTTTGCCTATTGCAATCACATGACTTCTAATGCTACACTTTTCAAGTCAAAATCTCTGGCATCTCATGCATCTACTATTTACAATGTTGATAACTCACAAATGCTAGTTAGCTTAGCTATGTATCGATTGTTTTCACCTCTAGATTATCGTTGCCTAATACTTTTTGATTCCTAAACTTACATTGAATCTTATCTTTACAGAACAATTATGTGAGTTTAGTCTTGACATTTCTTTTCTCATAATTGTCATGTGCAAGATCCACGAATAGAGCTGATGCCTAGGATCGATCGTAAAGTTGGTTGCTTCTTCAAGCTCATTTCCTTCAAGCTTTCCTCCCATATCTAGCTCATTGTGCCACTACTATCTCATTTGGAACTTGGCATTCTTGTCTTGGTCATATTTCATTTTTTAGATTGCATCCTTTACTCTCTAATGGTCTTTTAGGTTCTGTTCATGATGAATATGTTGATTGTTTACCTTGTCAATTAGAAAAACATCATCCTTTACCTTTTAATAATAGCGACTCTATTTCATCTATACTTTTTAATTTAGTATACTCTTTGGGGTGCTTCTCCAATTTCTACTATGGATCGATCTTAATTTTTTATGATTCTTATTATACATGACTTCATCTTATACAAAATAGATCTTAACTTGCTCAAATTTATTATAAATTTATTTCTATGGTTATAACGTAATTTTCTCATAATATCAAAGTTTTGCATGCAGATAATGCTATAGAATATAAGAAAACAAAGTTCCTCAATTTTCTTTTATAAAATGGTACCATCGTTCAATGTTCCTGCTGGAGCCTCTTAAAAAAATGGATGTGTAGAATATAAACATAGTCATATCCTAGACACTATGCATACTCTTCTTGCTTCAATCCGATGTTCTAAACAATTTTGGAGGGAAGCTACTCTTACAGTTGTATACACTATCAATTATATTCTTTTACCAATTATAGTTAATATATCATCCTATGAGTGTTTATATGGTTCTATTCCTAATTACAATCTCCTTCAAGTTTGATGTGCTTGTTTCATCTTTCTTCAGCCCAGTGAGCATACAAAATTAGAACCTCGTGTACGCTTGTGTTGCTTGCTTGGATATGGGATTAAGCACAAAGGATATAAGAGTCGGGATCCTATTTCTAAACATCTTCGGATGTTGCGTCATATTACTTTCTTGGAACATAAGATATTTTCATCTCTTTTAGATTTTCAATTATCTACTCCTAGCTCTTCGTTCTTTAATAATCCATTTATTAAGTTGATTCCTGGCAATGTCACTATGAATCTACCAGTGAGCCTTCATCTACCCATTCAGTAGAATTGTTTCATAGTAACATTGATGCAAGTTCTTTTGGTGACTGCTTTATTCCCACACTTGAAATGGCTAATTCATCTAAGGATCTCTTATTGTTTTCTATTCCTTCTCCTCCGCACTTAACGTCATTCCACTCGAGCAAGTCAACCATCAGTTCATCTTCGTGATTTTCATTATTATTCTGCTATTGTTTCTTCATGAGCTCTGAACATGTTGAGAAGCCAGTACTGACCCTCTTGGGCAGTAAGTAATGATAAATGAATTGCAGGCATTAGACAAAACTCATACTTAGAATCTAGTTGACTTGCCTATTGGAAAGTTTACAATAAGTTGTAAATGGTTGTACAAAATTAAAATCCGATCAGGTGGCTCTGTAGAATGATACAAAGCCTAACTTGTAGTAAAACGGTCTACTTAAGAGTATGCGATTAACTATGAAGAAACTTTTATTCCAATCACCCATCATACCTCTGTTCACAGCATATTGGCAATTGAAGTGGTAAGACGCTAGAGCTTATTTTAGATGGATGTTAAGAATGTCTTTCTTAATGGTGATATCTCAAACGATACATACATAGAGCCTCCTCTAAATCATGCTCACCCACTTAATAAAGTTTGTCATCTTTGTCGAGCTTTGTATGGTCTCAAACGAGCCCCTTGGGTTGCTTTGCCAAATTAAGCTCCACAATTAAGCAATCTAGCTTCTTTTCTAGTCCCTATGATAGTACCCTGTTTGTTCACAAATTTGCTCAAATATGGATTCTTCTCTTGCTCTATGTAGATGACATGATCGTTACTAGGGATGACCTAGCAGGCATTATAGAACTTAAGAAATTTCTCAATCAACGGTTTGAGATAAAAGATCTTGAGCTGCTTAGCTATTTCTTAAGCTTGGAGGTTTGTTCTGATAGCATAGGCTAGAACTTGTCTTCGACTAAATATGCTACTGATCTTCTCCTTTGAGCTAGACTCACTGATAGTAAAATAGCTCCCATTCCCATCGAGACCAATGTCAAATTTGCCTCTAGATGGTACTTTTTTTCATGATCCTACTCTCTACCGCTAGCTAGTTGGGAGCCTTATGTATCTTACTAGACATTACATATGCTATTCACACTATTAACTAGTTCATAGCTGCTCTATGCACCATATAGTTTGTTGTAGTATTTCATATTCTTCGCTATATTAAGGGCATCATGTTTTATGATCTTTACTTTTCTGTTCAATCCTCTCTAGAGTTGCAAGCCTATTCTGATACTAATTGGATAAGTGATTCTTCTGATTGTCAATGTACAATAGGGTACTGCTTCTTTTTAGGTCATTCACTAATCTCTTAGCATAGTAAGAAATAAATGGTTATTGCTTGATTTAGCACTGAGGTCGAATATCGAGCTCTTGCATGCATTGCATTTGAGCTTTTATGGCTATGCTGGTTACTAGAAGGCATGAGAGTTATACATTGAATTGTAGCGATCATTCTTATGGTAATTAGAGTACTATTCAAAAAGCACATAATGATGCTTTTCATAAATGCACCAAACATTTCGATATTAACTCTTATCTTGTGCATCGGCATATTACTTGTGATATATCATTAGCCTTATGTCAATTACCTCCATTGATCAGACCACCAATCTCTTAACCAAGGCCCATCCACCCAGACGCTTCCATGATCTACTTTCCAAACTCAAACTAACTACTATGTTACCCTTTTGAGTTTGAAGGGAGGTGTTAGAGATTTGATATCAGGCTTGATATGATATGATAGAGATTTGATATCAAGTTTTAATTCTAGATATACGATATGATAGAAATATAGTATTAGGCTTAATTCTAAAGACACAATATGATATGTTAGAGATATGATATGATATGTTTGATCATACATGATTATAGGACAGAATATATACTTATCATATATAGATATTTGTAATTTATACACACACATGCACATATCATCAATTGAAAATAGAGAGAACACATATTTCTTGTCTCTTTAGTTTTAACTAGGATCCTAAAAATAGGTTTGTGCAATAAATTTTGTGAGGTACTGAAGGACTGCTAATCCAAACCTAAAAGCTTAGAACATGACCAGAAAATTGTATAAATAATTGTATTAGGCTTAATTCTAAAGACACAATATGATATGCTAGAGATATGATATGATATGTTTGATCATACATGATTATAAAACAAAATATATACTTACCATATATAGATATCTATAATTTGTATGCACATACCTACACACATCATCAATTGTGAAATAGAGAAAACACATATTCCTTCTCTTTTTAGTTCTAACTAGGATCCTAAAAATAGGTTTGTGCAACAAATTTTGTGAGGTATCGAAGGATTGATAATCCAACATAAAAACTTAGAGCATGACTAGAAAATTGTATAAATAATGGCAACTGCTCATGTCTTCGATCTTATTGCCTTTTCAATTCTTTTTCTTTGCTCCTTCCAGTCTGCGATAGCGCTTATTAACTACCAACTGATTAACCTTTTCAAATATGTGGGATAAATATTGATATCGCACTATAAAGGCTTTGGATCTACTATTGAGGTTGTGTTTGATGTGCAGAATAAAATAAAATAAAAAAATAAAAAAAGATATAATAAAAATTATCTTTTGATAAAAACCAGAATAACAAACTAAATAAAACAGTTGTATTTTTTTATAAAAAAAATAATAATTATTGAGAATAAAAAAGAAAAAATAAAGTAGTAATTAAATCGAATAAAAATAAGAACACCTAATTTAATGGGATAAGTTATTCCTTCTATAATAAAATTAGTTATTCTTTAAAACAAAATTTTATTCTTAAAAAAATAAACTTGAAAAAAATTTTAAAAAAATTCTCTCGCTATCTAATACGATGCACTAAACACATCATAAAAGAACAACCCTCAGCCGTTCGAATATTTGTAACGGCAAAGGACGATGCACCACAACCGCCTGTGTCTCAAACTCCCTCCAAGTTTTCTCGCGACCCCCATGACCCCAACTTCGTTACAAACTTCCAAGCAAAATCTCACAGAAGGCGTCACAAATGTCAATATAACAGATGCATAGACCTGAACCCTATTCATAACCTTGCTACCAACCATTTGATTCAAGGTAAAATTATACCCGAACGAACACAAGCCTCACCGACGAGACGAAAGCAAGATTGTTGATTCTCAATCAATATTCTAATGCGAGACATCTATTTTTCTTTTTTTTATTATTTTTTATTTTCGAGAAAGGAGGATGGATGACCCACCATTACCGCACGCTAATTGAATCGGAAAGACCATACAACAAGGACCATGCCTAGTTGATTTGATGATTATGACGACGACGGCATTGAGATAACAAACACAATACTCCAGTCCATGAAACTTCGAAAGGTGGCGCCAAGAGTTTGACATCACCACCACCTCTCTTTCAATGATCTCATGGTAAAATTGATTGGAATGTACATGGTAGCTAAAGGTCGATATAGGAAGGTCTTCACCATTCCAATCTGGCGGTACTTCCAAGAAACTAGCGTTCATCCTTATTCCTTCTCCATCCAATAATCCTTATGAAATATTATAATATATTACATCAAAATCCTTGTTTAAAGGGTGAAAAGAATCATGGTAAAAAACAAAAGCACTTACAGAGGTGTAAAATTGCGGCGCCCAGTGAAGTGCCACCCATTGGAAACACTTAATGGGTTTCAACTCCTACCATGAGTTCGGCAACTGTGCTACAGCTTTAAGAAATCCTGGAAGCCCTTTCCTTTTCATAGGAAGCTCACCACACGTCACGCAAATACCTCCCTTCCATTTGCAGATTCTTCACCATGCTCTCAGCCTTGGAGCTATCCAGAGAACCCTGAAATCCAGTTTCAAGACGGTACTATTTAAGTGATTTGTTACCTCAATGCATCATAATAGAGGGGGGGGGGCATTTCCACCGGTAGATAAGGCTCTGTTTGGTATTATTGTTGTTTTTATGTTTCTGTTTCAAATCACTGAAATACAATATTGAAATTGAAGTCAAAGATAGCATTTTCTCATTACTTTTATTCCTTGCTTTTATTCACTCTTTCTGAATCAATAAATCTTTACTGCCAAAGGTTTCAAGATTTTATGATCGATTTGAAAAACAGAAGGGTTTCACCATATGCATTGTTCAATCTTGTTCATTTTGTTTCTTAAGCTTGTAACAACAAAAGCAATACCAAATGGGACTAAGATACTCTAACAATATTCCAACACAATTATTGCTGGCAGAGCATAGTTATTCCCAGTGGTTTTGGTAGTCTACTGAAACAATGGTGTTCGCTATTATCACAAGAACCAGGAAAGCAGGTTTACAAATGAAAACGTCCACCTTCAGCAATTTAATTTTAGAGACTGTATCATCAATCTTTCATGAAAATTCAGAATTCAATGAAACCAGAGGGTTTGTACTCATGCTAGATCAATTTTTTGTCTTTACCTGTTCTTGAACTATGGTGTGAAGAACTCGGTGGACATCTCTAGCCATGCCTTTAGCATCACCACAGACATATATATAACCACCCTTGGAGATGATGTCCCAAATGTCCACGGCCTGAAAACAAAGAGAAAAAGAGATTAATATCAAAAAATGTTAAATGTCTTATTGGCAATAAAGCATCATGAAGAACCAGAAAAAGCAGTATGATTGTTTCTTGACCTTTTCAGCCATCTTGTGCTGCACATATTCTTTGGCAGGACCTTCACGAGAGAAGGCAACAATTAGCTCAGATAATGCCCCTGCTTTTACAAAATTGTTCAGCTCATCCTTGTAAATGAAGTCCTGCATGCCATTATTCAAATTAAATCCAAATGAAAATTGCAAGGGTCACCCAAAATGAAACACAACTGAAGCATGTGACACATTTGTACAAGTTAGATTTATTAAAAATTTACCATTTTACGGTTCCTGCATCCGAAGAAGAAAATAGCAGGGCCAAGTTCAGCACCAGATTCTTTCAATGCCAATCTTTCCTGGAGTTACCAAAGTGGAGGTAGTAAACGCACTCAGGCCTTTCGCTAACCCAAGACAACATGTATGATAGCATTGGTTATGAAACAAACCTGCAGGAAGCCCCTAAAGGGTGCTAACCCTGTGCCAGGACCAATCATGATAATTGGCACAGAAGTATCTGCAGGCAATTTAAAATTTGATTGTCTCACAAAAACAGGAGCCCAGCTACTTTCTTTGCTCTCTTCCAATGGAATTGAATTCTGTAAAAACACAGAATCTCAGTTGAGGCTAAAAGTCATAATCCAATAATTGATCCACGATAGTTAACATTTCATTTTCTGAGTAAAATTGAATAGACCTTGTTCTAATCCTCTGCGTACACGCATGCGTGAGAGAGAGAGACAGAGAGAGAAGAAAATGGACCAATATAAAAGGAAAAGCAATCACAATCTAATATCACATAGACCAAAATGATAGACAAACTTAGCACAGAACAGAACAGAAGAAGAAGCCGCAAGTTGGCTGGGGACCATAACTCGCCACAAAACACATGTACTCTAAGCTTTCATGACAATTCTAACCTGGAGCTCAGATCTCATATGGAGCATTTGCATGTCATATTTTCAACTGGCACAGGAGATGAGGATTTAATTTGATAACATTTAGGCCGACAATAATTACTTCTTTCCTCCAAACTATATTTTGATCAAAAGTGATAAGTTAGACAGCAAGAAAAGTGTGTCACAACTAGAAATAATCATAACTATTCAAGTCTTGTCTCAGCAATTTGGAGTGGGCTTTATGAATCCTTGCCCACCAAGAACTCTCATTTACAGCTAGATATGGTGTTACATCTTTCCATACCCATCTGCAAAACTGCATCTCCCCCAAGAACAGATGGAGGAGAATATGATGGCAATATACTATTACAATTGTTTTTCTCGTTATTTCCCTTTTCCTTTTTTTACTTTATTTAAGAACATGTGGAAAGTTAGTGCTAATTTAGAATTGTGTATCGTTAAATTCAAGCACAACCAAATAAGACAACAAACCAATATTCTTTTGTCCTGTTTGTTGTACACAGCTAGCAGAAGGAAGAAGCCATCATAAGCAGTAGAGAAACCAGCAATCAGTTGCGATACCAACCAAAGGCTGTGAGAATAAAGAAGTTACACATATGGGGATGAAATTTAGAATTATGTAATTAAAGACAGAGAGCACCATCACAGATTAAAGACTGATAGATGCAAAGGATACACCTAAAATATCCAGCACTAGATTTCTAGACTGCAAATATATTCCAAATGCTCCAGCTATACTAATGCTACCTAAATTACTTTCAAAATCTGAAAGCGTATATAATCCTATACAATTAATACCTTCATCCAGGTTGAACAGACTCCTTTGTGAATCCTTCCTGTTGGTGTTGGTCCATGCACTAATGCACACGTGACATGAATTCTAGAAGGTACCATCCTGCACAGGAAATAAATTTTAGTACCAACATGAGCAAAAATAGTAAATTAAATGGAACATATTAATCATGATGTCGTGCTCACCTTGGAGAAGATGATATAGAATAATATCGAGGCTGCAAGCGAGGAGCTATAGCTGCAAAGAAAACACCTAGAGGAGGCTTGGCTGAAGGAAATTCAGCCATAACTTCAAGAAGGCTCCTCTGACTTGCGACTACCCATTGAGAATATTCATCCTGAAAACAAAAGTTACATGTCAACCAGAATCCGACAATAACCATAGAAACATTTCATTTCCTGTGAAATAATACCAACCTTTCCTGCAGGAGAAGCTAGATATCTTAATCGTTCAGCTTCACTCGGATTAGAAGCATAAGCAGCTAGAGCAACTAAAGCAGCCTGAAGATACATTACAAATACACAATTAAAAAATCAAACGAAGAATTCTGAAATAGAAGCTTAAAAGTGCAAGCTATACAGAATATAAAAGGACCTTTTTCGGTGAATTTAGAAGGTCTGCATATCGAGCAAGTGCTGTTCTCAAAGTACATGGAGAGGGGAAAGGAGGTGTTAAAGAGCTGCTACTTAGTGGTGTGCCATCCTCTTTGTCTGCGTGTATGGAGAAGAATGTATCTGATGAATAACCTAATAGCCTTTCAGCTTCCTCCACAGTCTCCACACAATTCTCTGAATAAACACCAATGTGGTCTCCAGTTTCGTATCTGACATTTCACATTTGAAATATTCTCCAAGGTGAGCAATACTTATGATAACTTCTACATAGTTAAAATACTTTCAGTAGCATTCAAATAAAGTATGGGTTCTGAAGCACTATATTGTAACAAGAAACTTTCCATTAATAGGACTCAAGATTATCCAATTAAAAGAATAAATGTTTTACTTTGCAGGAAACTCTGTCAGGAAAATTTCTGTTTTAAAAAGAATATGATGATTATTCAAAATTTTCACCAAGAATAGCATGACAACATATCAAAAAATAATTAGTTGATAACCTCTGATAAGATGAGATGACCAAATTTAATACTTGACATTCAGAAAATAGAATTGTAGACTATGCTGCTACGCATCCAATATTTCTGGTTCCACAAAAATCACTAGCATCAAACAAGAGATAACATGCTGAAACATGCTTTACTTATTTAGACAGCAAGAAGATTGTATATAAGAAAACAAAAAGCCTACGGTAAAACTGAGACAAAACAAAAAGCATCATGAGGGCCCATCCTTCATGCACATTATAGCTAAACTCTGATGATGGCAATGCACATCAAGATAATAATTGTTATGATAAAGAAAAGTTGCAATATAAGAAGCAGACTAAGCAGGGAAGAAATTGCCTCAGTTGCATGTGTGCAAATACAAGGAAACTTACACAAGTCCAGTTCCAGAAATGTCAAACTCAAGATGAATGCAGGAACGATCAGAAGCTGGCGTATGGAGCTCCCGCCGCACAGCCACATTAGATCTTTAGAGTTGAAAATTAGAATATGTCAGATTCTAAACTACACATGCAGCAGGTCCTACATAGTAGAAAATATCAGCACAATCAACATTCATCTGGTACCTGCAAGGATGTTGAAGGTCATGAACCGCATGGCCATTGGCAAGACTCCAGTTCCTCTCCATATGTGATGCATCTGCACTGTTAAGAAACACAACCCGGTATTCTGGTATGGCAGCAGTATAATGGGTAGATGCTCCCGGTGCGTCATCTTCATCTCGAAGTAGTTGATCGAACTCTGGCCATACTAGCTCCTTCCTGAAAGCAATCATAGGGTAGATTTAGCCAAGACTACAATATGGCCAGGTTTGCTCATATAGACCCCATTTGGCATCACTGCCAGCTTCCAGTTTTCATTTTCCAAGACACAGAAACCAAGACAGAAATGACATTTGGTAACTTGGTTACAATTTTCAGTTTTTTGAAAACCGTTCCTCAACTTCTAGGAATTAAGAAAACTAAGGGCCTCTTGGGTATCACTTCTATTTCCTTTTTTTATTTTTAAAAGTAGAAACAGGAAATCCAATGTAAAAAATATGTTGGTTACATTGTTTTTATTTTTTATTTTTAAAAGCAACTTTCATTATTTTTTTAAAAAAAATGCAAGCGAAATTTTTTTACTTCCACATTTTTTAAAAGTAACATTTTGGAAACCGAAACAACCTTTTGGTAAAATAACTTTTTAGAAGTGTCTTCTTCTATAAAAAAATTTATAAAAAAGTAGCTACCAAACATGTTTCTATTGCCAAAATTGTAAAAAATAAAAAGCAACAATAACAATCAAACATGATTCCGTTGTCAGAAATGTAAAAAAAATAAAAACAGAATTCCTCTTTCTATTTTTTTAAAAAAATTGGCAGTGATGCCAAATGCAGCCTAAAAATTATAGTTTTCATTTTTTTGTTTTGGAAAACCAAAACCATTCATCATCACCACCACCACCTCTATTGTAGGGGTGACGATCTGTGTTGCCATGTCATGTTCGTGTCATGTCAGCTAAGATTAAACACTATATGGGTCGAAACGAACACAACATGATTAATTAATCGTGACAAAAATTCAAACACAAACATGACTCAATTATTAAGCAAATAATACGATACGACAAATATAATTCATTTAATAAATAGATCATATTAGATTGATATGACACAACTCGCTTAACACTCATTTGACAAGAATAGACAAGACTCACTTAACAAAAGAAAAGTAACCTTCCTCCATTTCACAATTACATACTACGCACTCTTTATATATATAAAAAAAAAAAAAGAAAGCAAAAAATGGCATTAACAAAATGGTTCTTAACCGTATCATTTTTCAATTCGCAGGTCAATACGTAACACGACACGAACCTACTTAAGATCAACCCAAACCTACTTATTTCGTATTGAGTTCGAGTTGTGCTTGCATGTTGTGTCCAATTTTACCACCCCTACTTTGATGCCATTGTCACCATCAACCCCACAACCTGCCACCATCACTATTGCTGCCGCTCTAGCCACCAGCCATAGGGCACCAATATCACTAGCTGCCACCATCACCACCGCCCCCTCCACCAAATACAGTTCAAGGAACTACCAAACAAGTTTTTGGTTTGGATTTTCCCGAAGAAACAGTAAAAGGAAACTAGTTTTAATTTTCATGAGAATCAAAATTCGTAAGTGCTGCCAAATGCAACCAATGTATTCATACCATGCAGTAAAGTCATCCTCAATGCATTGATCATCATCTCCAAGGCCCACTGGAACTAGGCGTTTCCCGCCTGAAGTAACAAACAAAATTAATGTCAATAACAAGTGAAATAAAAGGGAATAATACACATAAGAACACCTTATGTAAATTGCAATGCATGTCATCCAGTGATTAGATAATTTTACAAGAAGATTTTAAAACTTAGTTTTGGTTTCTCTCCTCTAGGTAGAGTTTCTGTTTCAATAGTTTCGACAATTGAGGCAATTTCAGTCCAAGTTTTTGAGTCTCAGTTAAAAAAAAGGGAAAAAAATGAAATTGAAAATTGAAAAAATAAAGACAAAATAAAGAAAAAAATGCAAGTTATTGCATTATTTCATCATATTTTGAGTTATTCAAGATCATAGTTTGGGTAGTTTGGATAGCTACAGGTTAAAACTACACAGTTAATACATTTGATATATAATGCTCTTTTGCTAAATTTTATATTCATCATATGCTTTCTCTAAATTTCATGATTTTTCTGCACTTTTTCTGTTGTTTATAATACTTATTTTTATCTAATTTTTGTACTTAACTAAACATTTTAATTCACAATTTCAATTTAATATATCACAGAAACATATGACACTTTTTAATTAGTAAAGATGAATTACGAATTGGAATCTTCTCCATCATAATAACAAATGAGACAAAAATAATTCAAAATTAGTGCCTGAGTTAAATGTGATATTGAATAATTTAACAAGCTCTAGAAAAATATTAGAATGTATTGAACATACCTACAAAAATATCAGTTTAAGTCAGTTTCGGCCAAAACTGTTAAAACTCAGCCTAAACCAGTCTGCAACTGACTAAAATTTTTGGCAGGAACTGATTCATTTCAGCCAAAGCTTCAAACCTTATTTTGATAAGATTCTCTAATTTCCAATTTACAGAGGTAACAATATTTATTAAAGGTAATATTTTAAAAAACGAAGTCGACTGCTTCAACCAATACAAGCATCCATGTGCAGTCTTTTGGGTCTGCAACAACTTGTTTTATTCTATGTTCTTCCACCAAAAATAAGAAGGAACTAATCCAATGAATACTACTAACAACCAAACATAAACAGACAAATAAATTATTAACAAATGTGTCCTGCAAAATACTGATTGGATTCACAGGTGTCTAGTTATTACAAGGATATTTTATATAATCAAACCTTGGAAGACATATTTAACCTTAAGTTAGAAAGGCAAGGAGGGGAGAGGAAGAATTTTGCTATGAGAAAATTTCAGACATGCAGAAAATATTAAATATCAACAACATATTCCAAAACTAATGTAAAGTGGTAGATAATTTTCATGTCAAATGGCAAGCTTCGGTGACTCGATGCAGGCAGAGCCCTGAAAGGGAACAGTCTAGACCTTCGAATGACAACATCTAAGGTTTTTGTTTTGGCGCCTTAATTATACTATGAAGGTGAACACAACTTCACACACTTCAAATTAAATGTTCTTTAATTGTATTAAAGTTCTTTTCTCCTAAAATGTTTGATGACTGCAAGAAATGATATTTGCTGCTCTGCACAAATAGATCTATAGGATAATCTCGGTCCATAGGATTAACCAAAGCATTGTAGAACATACACCAGATATCCGAAAACAGATTGGCTGGACCCAAAAGCACATGTAGCTGGAGCCCACGAGCTCTGATAATGTCTAAACCCCAAATTTTCCTCCCAACATGTCAAGACCCCTTAAACTTCATGACTAATATAAATGTAAAAGAGTTGTCCATAGTTCATGAGTCAATGTTTCAAACAACTTCATTATGCAATAAAATCTGTTGAAAAAGGATAGTCTTATTACTTAAATCAGATTTTTCAACTTCAAATTGAATAATTAGAACTAGTTGTCCACCAAAGTTTAAATGATAGTCAGATTCATGAAGAACATCTGAAAGATGAGTAGAAGAAATCTTATGTACTATAATGTTTATAAAAACCATCCTCTTAGGATGTGTTGCGCACTCATTAGCCAGTAATTTCGCAACAACATCTGAACATCATATGGTTGTGTGGACTGGGATTAGGTAAGAGCAAATACCATGAAATGCTAAAATCAGTAGCTGCCAAGAACAATTAGCAAGCAGGTATATAAATATTGGTAATTCTTATGTCAAAAATATGATTTGTTTATTGTCTCTGCATCTCAGGGCCAGTTTCACAGCAAAACATGAGTATATTCTACTATGTAAAAAACTTATATTGGCATCATGTTCTATTTCCTAATTAAGATACTATTGCTTGGTTAATATTAACATAGTAACAACTTTATTTAAATGAAAGATCGGTAAAGATCACTGGGGCCACAACCTTTTGTGATAGATTTTTCTTGAGCACCCTTTTGGATTGAAAGAAACAAAGAGAAAAGAAGAGAAAATAAGGAGAAAAATCAAGTTTCTCTCATTTGGCTAGAAAAATAAGCCAACAAGTAGAAGATAAAGAAAGGGAATGCAGAGAAGTTATTTCTGTCCAGCATCACAAATTTTCTCTCCAAAAGCAGAGATATTCAGAGAGAAAAGAAACTAAATGCACAAAATAAGTTTTGCTATTCATCTTTTACCCCAAAACTGGATGGTTCAAATAAATTTCTTCTTTTCTCTCTCATTGCATCCAAACAAAGAGTTACTCTCTCCTCCTTTTTCTCTCTCTTCTCTCCATTACATTCGAAATGCGTGTAAAGGTTTTCATCTTGCCTCTCTTGAGAGATTATTCCCAAATTGGTCATCTATCATGTGCCATTTGATATTTAACAAAGAACATGACATCATCAAAGTCACATGTGACTGCCTGAACTCTGTAAAAAGAGATTAGCTGATTAGCTTCTCCTGTGTCACGAGAAAGTGCAGCATCCATAAGGAGATCTGGGTGCCAGCTTTCTAAAACATGTAGGCACACAAGAAGTTATTGCATGAGTTTAATTGAACTCACATGGAGGGCACAGATAAGACATCTAATAGCACCCAAGCCAAACAGAACACGATGAAAGAACAAAGAATAAATGCTAAGTGGTTACCTTGTTCAGCAAGGATCTCATCCACTACCTTCGCGACCTATATTGTTCAACACAAAAAAAAATAAATAAAAAATAAAATAACAATAAAAATAAAAAACATATATTGAGTATCAGCATAAAATAAATGTTCCTCGTCACAAGTACCAGAAAAATAAATAAATAAATTATATTTCAACCTTATTGAAATGCTCGTATTGTCTGTTCCCCAGACCAAACACAGCAAACTGAAGATTCTGAAGGCAAACTGCCCTTTCTTTACCCTGAAACCAAACGACCAGACACTGCCTTCAGTATGCCATGGCTAAATACAACCAAAGAAACAAGATTTCACTGAAAGCTATTAAAATCTTCTCTAACCTCGGTAAACCATTTGTAGAACCTAGCAGCATTATCCGTTGGCTCACCATCTCCATAACTGTGATTTCAAACCAAAATTGGTTTAAAAAAAATATTTGTAGGGGAAATTGCAAAGAATAACATATAAATTACAACTCACGTTGCCAAAAAGAACACCGCCAACGTCTCTTTCTTCATCTTCTCCTCGTACTCATCATCATCAGCGGCGTAATCATCCTACCGATAATGGGGCAAATAAAAACGAGCCAATAATCAAGATCAAACCTCAAAAAATCAATCAAACGGCTAGGAATTCTCGACCTATCTCATCATATTCAGACAAAAGATAGGAAAAGTCGTACTAGATCAACAACTTTGAAGACGGCCTTCTCATATCGCGCCCTTGCCTCCTCGGCTAGAGACTGGTCAAGACCGGAATTTTAGATTAGGGGAAAGAACTTCAAAAAAAGGAAGGGAAAAAAAAAAAAAATTGGGGAAGAGGAATGGTTTCCAGAAGAGGAAGGGACCAAATCGAAGACCCTAACCTTGGCGAAGCCTTCCGCGGTGCCGGTCTGGGTGCCAAAAAAGACGGTGACCTTCTTTTTCGCCTCATCGAGTTCCTGCTCCGGCTCCTCCCTGATCGGCAGCGGTCGCGGCGGCTCGATCGCCGGAGTGGCCTTCTTGCCGCTCGATCTCCGCCAGAGCAGCAAGAGCGCGCAGCCGAGCAGCACGGCCACCGACGTAGTGAGCACCGCCAGCAATTCTCGATTCTCGCGGACTACCGGAGGCACCCCCTCCCCGTCGTACTTCCCGGTCAGGATCGTCGACATCAGATCCAGCGCCGAGAACTTCATCTCCCACTATGCATCCCACGATCCAGCGACCGATCGATCCCAATCCTCCGATCGCCTCTCTCTCCCCCTCGTTCTCTCTTCTTGATGCCTGGCGTAGGAGATGAGAAGAGAGGAGGGGAGAGGAGAGAGAAGGGGAGCGAAGGGTTTAGCGAGAGGGAGATGGTGAGAAGGCGTTGTGGTGGGGGGTTTTATGTGGGTTCGGAAGCAGGGAACGGCAGGGCCAACAACGCGTACCAACCGAGGGATGGGCGGATCAAAGCACCTACTCCTACTGGCCGGGGTTAAAGAGGGAAGGGTCTTAATCCGGTCTGATAAGGCGTTGAAAATTTTGGAAGGGTATTGCGTGGTTTTACGGGCATGCCCTTGGGAGACGGCCAAACCTATGGGCCGGTATCTGTCCGTAAAATCGGTGCGAGAAGCACCGGATATGACCACTGCATTCAGTCAACTGATCTTCCTGGAAAGAATATAATTAGTGGGCAATTATAATTGCATTAATTGACAAAATACTATGCGTGTATAATCTATATATATATTTAATTATCTTTTTTATTTTTATTCATGCAAATTTTGAAATCATATTTTTTTATTTGCTTTATTTTTTATATTTATAAATTATATGAATTCAAAAATAACGAAATAAACGAATGTATAATTGATTATATTCATATATATATATATATATATATATATATATTAAATCTAGTAAGGTTTATTAACGCCTATCAAATATTATTTAATATTTTTAATTTTGTTTCTAACCATTTTTTTTATTTAGGTTTTGTTTTCCTTACACTCCTTTTCTTCGCACGTATTTAATATTTTTTTTTCCTCTTTCCTTATCAATCTAATTTAACGGTGTTTCTTCGAACATCAACACAATACGCATGAAACCATGTTTCCCTCTTTTTATATTATTATTATTATTATTATTATTTGTTTTGATGAAAGTTCCTTCTAAACCTTTCATCTCATCCACTACCTCTCACTGGCGGTTTTGACTCATCTTCAAGAATGCTTTCTTCCATCATCCAAAACTCGATTGTAGTGTTAAATATCGATTCTGCGGTAAGATCAGTCAGCAATGGAGATATACAAAATCGAATCAGCAAGGGAAACGATCTTGGTGATGAGAAGAAGGCAAGTTCGAGAGATAAAGTCTAAAGCAATGAACTTTCAGGTTCTCTGGTAAATGTTTTTGTTTGATTCTTAATTTTTTTACACTTGTTATCTTACCTGTTCTTTGCTACATCTGGGTGTTATAGAATGAATTGGGATGGTTTCTATGATACATTAGCAAGACAAATGAGTTGATCGCCGAGTTGAAACATTAGTAGAGCAGGTGGCCCATGCTATTTTACAAAATTTTATAAAATAATAATTTAGTTTATAAAATATTTCTAAATTTTAAATTTTTATCTTATTTTTATTTTTAAAATTTAAATTAAAATAGTACTCATGCACCGGGCATATAGCTAGTTCAAGATAAATATATGTGGTTAATTAAATTCTCTCAATCACTCGTACAAGACTTCTATTCCATCAACCGATGGGATGTTAAGTGGCACGTTCATTGGATTATTCTGAAGTATAAGCATATGGTTGTTGATTATATTTGCAATACAATGTATTTCACTCAATAAATATTTTCTATATAGTGTTAGGTCCGAGACAACTCAAGAGAAGGTTGTAAGAGAGGGTTGCATTAAGTTTTTCAAAAACTAAACTCAACAACTAAGAGAGATATGATAATTTAAAATATTCATAAGATATCAAGTATTTTAAATTAAAAGCACAAGTAAGGAATTCAATATAAACATAAATAAAAATAATTATAAGATAATGTAATAATAATATTAAATAATTAAAAGCAAATAAAAGAACTAGAAAAATAAATAAAGTATAAGGATTTTTATTGTGGTTTGGCATTCTTTGTCTATATTAACTACCTAAAACTTCTCTTTGAAATTTATACTATACTAATCCTCTCAACCGAATGAAGATTAGACTCTTACACACTCTTTTTTTCAAACTTAAAAGAATCCTTATAATTATTTTTTAGGCTAAGAATGAACCCACTCTCCTTTTCATAGGCTTAGGAGGAACCCTATGCTCTTGAATGAATAAGAAAAAGAAAACAAATCACTCTAAAGGAATAAAGATGTGCAAATGTAGCTTTAAACTTGGAAATGAAAGATTTGTAACTAGGGCTCAAGAATAATATTTCTATAAGGCTTTCCTAATGTTTTTTCACTTAATTTAAAGCCTAATTCATTGCCAAAATAAATGCCAAAGCCTATAAATTTATAAGACTCGAAAAAACTAGCCATTGAGACCTAAAACCATGTCTCAACGATTGATTGAAAACTAACTACTATGATTGTTAGAAGCCTTGCGGTTAACCACTGTATAGTATGCCGATCGACCGCTATATAGTATGTAGATCGATCATCTTAAGACCAAAGATGGCTATTTTGGTATGCATCCTTTGTTCGACCACAAACTTGTTTCAACTAACTGCTCATACTATGTTTTAAATTTTTTAAATTAATTTTTATATTATTTTAAATCTAAAATTAATCTAATTAATTTTTAATAATTCTTGAGCTTTATGCAATTCCTTACTAGCCAAGTTTGATGATGAATATCCTTAGTGTCGAATATTTTAGCGTAGGATGGTAGTGCATTTAGCATTGTTTTCCTTCGATTTGGACTTCTTGCATTTTACTTAAATTCCTTACAAATGGAGTATATACCAGATGAAATTTCACTCGTGTTTTGATTTGTTCTGATCATGGTACCTATCTTATCGTCACAAACTCAAGCATTGCATTAATCCTTCAATCAATGTCTTGTTATCATCAAAATATATATTATTGAATTCTTAGGTTC
Source organism: Metroxylon sagu (assembly GCA_017589505.3). Taxonomy (NCBI): domain Eukaryota; kingdom Viridiplantae; phylum Streptophyta; class Magnoliopsida; order Arecales; family Arecaceae; genus Metroxylon; species Metroxylon sagu. The sequence goes on from JACVBY030000664.1 coordinate 2,252,581, forward strand.
AATACATAGAATATATATCTTTATTTATATTTGATGAATGCTTCAATTTCATAACTCCATATCTAGTTCAAATATTTATGTCATCAATGGATGATTATAAAGTGTAAACATATGATTGATGATTATATTAACAATATGTTGTATTCCACTCAACAAATATGTTCTACCATCCTGCAATAAATTATATGCCTTTAATTGTGTTTGGTGAGCCCTTTGATATCATAGCTGTAGACCTGGTGTGTGGAAGGGTCATTTACAGTTCCATTATATATTAATCGATTTTTTTTTTTTTTTTTTTTTGCAAGTTTGATATGTTTTTGTGACCTATCACGCCAAGGCTTGATTAGTCTCTCAAGAGAGTTTCTGATGCGAGGACCATATCATGGATAGGACATAATAGTTGATTTAATTAATATAATTGGCAGGTGTCATATAAAGCCTGGTCATAAAGTTGTGACGCATTACTTTATAAAATAATAAGACATCCATGGTAAATGCTAGTGAGCCAATCTTTCTACATCTTCGCGTGCACAGCTCGCAAAAAGGATAGAAGATTTTGGATGAAGATAGTTTAACAGAGGTTTTTCTTTCTCTTCTACTACAAGCACACAAGATGGTATGCGATGATGGTTATGGCAATTCCAAAGGAAACTATAGTAATCTTCAAATTGAATATTTTGAATTATTGCAAAATAATTGCAGAGACAGAAAATAATTGCAAAAAAATTATTATTTATCTTAAATAAACAATATATTAAGATAAATATAGTTCAAATTTAAGGTCAGCAATTTTCTTATTTTATGATAATTACTCACCAGCACCATCATGGTACATATAAATTTCAGAGAATTATATTGCAAGTGAAAGGTAAAGGCCGTTGAAACAGGGAACCGTCCAATTGG